>CM029537.1:3991557-4117890 GCA_017141395.1 Laodelphax striatellus
GTGTTAATAGAAGACTCAAGTGTAAAAGCTGATTTCGCATTAACTTACCTGTAATAAAAAACAAAATAAATTAGTAAGGATACACTACATTACGGTACCCGAGTAAAAGAACATAATAATCTTCATTCCAGGATTAGGAGAATACACCTGTTCCGGTTTCATAGGATGAAATTATAATAATTTACAGGTTTTTTATAGGTGTGCTAATATCTGTGTTACCATCATGAGCCTGTTCCATGAAGTTTGGAAGTCTTGTAAACCAGGATAATGGCTAGCTCATACTGAAAACATAGATGAGCTGTAGTGAGTAATAGTAATCATGTAAATTTATTGTATCTATGTTTCTCAAGTTTTATTCAACATTTGGGGATATTAACAATGGATAATTTCTTTACAAATTTCCACTTTGAGTATTTTAACTACAGCTAATCTGTCAATTTAGTTTGGGTCCATCATTTTCCTTCATTATGAGACTTCTAAACTTCTTGAAACAGGTCCCTGGGACTAAATTATTAATTTTTCATCAAATAGAATAATTATAAAAAATCAATGATGTTTTCTGTTCATTCCAGTATTAAAACTTCTTCTTCTTCTCCTTTTTCTTTTCCCCTTCTGCCACTACAGCGTAGGGGTCAGTATTTAAACAAATAATAAATTACTAATTTATCATGAAGTAAATTTATTTTGAAAACTCAATTAGTTTTTCTGTTTTTTCCAGTACTGAAATCTCAGAACACCAACCGCCTGAATGCCACCACCAATCCAATGGCACCTCAACTGCAGGGAGGAGGAGGAGGAGTGGGGGGGCCAATGCATCCACACTTCGGCATGGCACCCAACCAATGGTATCATCCGTTTGATGGTGGGCGTGGCGGCGGCCATTTTGGATTTCCGTTTGGACGAATGCCAGCTCATCCGCAGATGATGATGGACGGTCGAGGACGCGGATTCTTCCCGCGCCGCGGGAGAGGCTTCCGGTGGCCGCGGTTCCCGCAGCGGGGCCGCGGCGGCTTCTTTCATCCCGCCTACATGGACCCGTCCTACATGGATGTCAACCAACAGTATTTCAAGTACTTTCAAAAGTTGACGCACGGCCGCCGGTCGTCCCGATCTCGTAGCCGGTCAAGGTCGTACTCAAGGTCACGCTCAAGGTCAAGGAGAAGGTCATGGAGTTCTAGGAGCAGCAGGTCACGTAGCCGATCCAGAAGGCGGAGTCGGTCATGGTCGCACAGCCGTTCAAGGTCGAGGAGTCGCTCAAGGAGAAGCAGATCAAGGTCAAGAAGTCGGTCAAGGTCAAGAAGTAGATCAAGGTCATCTAGGAAGCATTCAAGATCAAGAAGCAGATCAAGGTCACCTAGGAAACATTCAAAATCGCCTAGAAAGCATTCAAGATCAAGAAGCAGATCAAGGTCACCTAGGAAACATTCAAAATCGCCTAGAAAGCATTCAAGATCAAGAAGTAGATCAAGGTCACCTAGGAAACATTCAAAGTCACCTAGAAAGCATTCAAGATCAAGAAGTAGATCAAGGTCACCTAGGAAACATTCAAAGTCACCTAGAAAGCATTCAAGATCAAGAAGTAGGTCATCCAGAAAGCGGTCAAGGTCGCCTCGTAAACGTGGCTCTTGGTCTAGAAGCAGTTCACGCTCTCATCATCGCGGCAATTCAAGGGCATGGTCATCACATTCTAAATCACCAGCAGCTGATTCAAAGTCCAAAGTCCACCACCAATCCGGTTCAGAAGCCAAGGATGAGAAAGGGAGCAGTCCCAAGGCTCCAGTCCAAGACTCGATCAGTCCTAAACCAGCTGCTGTTGCCAGGAAGTCGAAGAGTAGATCGCCATCTTTGTCCAGACATCGGTCGCGATCCTGGGATAGAACGCGCAAATCCAATTCGGACAACAAAGTCGGCTCCAACTCGAAATTGGGTCTGGCTGATAGCACTACTGACAATCAAGACCGTGCACAAAAACCCAGTGATAATGATGATACAGCTACCTTGAATACGCCTGCACCAGTAAATGAAGGCACTACCGAGAAGAAGCAACATCATAAGAAGAGCAAAGGATCAAAGAAGAAGAGTAAAAAGGAGAAGAAAGACAGAAAGGACAAAACAAAGAGTAGACATGATGAACTAGCAGAGAAAAGTGAGGAAAACGACAAACAAGATGCGTCAAGTTCAAACAAAGGTGAGCGTAAAAAAGTTCCAGCAGTTCCGTTGAAACGACACAAGTACAATGTGGGGGCGGGGGGTAGGGAGACGGAACAAGGAAACGTAGGAGAGGGAAGCAGCTCGGAACAGAAGTCGACTGATGAGAAGAAACGGCGCATATCGCCGATACGGTTTCCGATTGAATCGAAAGTTGTCAAACCTCACTCGCCATCAAGAAGTAGGGATCGACGGCGCTCAAGTTCATTGGAGAGACGTGGCAATGTCGCAGAGAGACATAGCGACTTTGCAGACAGACGTGGCAATGTGGCAGAGGGACATGGCAGCTTTGCAGAGAAACATGGCAACGTGGCAAAGAGACGTGACAACGTCGCAAAACGGCTTGAGCGAGAGGAAAGAACAAACAAACGGTTAGAGCCTCAGCCATTGCACAATAGACTCCGAATTTCGGAAAAGACTGATAGTTTTAGATCGGCGTCAAGTCGTAGGAGAAGATGATTAAAGTTCAATTTTGTTGAAAAGCTTTTGTAAAAAATTGATTGTACTGTAGTTAGGTTGTTGAGGTTCAAAAATTGAAAAAGATATGCCATTAAAAAAGTGATTGGACCGAATGATAACATTTGTATTGGTCAGGAGACTTATGGATAGTTTCATCTCGTTGTTTGTACCATGTAAAAAATATCAAGCTGGTCCATACCGTTTTATGTGGGTTCTGAACCACCAGGTGTGTGATGATAAGGGTGTGCGAGAGTTAGTGATATTTCTGGACTCAAAACTAAATTGTATATAAATGTGTAATAATTATAATTCATTTCCCAAATTGACTATAAATACTGGATGATGTTGTCTATTGTTAAGTTTCTGTGATTTAAATTAGTTTTTGTATGCGTTGTGTAAAGGATTAGAGTTCATTCTGTAGAACAGATTAAGATAATTCAGTTTCTGCTGTCGGTCACTTATCAAAGTGATTACACTGAATTGTTTGTTTTAGGATCGTAAAGCATTTAGTATACACACGTTTATTTCACCATTTTGTAATTATCGTTGTTTGAAAAACGTTCAAGCATGTACTTGGTACAGCAAAGCTACTCTTTCAAAGGCAAAGGCGATCCCAGCTGACATTTTCATATTTGTAATTTTTGTACCTTCAATATCTTATGTTATGAAACTAAATTATTCATGATATGGAAAGAATAAATTGCTGTAAATAACGGTATCATCGTGAATAGAATAGTATCCATTTTTATGTAATAAATATTTTATCTTAAGTATTTTTGTCTTAATTCATGAACTCCGCCAATTCATCTTGAATTGCTGATACAGTAGCGACCACGAAGTTAAGGTGCGTTTTCGTCACTGCGACCGAGTGCCGCAGCGGAGCCGACCAGCGTTGCCAGATGCAATTGATGAAAAATCCCACTATATTCTTCATCAATTGCATCTGGCAACGCTGAATCTCCGCTCAAACTCCACTGCGGCACCTGAGAGGTTTTGTGTAGTCAGATATGGAACCGGTAAAGCGAAGAACGGGCGAAAATTGCTTGCTCTCCATCACAAATTGCAAAGTTGAGGCCTTTTCCGTGCGTCGGAGTCGATTCTCCTGCATGATTCGAGTAATCAGCTGGCAAGACTTGACAACAGCTCAAAATGTCTCAGCCGCCTTTTTTTCGTGGCGCCGCTACTACAGGCACTATACACACGTGGATACTCAAATCGCGAAGCGATTGGGATACTCAGCGACTCATAGATCCATAATATGTTACCGAGTATTTGATACTGGTATGATACCTCCCTCCATGGTGGAGCATCCATGCAAGCCTAGTGTGACATTTCTGCTAAGTTTGTCTAGTGGGTATGGAAATGAAAAACGGCGATCTTGCTGGACACTATTTCAATATACACCAATAAAAAATATACACATAATACTCAACTTGAATGTTCATCTCTCATTAAGAATTCATCTCATAAGAAATTAATAAATTATTTCACAGCATTTTTGACATATCAAGACATAAATAGTATCCTGGCTGCCATTATTACACAGAATACCGCAACAAATGGACTTTTTCTCTCGCCGATTCTAGCGCACTTCCAAAACGTTCCCAAAAGCCTGAAATTTTCAAAAATAAATTACTTTACATACAAGTAAAACTAACGAAAAATTACATACAAGTAAATGAGCAAACGAGTAATATTGAGATTGAGTGGAAAGTCCTCTTTGAAATAAATAGTGCTAGAATTCTGGATAAATGTAGGATACTAAAATTGTATTTTTGAATAAATTTTTGGATTTATGTATTTTTTGCTTAGAATTTTGTATAATCAGGTTCATTTAATTTGACGCTTGGCATTAGATAGATAGATATTATTTCTTTGCCATTGTACTCTAAGGTCATAAGCAACGTCAATAAAATTTATCTAATAATATCTATCTACCGTATCTAATCCCAAGCGTCAAATTTAATGAATCTAATTATAATAATTTCTGGGTGCTTATCATTAAAAAAAATCATATAAAATACTCACCCTACTTTGTTCCTGTCCAGAAGACTTGGAAACATTGAGCGGATGTAAGCACACGTACAGATCAACAGCAAAACAACTGTTAGAAGACTTTGAAAGTTGAAAATTGCTGACTGAAAAAAGAGTAAAAATATTTATTATAAAAATGAACAGTACCAGTCTAACATTATAATATGAATAAGTGTATTTATTAACATATAAATGAATGTGTTTTGCAATGGCGTAAAAGATTCATTGAAGGACTAAGGCCACAATACTAAGAGGAAGAGCTATACTTGGTGCTAAGAGACTCGCATAGTGAATGATCCTAAATTAAGCAAGTCACTTGGCTCTCAGCACCAAGCATAGCTCTTAGTAGTGTGGCCTTAGCCCTAATGAATTCAAGGTCTGGACAAACTTGTAAAAGAAATAGCACAGACAACATTATAGTTAGTCTATGGAAATAGCTAGTTAACAGGTAGCAGCCTATCGTGTCAATAGATCTGAAATGATTGTAGTTTGTGGAGGTGAATGCTAACGTTGATATCGCCATTAAAAATCTAATCTGACATCGTTGATCTATCCCACACACCTTCAAATTTCGAAAAATAACAGACTTATTTTAACAAGCCACACTTTCTAAACAAGACATTCTTTTCTGCTCATTCTATACTTGATAAATTATAATAATTCAACTAACATTTATTCTTAGAAAATGAGTAGTTAAATATTTATTTCGGGGTGGTTGAGACTATAAGCATAGCCCCCTCTAAACTACAGTTTAGAGGGGGCTATTCTATAAGTAATAATATCATCATTCTGTCAAAAGTGCAAAATCAAGCTTTAAATAATAAGAATGAAACAATACTACAATACAATTAAAAGTATGCCGCAAATAATACAGCTTTGCTTACCATATTTGAAGAGTGGAAGAATAACTACTTCCAATAGTAAAGGGAATTAATTAACTAAAATAAAAATATTCAACGCCTATCATTTGAAGTTCTACAGACGATTCTATCGTATTTTGTAGGTTATGTTCCACTTCCAACAAAACAGGATACTATATACGTCAGACAGTCATATCGATAGAGAGCTATATCGATGAAGGGTAGCTATCATTGGTATCGACTTTCCATTTCGCCGGCTATACCACTTCTCCGAATTTTTCATATGTTGATAGCTTTTTCAATGTATACTCAGATTCATTTGATTTGACGCTTGGCATTATAATAGATAGACTCGCGCTTTGTGTGCTCGGCTGGGGGGTTGCATCCCCCTTCGCCCCCGCCAGGTCCTGAATATCATGAATATCACCTCCTGAATATAATAATGTTATGTTGTAGAATTTTAGATGATTGAGAGATATTTTAGAAAAAATATATTGAAAAATTTCATTGATACTGGAAAGATTGACATTTTTTGGCATATATTCACTCCCCTGCCTTATCAATGATTTAATTTAAGTGTTTTTTTGACTCCAGTGGATATCCTCCAAATAATATTATTTCTCTCTTATTTTGATAGTGGAGTACCGTAAGTTACAAAAAATATTAGAAAAAAATATTGAGATTTGATTAATGAGTTCAAATAAATCAATCAAATCCCCAACTCTCCGCTTATATCCGATTCCTATTGGATTATATTCAATACTGTATTGTAATGTATATTATTGCTTCAAATATAAACTTATGTGGTCTGTGTGTTTTACTAGGCTCTAGTAAAGATATTTCTATAATTAATATTTTCAATAAAATTAGGAATGGTATTTTTTAGTCACTCAGAGTTATCATGTACCATAATCATTTTATAATTATATTATAAAGAATGTACTCTATCTGGCAATTTTCTTTTCTCTCCCTCAAAGCCTCTTGATAAAATTTAGTAGATTATTGTTTCTTATCTTTTATAATGTCTACTAAAGCTATCTTAAACATCACAGCTTTCTTTTGAAAAGTAACTGGATTTATTTGGATGAATTTTTCCAAACGATTGCTTCAAATACTTATGTCTATATTTTTGCATTTAAATCAACGCATTTTCAGATTCTGAAAAAGCAAAATATATCACCGATTGTTTCATTTTATCTTCACTTGAGCGCTAGTAACCTAGTAACGCCACCCGTTGCTTCGTGTGGCGCTACCTATAAGCTTTTTACAAGCTCAGCACTGAGTACTCTACAAGTCTCAAAGTCTGTTGAATGATTTTTGACATGGAGAATGAAGTGAAGAGTGAAGCCGCTATCTCATTTCAGAAAAAATGGTCTTCCTTGTAGTTTTTAAACATTTTTGAAGTAATTAATCGTTTTATTTGGTTCTGAAAAGGTTTATAATTAAGTGTTCAAGATGTCTCGTGAAAATTCCAATGTTTTGCACAGAAAAATTTCGTCTAACGACAAACTTGAACAAATGTCTAGACAACAAGAATTGATCGAACAGAAAAAATTGGAAATCCAGATGAAATTAGCTGAAAAGAAACGCAAAGAAACTGAAGAAGCTTTGAAGAAAATTCAACCTACAGCCACATCAATTGCTAAAAAGGCTCAACTGAATACACAGTTGATGAATGCACGGAATAGATGGAGGTAACTCAACTAATTTTATTCATCATACAAATGAGTTTCTATCAAATAAAATTTATGAGCCTGTGATTTGAAGCTTACTTGCTTAAGATTTGTGTTTATTCATCTATTTTTGCATCAAATTTGATAGAATATTTGTGATTTATACGTAAATTAGCTACTTAATTTTAGACTAGGTGATTGCTAAGTTGACCAAGTTAGGTAGGCCCAACTTTTAATGTATGATAGTGCCTAGGCCTACTCATCTTGAAATACTTTTTTATATTGAGAGTAATATTTATCAAAATCAAATACAATCAGAAGCCTGTTTTCCAACTTGAAAGTTGAGAAATACAGGTGGAATGCGCACACTAAACGACGAAAGTAAGGTTATGTTCAACACATTTATAATTCACACTGAAAGAAGCTAAGAGTAAGTAGTCTAAATTATTAATTTCAAATCTTGAAAGGTTGATTGACAGAGGCGTAGCCAGAAATTGATTTCGGGGGGGTCTCAGCCACACCAAGCCCCCCCCTTAAATCCGCCCATGTTTCAAAGTAACAGTTGTCCATTCTGCGACCGTATAGAATACAGTAAATAATTTGAATTTATTTTGACACCCTTGTCATGCTTGATTCTCGCTGTTCAATAAATCAATCTTTCTTATTTTGAAAATTTTTCTCAATTTTTTTACAGTTTCCCAAAGAATCGATTTGCTGGACCACCGAGGGTTGTGGAAAATTCAAGTATGAGTGGACCAACCAATATATTCTCCAATGATGGTAGCTTTCTGGAGCAGTTCAAGAAGATCTCAGGGATGTCAGGTGATTAATTAAATTGTTTAACTAATTGAATCACATTCTCTATTTCTTCTTATTCATTCTATATTTCTTCTTTCGTTAATTAATATAAAAGTAATCAACTTTCTTATTTTATACCACTTCATACTCACAAGTTCACTAGAAGCTTGATGGTAAGTACTGTTTGGTATTATTCTGTTGAAATCATATTTATATAAACTGTATAATTAAAGCATAAAAGAGCCTATGATATAGGCCCAATTACCCGATTATTTCCCATTCTATTTCTTCAGTGAATTACCGTTGCAAATGATTGTTTGTTTTTTCCATCAACAGAAGACAAGAACAACGATGGGGCTGATTCGGAAATCAAAGAATTGGACTCGGGAGCTGATAATTCTTCTGCAGTCGAAGGTAAATCTCTTCATTAACTTCTAAATAAGCTGAAATGCCACACCTCTATTATTTTGAAATTGAAATTTATTGTTATTCCAGTCGCCGAGCGACGCGATTTGAGTTTCCAAGTGTGAGTAGAGCCTAAATTTGGTAGAGCCCAACATGTAAAAGTGGCATGAATGAGGGTAATCAATATTTGCACTGATTTAAAATTGATTTTGTATTGACAGGTAGGAAATGCAATGATACAGGCTTGTCCGACCTCATCAGACAACAGACAAGCAGCAGCTTTGTGTACCAGAGTGGAGGCTTCACAGGAAGCAGCAACCAACCCAAATTCACAAGCAGCTCAGTTCCCCCTCCAATATTCACCCAACCCCCTCCAGGCTTCCCCCCTCCCACCACTCAACTGCCTCCCCCAAACCTCACCGCGTTCCCCCCACCACCTGCTCTGAAACCGCCTACATTGATGACAAATTTTGTTCCTCCGGGCCTGAACAAAGGTGTTGGTGGACCAAATTTCGGCTCACAATTCCCTCCCCCTCACTTGGCCTCCGGTTTTCCCCCCACCAATGTACCTCCTCCCCCACCACTTCCGCCAGGCGTCTTCTTTCCGCCAACAGCAGTGATTCCCCCTCCTGCACCTCTCAATCCCCACTCCATCCCAGCTCCCTCCCCTCTCACCCCTCACTCCATCCCAGCTCCCTCCCCTCTCACGCCTCACTCCATTCCGGCTCCTTCCCCTCTTACCCCCCACTCAATTCCAGCCCCCTCCCCTCTCCAACCCAGTTCGATTCCCCCTCCACAACCGATCCTACCACATGCCATCCCTCCTCCACCGCGTGGCTTTCCGCTGCCTCCGCCGATTCCACCGCCTCCTAGATCCAAAGAAAACAAAACGCCAGCTAATTCTATAGCGGATGATTCATCATTGCTAGCAGCTACTATACCTGGTGAGTTCTACTTTTGATTTTCTCAATTTTCTTTCTGCTACTATTTTATTCGCTATTATGAATACAAAATTATTTTTTCAGTGGTACACTATTAGTCAATTGAAATCAAAATAATCCTTATTCCATAAGTTTGTACATTACAAAAAATAATATGACACTCAACAGAATTAAGAGGAATACCACCTATAAGACTATTCGTATGTATGTAGGGGTTAATAATAAATAACAATGGCAGAATTTCTCAAAATATAGTCAATCTTTATTGCCAATAAGTAAATTTAAAAATAAATTGGTAGAACACTAGAAATAATATATAAACTTAAATAATGTCATATTACACTAGAATAAATCTTGGTATCACCCAGCATAAACCCAGCGCCCACTGAGGTGGAGAGGCGATCATCTCGATGTGCGCTGTCTCATTTATTTACGTATGTTTATATTTAGCTTGTTGCCACGCCATCGCCTTTCCACCTCAATGGGCGCTAGAGCTAAGAAAACTCCTGTTTGCAAGGTATCAGTTCTAAATTAATTAGAATTCATAATTAACTATTTCAACCCAAAAAAGGGTGATATGTAAAAATTATTATATATTACTGATATTTGAAGAAGTTGACCCAAGTTTCGAATTTTTGACCCAATGTTTCGATACATCAAGTAGTAAACATAGATCGTGAAAACCCATAGTCAATCATAACAAAATGTTACAGAAATGAAAATCCTTATAAAAAAATGAATAACTTTCATATTCAGATACTGTTTAAATATTGCCATTGCCAGCAAAAAATGTTGAAGCGCTGGCAGTGAGTAATCAGTATTGAATGAAAATGATTCATTTTATTCCAGTAGGGGGAAGTTAGGGCACAGTCAGCCCTCAACCCTTCCTGACATTTCAGCCTAGAAGATAGTCTTTTGTGGGGATTGGAAAAATTTAGTTTTTGGGAAAACGATTTGTAAAGCTTCTGAATTTAACATTTGAAAGCTAGGGAAAACCAAACTCTTGATCTCCAGTACCGTCACAGTTGGCTCAGAACTTTCAATAGACTGCAATGCGTGGTGTTGATGAACACTAGATTCCATTCTAATTACCTTGACAGACAGTACTCTTGGCCAGTAGCTTGAAATTAGACATTCAGTTGAAAGCGGTTCTGATGAAGGCTTTACTAGTCCCAGCAGAACAGATGACCGATGATGACTTGAATCCGAAACAGCGACGCAGTCAGCTGATGTCAAGGCCATTGCCAGATGCATCAACGTTACCAGACTCCAGCCATGATCAGCTGATTTCAAGGTCGCCCAATTCAAGACGCGATCAGCAAAACTCTAGGTCACCAGATTCCAGCTGCGATCAGCTGATCTCAAGGTAATTGATCGACATAGTTCTTGAACACTATTAAAAAATATATTAAAAAGCCATCAATAAAAAATATGGAGAACTTGTTCAAAATTTCTGGTTCTAAATTTCTCGTTTAAATTTTTCGTATAATTAATTATTTTATTTGAAATGTGCTTTCGTGAATATCGTATTAGTGCTGTTCATCTACTTCTGTAAGGGCCGGTTCATGAGCTCAAGATTTAGCCAAGTCCTAGACTAAAATGGGTGGCTACCATCAACAAACGTTTGTCTCGACAGGTTAGTTGGTTAGCAGCATAGAGAGCCCTTAGTACATAGTGTCGAGGCTAACGTTTGTCGGAAAGTAAAACTGTTAAAAGACTTGAATTAATTAAAAAAAGAATATTTCAAGTGATGCTACGGTGGCCACCCGTTTTAGTCTAGGACTTGGCTAAATCCCAAGCTCATGAACCGGCCCTAAGTGTATGATACCTCATTCATGATGCAACTTTTATTCATATTATTGGCATTTTTTAATCAGAAAAGGTTCTAAATTGATGCTTGTTGCCATTACACAAACGTTTGGTTTCATGTGCAATGCCTGAATGATTATTGAAAAAATATTATTCACTCCATGTATATTATTATATGTAGGCTATATTAATCTATCTAGCGTATGGCTTTGGTTGGTTGGGAGACCCGAAGGTAGTTCCACCTCGCCGTTTAGAACCCAATTCAATTAGGTGAAGTTCCATTTCACTTTGCAATATGTTCACAAATATTGAAAAAGGTTCTTTTAAAAATATTATTATAATAAATTTTATAAATATTATTATTATTATAATGTATATTAAAAATATTATTTACTCCATGTATATTGCAGAGGAACCTCGGTTTCACAAACTCCAAATACATGTAGTGTATATTGAAACCTCATTTTCACAAATACCTTCATACAAAAAGTTTCCTTGATCCCTTGAGCTACATAAAACCAGGGTTGCACTTCTTAATATCAAATATAGCAGGATTCTTTCAAATTGTCAGAAAACAGCTGATTGATGTACGCTCGTTTACTAACGTAAATCAGCTGTTTTCTGACAAGTTAAAAGAATCCTGCTATACAGTATTTGTCAATTGTTTTGTTTTGAAAATTTTTTTTCTATCATGGCTAATAAAATTCGTTTTGAAGGTCGCCCGATTCAAGCCGCGATCAGCTGATTTCAAGGTCGCCCGACTCAGGCCGTGATCAGAGAAATTATTCAAGGTCGCCGCCCGACTCGAGTCGCGATCGGAGGAATTCAAGGTCACCCGATTCAAGCCGGGACGAACTGATTTCAAGGTCACGAGACTCCAGTCGCGATCGGCTGCACTCAAGGTCACGAGACTCCAGTCGCGATCAGCTGCACTCAAGGTCACGAGACTCGAGTCGCGATCAGCTGCACTCAAGGTCACGAGACTCGAGTCGCGATCAGCTACACTCAAGGTCACGAGACTCCAGTCGCGATCAGCTGCACTCAAGGTCACGAGACTCCAGTCGCGATCGGCTTCACTCAAGGTCGCTAGAATCGAACCGCAATCAGCCGATTTCAAGGTCATTGAGCAGTAGCAGTTCCAGTAGCGACGATGATCGCAGGAGGCAAGGTCGCAGAGTTTCTCGTCGTCCTGGAAGTCGTGGTCGAAGTCGCCGCTCCCCGGATGACGACAGTAGTCGAGAAGAAGAGTCTGATGATGAACGGAGCCGAAGCAGAAGTAGGAGAAGAAGAGAGGAAGACAGTGAAAGAGACGATTCGGTGTCCAGAGACGGGAAACGGTTCAAGGTAGAGGAGGAAGAAGAAGAAGAAATGAGAGAAGATGTTGGAAAGAGAGATGTCAAAGAGCAACCTCACGCTGATTATGACAGGTTGGTGTTTTGTTTCATTTCTCATCATATTTTTTTTATCGTATTGACATCTATTGATATCTCATCATATTGACAACGGTTAGTACAGAGACTGTATAATAACAGTGTGGTCATTGGTGTGAAAAGGTCCATAACAATATGCTGGAACATTTTTTATTTCCGCCATACTTTTTCTAAATTTTCGAATTCTGATTTATGATTATAAGCAAATATGAATCCATTAACTCATTTTTCTAACTTTGAGAGAAAGAACATAACTTTACTATTAAATAATTAACATTAATTCAATTACTATTAAAATGGCTATTCATTAAGGGCCGATTCATGAGCTCGGGATTCAGCCAAGTCCTAGACTAACGTTTGTCTCGAAAGGTTAGTGGGTTAGCAGCATAGAGCCCTTAGTAAATAGTGTCGAGGCTAACGTTTGTCGATGCTACGGTAGCCACCCGTTTTAGTCTAGGACTTGGGTAAATCTCGAGCTCATGAACCGGCCCTTAATATAGTAGATAGAATGCTGATAAGTTTAATTTGGAATTTTCAAGAATAGTGTTGTATTATTTATCGATTTTTATATTAAGTAGTATACATTCGAACAACCAAAACGAAAATTTCATAGTCAGATAAACTAGAAATTCAGCCGATCAGCTGGTGAGAAGAAGCCTGAAAATAATGCAAGGAACCCGAGAGTTGCCATATTTTCAAACGGAACGGAGATGATCTTCGCACTGATATGTGTGAATAGTCCTGTATGTATTATTTATAATGGTAGTTATAAACTGAAAAGAAACATTTTTCCTAACTGAATTGATTGTGTTTGTTTTCTCAAGTTGACTTTCTCTTCACAGTTTTAAAACGGAGCCAAAACTGGAAGTGAAAGAAGAAACAATGTCGGACTGGGACGGTGTACCGATGCCTGTTGAAATGCACCAGCGACCAATCGAAAATCTCCCGCAATTTCCTCCGTTTTTATTCCCGGACGAAACAAAAGGTGAGCTATGGTATTAAATATTAGAACTTTTCAATTGCCTTGACTTTCTTCTTCTTCTTCTGCTTCGTCTTCTTCTTCATCATCTTCTTCCTCCTCCTCCTCCTCCTCCTCCTCCTCCTCCTCCTCCTCCTCCTCCTCCTCCTCCTCCTCCTCCTCCTCCTCGTCTTCTTTCTTCTTTTTTCTTCTTCTTCTTCATCTTCCTCCTCCTCCTCCTCCTCCTCCTCTCCGTCTTCTTTTTCCTTTTTCTTTTCTTCTTCTTCTTCTTCTTCTTCTTCTTCCTCCTCCTCCTCCTCTTCGTCTTCTTTCTCCTTTTTTTTCTTCTTATTTTTCTTTTTCTTCTTCTTCTTCTTCTGCTTCTTTTTCTGTTTCTTCTTTTATTTTTCTTTATTCTTCTCCTTCTTCCTCTTCCTCTTCTTCCTCTTCCTCTTCTTCTTCTTTCTCTTCTTCTTCTTTCTCTTCTTCTTCCTCTACTTCTTCTTCTTTTTCTAATATTGCAGTTCATGTAAATACGTTGATGAAATCATTTGGCGTTAGAATAGCAACTAATATTGAATAAATTGATTTTTAAAAGTCTTCCAAGTAGAATCCGTAATTTTTCCACATTTCAACTTTTTACGTTCGATTTTACATATCAATACAGTCTCATACCTCACTCATTCTATCGTCCTCTGGGGCCCGTTTCAAAGCTCTATCTATGTGGAATTTAAAAAAAAAACTAATGTCAATACATTTAATAACTAAGTACAGAAGATATGCCAGAAGATAGTGCCACAGGAAACTTTTTTATTTTTTATCAAATATCTCCCATTTAAAATGATTATTATTGAAAAACAAATAGAGCCTGCAAAACTTCGATTCTTTATCTTTTTTTTAGCGCAAACCGCATCAAAATCGGTCCGCTCAATCTTCTCCACGAACTTTCCAAAGTTGGACACAAAATTCTTATATAGAATAGAAGACTTATTAAAATTGACCATATTAACATTTTAATTCGTAACTTGAAAACCGTTTGACCTACCTAAGCTATAGCAGGTTTCTTTTAACTTTTCAGAAAACAGCTGATTTAACGTTAGTAAACGAGCGTACATCAATCAGCTGTTTCTGACAATTTAAAAGAAACCTGCTATACATATAGCAGGAGCCAATTAACTTGTCAAAAATCAGCTGATCCAGTAAAAATTAAACAGTGATTTCGACACAATAATCAAAAGGCTTGAAAGTCTTAAAGACCTTTAAAGTCTTTAAAAGACCTTTTTGAAGAAGACCTCTCATAGAATAACTTTTTAAAAGACCTTTTCAATAATCTGCGAGATTCAGCATTTGTAGGTTAAGTATTGTGATATTGCTCTTTGAGACAGCTGATTTCTGACAAGTTGAATTGGATTCTGCTATATGCGTATCTCGCATATTATTCTCATAATATCGTGTCAAAGCTGAGCGTGACATCAGCTGTGTATTGAATATATGTAATATCTATATGTATATATACAACATATAATATAATATATCAGTCCCCATCCGCCAAATTAAAAGAATATTACTTATTTTTTGACAATGTTTGTGAGTTTTTTTTTCAATTTTTTCAGATGCTCCGCCTCCTCCTCCCCCTCCTGCCCCGGAGACGGGCCGCAAGCGACGCAGCAGATGGGGCGAACCCGCCGCTGCCACGCCGTTGGACGGGGGGGCAGACATGCTGGCCAGTATACCACCACCCCCAACGCCCCCCCAGATGCCCCCCGTAGGCATGGTCATACCCACAGGCCTCGGCAATATACCCGCGCCCAGTGTGCCCACTATCAATGTGCCTGGTGGGTTTAGTAGTTGATTATGTCTTTGAATCGATTCATTTTTTTCCCAAAAGTATAGTATATAGTATAATAGTATATACTATAATATATATAGTATAATAGTATATACTATAATATATATAGTATAATAGTATATAGTATATGTGTATAGTATGATACACACATTAGTTTAGTTTTCACTTCATCCCAAATACTGTACAGAGAGTGTTTAGTAACAGTGTGGACATTGCATGTCATAAACCTGTGCGTGCGAGAGTCTAGCTAGGAGCAGCTAGACCGATTCACAGTAGAACTACTGAAATAATATTGTAATTATCTGCAGTACGTGATTCCAGTCTGACCTTAAATGAACGTATTGTGAACTGGAATTGGACAGAAAATTTATCGAAAACAGTTGTGAGTCATCGCTTCTATACGCAGACAAATGCAAACAGCTTGTTTTGGCCGTCTATCGACTCCGTGAACAGAGTATTGCTATTATTCTATTGTCAATATTCGCAGTAGCGGAAGACTTCAGAGTTTTTTATAGCATTATAAACTAGGAATATAAACTAGGAATTTCGATTGATGAATTATTATTATTATTTAAAAAGCAATTGAATAGCTGCAACATCCCATTTCCTTCTATCTTTTTAAATGTGTATACGGTAATGCTAATTATCCTTAAAGCCTGGTTTTCATTAGTAGAGTTAGTGGTAGAGTAACTAGCATACTAACTCTACCGTACTAACTCTACTCTACTTACTTGGTACTTAAAAACAAGTACTCTACCATCACTCTACTCTACTATGAACGTTTTCATTGGGAGAGTTCACAAGATAGTTAGTACTCGCCCAGGGAACTCTACCACTAACTCTACTAATGAAAACCAGGCTTTAGAAATAGAAAGAAAGTTTGAGAACGGCTTAATATTTCGTATTTAAAGGTGGGTGTCATTGGGGATCCTACTCAAATTGAAAATAATACTTTACATTAAAAATCTGGCCCACCATCTTAGATCTACCATTCTAAATGTAATTTGATTTTTCAAAATGATAAACTGGAATATTTATTACATGTAATACATCATTGCGGAATTTGAATGTCAAAAACCGCACATCGATATATCAAACCATTTCAAAGTTATTTAAAGTATTAATGAAATATTCATGTGTCAATAATAATTAATTATGTAGAGCAGGATCCTTTTAACTTGTCAGAAAACAGCTGATTTAACGTTAGTAAACGAGCGTACATCAATCAGCTGTTTTATGACAATTTAAAAGGCTCCTGCTGTATGAAAATGAGTTGAATTGACGGATTTGTTGTCGACAGGCATGAAAGGTGCCATGATAAGTCAGGTGTCTCGCACTGATCCGGCCCTGTTGCAGTATGCTATGCAGAACTTTGGATCCACTCAACTGTCCGAAGAGGACTGGAAGAAAGCCGAGGATCATTTCAAGGTGAAAATATAACATAAGAACAATTATTAGAAGTCCTGTGACGCAGATTTTCAAGTCACGCAATACGGCGAACTAGACTGGTACTCACTCTCAAAAAAACATACGTTGTATGGGCTTAGTATTGTCATAGAGAAAGCATTCGAAAGTAGATAGGCTACTAAAGGGATAGGGAATGCTGTGGTGATTTTTGCTCTACGGTAAAGACTCTAGAACAACTAGTTCTGTACGATCAAGCTAGGGGTTTCGCCATTTATACATAATATTTTCTCCCGGTCGCTCGGCGCCCCTTCATTTTTTTTTTTTTGGTCTAGTTTTAAAGAAGTTGTATTAAATGTCGTGAAACTTCGTGTATAGCAGGATTCTTTTAACTTGTCAGAAAACAGCTGATTTAACGTTAGTAAACGATCGTACATCAATCAGCTGTTTTATGACAATTTAAAAGAATCCTGCTATAGCTGCCATGTGAACTATCTATTCTCTGTTCACTGAAACAAGTCAGTAAATGTAAAAGCTGAGTGAGCTTGTGTGTGCGTCTTTTGTGAGTGTATTGCATGACGGCATGTTCACATTTCAACATTATTTTGCTACATATCGCGTATTCAGCTGATACGGATTGAGAGCGAGTGAAATTTAGTTTTAACATGCCTTTGACTCGGTCGTCCAGCTGTTTTCCGATTCACGCACGCACACTTTCTTTACGCGCACTGACTTGTTTCCGTGAACAGAGTATAGCAGGATTAATTTAACTTGTTAGATAACAGCTGTTTCAACTTTCAGTAACACAATACTTAACCTACAAATGCTGAATCTCGCAGATTATTGAAAAGGTTTTTTTAAAAATGTATTATTTGAAAGGTCTTCTTTAAAAAGGGCTTTTAAAGACTTTTAGGGCCGGTTCATGAGCTTGAGATTTAGCCAAGTCCTAGACTAAAACGGGTGGCCACCGTAGCATCGACAAACTTTAGCCTCAAAACTATGTACTAAGGGCTCTATGCTGCTAACCCTCTAACCTGTCGAGACAAACGTTTGTCAATGCTACGGAAGGCTCCCGTTTTAGTCTAGGACTTGACTAAATCCCGAGCTCATGAACCGACCCTAAAGGTCTTTAAAACTTTTAAACCTTTGGATTATTGTGTCAAAGCTGGGTACAATCACTGTTTACTGATAGTCTAAACAGCTGTTTTCTGACAAATTAAATTAATCCTGCTATACTTGTGTAATGCTTTCCCTATGCTTGTAATAACTGAACTTGAATGTTTCTAATAATTAATGAAAAGACAAGATGATGGATAACTACTATTATGGATAACTACCACAATATCACCTTCACAACTACTCAAAGATTGAATGTTTCTGTTGTTGTAGATCAACCTGCTGTACCAGGACATGATGCGCAAACATTTATGTTATTTACAGTAAAATTTGACTGCATGTCGTCAATATTCTAGTGTTGAAACAGTAGTGAATGAATCTCACTATAATGCTTTCCCTATGCTTCTAATAACTCTTGTACTCCAAGGAAATACTTTGCAGAATACACAGAAATCCAGCCAGCTTCCAAACCAGAAACCATAACCACATCAACAGATACAGGAACCTTCTTATCACTAATGTTGCTAGGAAGGCATTATATCAAAGACACTTCAATCATTTAGCCCCAAAATTATATAATCTACTTCCTGAAAACATTAAACATAGAAGTCAATTTAAACAATTCAAAGCAATAGTACAAAATTGGTTAATTAGCAAAGGAAGACAGAGAATAGAAACAGTAATTTCAAACAATTTATAGTATCACATAACATAGAAATCATACACACACAAGACTTCAATCACTTAACACTTACTAATTACTATCAGTTAACTCTTATTTGCACACAACAATTCAAACCTACTCCAGGACATGGCTTGCCATAGCGGAGTAGGTCAATTTTCCAAAGAACAACATATATTGTAACATTTTGCTTTTGATTTTTTTTTACTAACAAATCTTTGTATAATTAACTAGATATTTTGAATTTGTATTTGTAAAGATATAGGTATTTTGGAAAATAAATCATTATTTATTTATTTAACTGAACTTGAATGGTTTTTTGTATTGGGTTGCAGATCAACCTGCTGTACCAGGACATGATGCGCAAACGGGAGGAGGTGCAGCGTCTGGAGGCGGCCGGCAAGCATCGCTACGAGTACGACTCGGACGAGGAGGTGGAGGGCGGCACCTGGGAGCACCGGCTGCGCGAGAAGGAGATGGAGGCCACGCAGCTGTGGGCCGAGCAGCTCACGCGGGCCGCCACCGGCAAGCACCACATCGGCGACTTCCTCCCCCCCGAGGAGTTGGCGCAGTTCATGGAAAAGGTAGGCTAAATCCATACGCATAATAACAGTGGAAAAGAAAATCTGGTGTTGTACACTTGAGCCCGGTCTAGACGCAACGATAAGTTTGTCAAACCTTTTGTTCAAACTTTCCAGGATTATTTTAAATTGTCATAAAACAGCTGATTTAACGTCAGTGAACAAGCTTACAACAATCAGCTGTTTTCTAACAATTTAAAATAATCCTGCTATTTAGCAGGATCCATTTAACTTGTCAGAAAACAGCTGATTGATGTACGCTTATTTGCTAATGTTAAATCAGCTGTTTTTTGACAATTCAAAATAATCCTGAAAAGTTTGAACAAAAAGTTTGACAAACTTATCGTTGCGTCTAGACCGGGCTTTACACGACTTGCTGTGCCCATTAGTGAACAGTGGACAACGCTCTCAAAGTACGGGTAATTCATAGAAACCAGGACATCCCAGGTCGCAAAAAACTGCGTGATTAACAAACTTGATGTACTGCATGAAATAGTTTCCAAACCTCCTCCTCCTCCTCCTCCTCCTCCTCCTCCTCCTCCTCCTCCTCCACCTCCTCCTCCTCCTCCTCCTCCTCCTCCTCCTCCTCCTCCTTCTTCTTCTTCTTCTTCTTCTTCTTCTTCTTCTTCTTCTTCTTCTTCTTCTTCTTCTTCTTCTTCTTCTCTTCTTCTTCTTCTTCTTCTTCTTCTTCTTCTTCTTCTTCTTCTTCTTCTTCTACTTCTTCTTCTTCTACTTCTTCTTCTTCTCTACTTCTACTTCTTCTTCTTCTTCTTCTTCTCTTCTCCACCTTCTTCTTCTTCTTCTTCTTCTTCTTCTTCTTCCTCTTCTCCACCTTCTTCTTCTTCCTTCTTCTTCTTCTTCTTCTTCTTCTTCTTCTTCTTCTTCCTCTCTTCTCCACCTTCTTCTTCTTCTTCCCTCTTCTCCACCTTCTTCTTCTTCTTCTTCTTCTTCTTCTTCTTCTTCTTCTTCTTCTTCTTCTTCTTCTTCTTCTTCTTCTTCTTCTTCTTCTTCTTCTTCTTCTTCTTCTTCTTCTTCTTCCTTCTTCTTCTTCTTCTTCTTCTTCTTCTTCTTCTTCTTCTTCTTCTTCTTCTTCTTCTTCACCGGCTGCGCGAGAAGGAGATGGAGGCCACGCAGCTGTGGGCCGAGCAGCTCACGCGGGCCGCCACCGGCAAGCATCACATCGGCGACTTCCTCCCCCCCGAGGAGTTGGCGCAGTTCATGGAAAAGGTAGGCTAAATCCATCTTGGAAAAGAAAGTCTGGTGTTGTACACTCACACCACTTGCTGTGCCCTTTTAAGGTCAGTTCCCACATTGACGACACGCCGACGACGACGACATTCTCATTTCGTTCTGCGCATGCGTCACCAGCCCGCGCTCTGATTGGTCCATCCTTTTAGAACTTCTGACCAGCCGAATTTCTAGGTTAAGTGACTAGATACGAAGTTTGAATGTTCGCTGTTCGGAATCAATTGTCAATTAATATTAATAATATTAGTAAGACAATATGAATATGATAATCAGTAAATAAAATTATAATACAAACCTTTTCAAGTCATACCGGTACTGCAATTTTGAGACTTGATAGCCGACAGCTACAGCTATCATTTGTAAACAAAGATAGACATGGACCAATCAGAGCATGGGCTGGTGACGCATGCGCAGAACGAAATGAGAATGTCGTCGTCGTCGTCGTGTCGTCAATGTGGGAATTGACCTTTATTCGTATTAAGCCCGGTCTAGACGCTGCGACTTGTTGTACAACTTAGTTCTAGGACTTAGCTTCTAGACCGGGCTTTAGTGAACAGTGGACAACGCTCTTAAAGTACGGGTAATTCATAGAAACCAGGACATCTCAGGTCGCAAAAAACTGCGTGATTAACAAACTTGATGTACTGCATGAAATAGTTTCCAAACCTCCTTCTTCTCCTCCTTTTCTTTTCTCTTTTAATTCTTCCTCTTCTTCTTCTCCTCCTCCTCCTCCTCCTCCTCCTCTACTACTTCTTCTTCTCTCCTCCTCCTCCACCTCCTCTTCTACTTCTTCTCCACCTTCCTCTTCTTCTTCCTCTTCTTCTTTTCCTCTTCTTTTCTACTACTTTTTCTTCTTCTTCTTCCTTCACCTCCTCTCTTCTCTCCTTTTCTCCTTCTCTTCCTCCTCTTCTTCTACTTCTTCACCTCCTTCTTCTTCTTCCCTTCCTCCTCTTCCTCCTCTTCTTCTACTTCACCTCCTTCTTCTCCTTCCTTCCTCCTCCTCCTCCTCCTCTCTTCTTCTACTTCTTCTCCACCTTCTCCTTATACTTCTTTTCTTTTCTTCTTCTTGTACTACTTTTTCTTTTCATCATCTTCTTCTTCTTTTCTTCTCCTCCTCCTCCTTTCCTCCTCCTCCTCCTCTTCCTCTTCCTCTTCCTCCGTCTTCTTCACCTTTTTCTTCTCCTCCTTCTTCTTTCTCTTCTGCTCCTCCTCTCCTCTCCTCCTCCTCCTCTCCTTCTTCTTCTTCGTTTCCTTCTACTACTCTTTCTTTTGCATCATTTTCTTCTTCTACTACTTTTTCTTCTTCTTCTTTTTCTTTCTTTCTATTCTTTGAATTTTTTCATTTTTCTTCTTCCTTTTCTTTTTTTTCTTCTATTACCGCTGTGTTATTTCAATATATTTTTTCGTTCATCGTGTTAAAAATGGAGTTGAACAAGTAGATAGAACTCTAACCTCAATTATTGTTTCGATTTTGTGTTGCAGTACGAAGCGCTAAAGCAAGGCCGCCCGCCCGATCTGTCCGACTACAAAGAGTACAAGCTGAAGGAGGACAATGTCGGCTTTCAAATGCTGCAGAAGCTCGGATGGACCGAGGGCCAGGGACTGGGCAGTGAAGGAACCGGAATACTCGATCCGGTCAATAAGTGAGTTCTTACTTCCATTTAGAGCTGCTTTGTGCTCTTAGGCTAGGGTGTACACCGGTTAGTCAAGACAAGACAAGACGAAATTAGTCACGTTTAGTCACAATAATTCACATAGTTGCTTATGAAGCAACACACACCGATTAGTCATTGCATCTGTATGTGCTGCCTTATAAGCAACTATGTGAATTACTGTTACTAAACGTGACTAATCTCGTCTTGTCTTGTCTTGACTAACCGGTGTACGCCTAGCCTTAGAAAGCTTGAACTGTAGATGGAGAAAAAACATTCTTCGTGGAATTTCAGATGTCAAACGGTTTTCGAGTTTACTTGGCCGTTCGCCCACGGAGCAACTGTTATCTGATTTCAGTCAGCAACCCAGATGACATTGGCTGATAGGTTAGATCACCCGAAAAACAGCCAAATGTCATCTACTGTAGTCTCTATAGTCTAAGGTCTGATTTCAGTCAGCAACCCAGATGACATTGGCTGATAGGTTAGATCACCCGAAAAACAGCCAAATGTCATCTACTGTAGTCTCTATAGTCTAAGGCAAATTTTAGGTAATAAGTAAATGACTCAAAGTAACATTTATGATTTGCATTCCATTATAATGCAAATCTTATACTATGGGAATTGGCAAAAGTATGGCTGGATTTGACCGAACTAACCAATCAAAAGTGTGACATCAAATGGCCACACTGTTATTATAGTCTATCTATGTTACACCATTATCAATCTCTGATAAATTCTGATGTTTACCGGAGATTGATAATGGTGTAACAACCGAAACCGGTATCTCGTCATTTTAATAAATTTGTGGTTTTGACAACTTCCATTCATTTTTTTCGGTAAAAACATCAAAGTTTATCAAAGATTGATAATGGTGTAACAACCGAAACCGGTATCGTGTTGTTTTAATAAATTTGTGGTTTTGACAACTTCCATTCTTTTTATTCGGTATAAACATCAAAGTTTATCAGAGATTGGTAATGGTGTAACAACCGAAACCGGTATCGTGTTGTTTTAATAAATTTGTGGTTTTGACAACTTTCATTCTTTTTATTCGGTATAAACGTCGGTATATAAGAGTTTATCAGAGATTGATAATGGTGTAACAATTGAAACCGGTATCGTGTTGTTCTAATAAATTTGTGGTTTCGACAACTTTCATTCTTTTTATTCGGTAAAAACATCAAAGATTGATAATGGTGTAACAACCGAAACCGGTATCGTGTTATTTTAATAAATTTGTGGTTTTGACAACTTGCAGTCTTTTTATATTGAGTATTTGTATATTTTGTGTTAAGGGCGACTTCGCGAGGCGAAAACCAAGGGCTGGGCTTGGAGCGACCGGATGACGTCAGCGTGGATGATGACGAGTACGATGCTTATCGCAAGAGAATGATGCTAGCCTACAGATTCAGGCCGAATCCTCTGGTCAGTTCACTTCTATGTATTTATAGATCAAATCAAATCAAAATCAAAATATTGCCATTCTTTCTCTACATACAAGTGAAATAAAAACATTCTTATAATGTTATAACTAATTATAATATAAACTAATTTAAAAACATATTCATTTAGATTATAAATAATATAATATTTAAATATTATCTATATTATTATAATATTATCTATATAAATAATAGATTATTTTTGAAACCGTAGTGTAGTTTTAATTGTGTGAATTCGAGAGTTATTAAGATTCTTAACTATTGTGAACTAGAAAGGCATATTCATATTCGTATATTCATATCATATTCTCTGAATTTCCAGGAGAATAAATGGGATAAAATTATTGACAAAAGGATTTTCAGTAACTCAAGAAAATCTATTTTTAATTTATAAATCTTGATCTAAATTATTAATTTATAAATCTTAATCTATATTAGCTAAGGTTTCTCGTTTTTCTCCACGGTGTGTGAATACCATATATCCGATTGTCACGAAACTTTGCATGTTACATCATCTTAACCCAAGCACAGAGTATAGTTAGTCTATGACCCAAGGATGGTTCTTAGCCATAAATCAAGGTCCTGAACCTTGAGGAGTTCATTCTACAGGACTTTTTGAATGTAATTAGTTTTTACAAATATTAGTCCTGAGTCCTGTTTTGTACAATTAAGTCCTGCAATACAAACAAAAGGCAGACACTCACTGAATATTAATAGCAGAGAATACTGTAACATGTGATAGGTTGGTGTATTCTATTATTTATTAAATAGATGTTATTTTTGTTGATACATAATTTCTTGTGTTGTGACTGTACTGTTTTTGTGTCGTGAATAGAATTTTTTTAGAATGACATGTCCATTTTCCTGACGTTGTGAATTTTGGGCATTTTATAATGTCCACTCTACCACTCACTCATTGTGGTTAAATGGTAGACTGGACATTACTGTCCAAACTTTGCCACGTCAGAAAAATGAAAAATTCATTCTATTCTATTATTATCAACTCTTTTGTTGTCTCAAAATTTGTTTAATCTGTTGTTATTTTCTGTTTCAGAACAACCCAAGACGACCCTACTACTAAACACGCATCCACGTCATATAAATCTTTAATTATTTTTCAAGTTGTTATAAACCACTTCAGAGAATAATAATTTAGTTACAGTACGTGCACAAGAGTGATTGATTTTATCCAATAATTTTATCAATTATTGGATGTTATTTTTTGTTTGTATTTTTATGATTATTGAAGAAAAAAATAAAAATTATGGATTGTTATCTCGCCCTATATTTATATGATGATTGTGTATAGTTATCCGGTGCTTAAAATTGTGTAAATTTTAAAGCTCGAACTTCTATGTAAATAATTTAGCTATCTCTTGAAACTGGATTTACTGTTTTTCTTTACCATAAATGGTAAATTTAGGTTATTTTTGCCGAAAATAACCCGTCAAATATATCGGACGAGATATAGGTGCTTGGATTAATTATTAATTAAAAAATTGATGAAATCATTTGAAGCGTTTTGTAGGCAAATTAGATTTCCCATTAAACTCCATACAATAGAATGAATTTAATTTGAACAGCTGACATATAAGGTGCCCTTTCACTAGACATGAACTGTTATAAAGCAGCAAATCAGTATTTGTATGTCTAGTAAGAGATTACCTTACGAGCATAGACTAATCCAATAGTTAGTTTGTGAATGGATTATTATCACTGCGTTCAAGTTCTTAGATTCAATGTAATTCTATTCTATATTGTTATTGTAATTGTTGTATAATGAAGTTTGAGTGAGAAATAAAACTATCCTTTCTTTACATCCAATAAGGGTTTAGTTATCAAGTATATCAGTAATAATACAAATTTTATGTAATGAAAATTTTGATTGTGTACACTGTTACAATTACTGTAATTGTAATTAATAATGTTGTATAATGATGACTTTTGAGTGAGAATAATAAAACACTCCCTAAAAATCCTCCTTGATTTAAATCCTTAGGCTTAGTTATCAAGTATACCAGTAATGGATAAATTAATATGTAACTTATGCGTATCAAGAGTAAAATCAATAGCAAATGTTTTACAGCAATTATCATATTGTATTAATGACTATTATTGCAATTTATTACTGTTACAGTATAATTATATCACAGCAATTATTGCTGATTGGATCAATTTATTATGATTGATCAATATTATTATTTATGAACATTATTGTGTTCTATGAATTTGGAATTATCTTAATTCTTAATCAATTGGTTTTTTTTTTAGGAAAATCAGCAATGGTTTTTCAATTTTTTGTTTTTAAGGAAGACCGAATCTTTGTTTTGCAATAGAGAGTATTGAACCCAATAAAAAATTTCTAAGCATTTTTTGTTTTTGGTTTTTTGTATTCCTTATCCCTCTACCATTGGTTCAAAAAAAAACTTGAAAGCAACCCTATTCCAAGATCTTCAAAAGAATGTAGGAAAAGAAAAAGATTTGAGTTCAAGAATTGGTTTTAACTGAAAACTCTGACTTTTTATGTGATAAGGTAAGTATTCGAATTCGTATTTGAAAATGAATAAAATAGAAGTAAGATGATAATGAGAGAAATACATTCAAAATGAACCGCAGAACTGAATCACTCAATTTTAGTACAGTCTACGCTATCTAGCGGTGAAGTCAGGAACTACGTCGAAAAATTCGACAATCGATCGATATTTTCTCAATCGATGTCTGTCGACAAACAGCTTTTCGACTAATCGATACTCGTTCCTTGCGATATTTCTTCTAGAAAATGACCAAATTCAGCACACTGTACCTAAAAATTTTGCAACTTCGAAATAACGAAATACAATTCACGGACATGATTCTACGCGAAAAGTTAGGATAGGAACATCTGATGAACCATGGTCCGCAAATGCACCGTTATTGAGTAAAAAATCGCCAAAGTTGCGAAAAATGACTTTTTAATAATTTTTTTCTGACGTTGTCAGACGGTTTGAAGAGTTCGTTTTGGTCCTAAATAACGCAGTTTGAGAAGACGAATCTTTTGAGCTAGATTTCAAGGGAGTAGCTTGGATAGTTTTTGAGATATGATCAAAAAACATGAAAACGCGTCTGAAAATCCATGATTTTCCGGGAGTTTTCACTTGGTGTGGAAAAACTAGCATAGATAACCCCTTGAAAATATTTTCATTCGATTCTCCGTTTCATTGCCGAGGTTTGATAGCATTTTCAGATCATGAAACTCTCAACTCGCTTCAGAATGATTGAAATTCAAAAAGTGTTCATGATCATGGAAAAGTAGATTTTCAATTTTCCTGGACTCTGTAGGGGTGGTAGAGGTTCCAAAAAATATCAATTACAAGGAAAATAGGTCCTGAAATTGATTAAAGCTAGTTCCGAGGATTCATCTATCAAGGTCATTTAAATATAAAATATAAACCAAAAAAATTTTTCAACTTCTATGAATGGCGATATCCTTTGGGTATGTTATTCTTCATCGAATTCTAGGATAGGAACATATGATAAACCCATACCCGGAAACCCTTCGTTACTGAGTTACACGCCGTCAAAGATGAGAAAATTAATTATTGTTTTATTTTTTTCTCTAGTTATGAGAGATATTTAAGCAACATTTATTCAATGCAGTTTTGTCTAAAGAATCGTTTAAAAATTGTTTCAAGTATGTAACTGTAATATTTCACGAGCAATCCCCAAAAAACCTAAAATTACTTCGATTTTTTTGCATTAAAACCGTTTTAGTTCAAAACCCATCGTAGCTACGTATCTGGAACATGTCTAATTCAATTTATCAAACGTTTTTACATGAGAAATGATCATTTTCCAACCTCAGAACGTGGTGGAAAGCTTAGGAAAATTATAATTCTGTGTAAGATGCTCCGAACATTTGAATTTGCCACCTCCCTAGAGCAGAGCATTGGTTTATAGCTATATCGTCGCTGGTCGTAGCTATCAAGCACTAGAAGTTCCTTCTTTCGCCACAAGGATGCGCTAGCATTAGCAGCGGTAAGAAAATAAGAGCTCTGTGTATTCTCATACGTGCTATCAAAGCCGATTCTGTTCTTTTATGTCTTAGAATTATTTTGTAATGCTAACCATTATTTCTTAATTAGAATTTGTCTTCAATGCTATTTATAAATAATAATTTATTAATGTGATACGATAACTATTAACTATTCAACTCTGTCATCCATCAACAGTTTTCATATCAAAAATCTGCCATTTCATATCCACTTCCATTTCAGTAAATAAATTAACAATCACTCATATTTTCTAATAATTGACATTTCACACAAAAACTCAATTTACTGCCAAGCTTCTAATTTTATTAGGGCTAAACCAGAGGTAATCTATTCATTTGTTTATGCATTCATTTATTTTGTTGGTCTATGCTATAAAATAATGCTCACCAAGGTATAATCAACGACAATTTAATCTACTAGAACTATAGAACTACTAGAACTATGTCCTACTAGAACTACTAGGACATCCCAGGTCGAATAGAACTGCGACTATTGAACTACATGAAATAGTTTCCAATCATCCTCTTCCTCCTCCTTCTCCTCCTTCATCCACTTGTTTTCAATCTCCTTCTCCTTCTTGATCTCCTTCTTTTTCTTCTCCACCTTATTCGCCTTCTCCTCCTTCTCCTTCTCTTCCTTATCATCCTTCTTGACATCTCCTAATTTTTTCAATCTTTTTCTCATTCTTTTTTTTCTCCTTCTTTTTCATCTTCTCCTCCTTTTTCTTCCCGTTTTTCTTCTATAGGACTGCAGTAACGTCATTATCTCTACTTTCTTATCAAACAACTGCACTCTGACCCACCTCTTTTATTCTATACACCTTCAGTAATCACTTGTTCTGTACTGAGGATTTGAAAGATTATGCCATAGAACCGTGGTATTAGAGATCGTAAATGTAAAAAAATATTGAATCAATATTATCATGGAGATAATACGCATTACTTGCGTACTATGTTTTCTCTAAGATATAGTAGCATTCATTTAAATGGATTAGATAGATATTATTTCTTTATGTTTCTGATGACCGTAGAGTCCGATGGCAAAGAAATAATATCTCTCTCTCTCTTTATCGATCTATCCAATGTCATCCTCCAAATTTAATGAATACTATTACACATGTCTTGTTCATATTTATGAAGTATTATATTGTATTATGTCTCATTCATATGAAGAGGTATTATTCATTTATTTGAAAGTGTGATGACAATATCGAAGTCTTTTTCATTCAATCTACTTTTCTTTTGCTTTGCATTTCTTTTCAATGATTTTCATCAAAAATTCCCAACTCCAGCACGGTAGATAAATAGTACTGTATATAGTAAAAGATAAGTTACAATATTGAAGCAGTGATAAGAAAAAGTTCCATCATAATAAAATGAGAAGAAAGAACTGAATCATAGCACAAGCATCAACCAATGATAAGAAGAAAAAAAACTGGTGTAAGGGGAAAAAAACAAGAAAACCATCACAAAGTTGTGGGATTTTATTTTTCGTTTTGTTTTTCCATTCGAATCGCTCTCTTCTTTTTTTCTCACACCCCTTCTCACACTCAATCCCTCTCTCACTATCTCTCACTCACTCACACACTCTCTCTCTCACACACATACAGACTCATCACTCTATCTCAATCACCCTATCATCCCATCTGACTCAATCGCTCTTACTCGGTCACTTCTTTCCTCACACTCACTCTCTCTCTCTCACTCTCTTTCTCTCTCTATTTTCTCTATTCCACTCCCACTTCCTCTCTAGGTCCATCTCTCTTCCGCATAAACTCTTCATCACCAGTTTGTACAACGTCATTTTTTCCCTTTTTTTCTCTGTGTTCGCAAGACGAGAAATACACACTGAAAAAAAAGTTTCCAACTCTGTGCAAACGAAAACCGCGCAAAAGAGAAGATGTTGTGTTTGAAGAACAAAAGAACGACAAAACCGGAAATTTTCTGCTTTCTCTCAACAAAGAGAAATGAGTGGAAATGTGGGAGAGGGAATGGGGAGGAGGTGGACGAATGGGGAAGGGGGAAAGGGGAAAGAAGAAAAACTAGAGGAAAATCGTTGCGACGGGAAAGAAAAACGCGCGGGAATTTTTCACTGTGGATGTCAGTGTAGTGTGGTGCACTGTTTTGAAGAAGGGTTCGGTAATGGGAGGGGGTTGAGGAGAAGAAGACCCAGAAGAAGAAAAAGACGAAGAAGAAGAAGAAGAAGAAGAAGAAGAAGGAGGAAGAGAAGGAGGAGAAGAAGACGAAGGAGGAAGAGGAGGCGAGGAGAAGAAGGAGGGGAGGAGAAAAGAGGAGGAGGTGGAGCAGTTGGTGGAGGAGTGGAGGGAGAGAAGGAGGAGGAGGAGGAGGGAAGGAGGAAGTGAAAGGAAGAGGAGGAGGAGGAGAAGAAGATAAAAAAGAGAAGAAGAAGGAGACAAATAAGATAAAGAAAAGTTGAATTAGACGCTGCTGTTGAAGAAGAAGTGAGGAAGAAGAATATGATGAAGTAGAAAGGGAAAAATAAAAAAGGGACTAGGACTAGGACTATGACTAGGACTAGGCCTAGGACTAGGACTAGGACTAGGACTAAGAAAAAGAATAGGACTAGGCGTTGGACCAAGACCAGGACTAGAACTAGGGCTAGGACTAGGACTAGGACTAAGAATAAGACTAGGACTAGGACTAGGACCAGGACCAGGACTAAGAATAGGACCAGGACTAGGACTATGACTAAGAATAAGAATAGGACTAGGACTAGGACCAGGACTAGGACTAAGAATAAGAATATGACTAGGACTAGGACTAGGACTAACACTAGGACTAAGAATAAGAATAGGACTAGGACTAGGACTAGGACTATCAAACTTTTTTCTTGCTGTTTTGGGTGGGGCCAACTTCACTGAGGTAGAAAGTGAGGTAGTGGTGGAAAAAAGAAGAAATAGAAATAGAAATAGAAGTAGAAGAAGAACGGGAAGCAGAAGGAGTATATAATACAGAAGAGAATAATAGTGTGTAAAAATAATGTCTCAGCAATGAAAATAGAGGTGCAAAGAGAATGACAGCTACTTAACGAAAAACGGGAAAAAGAGAAATCACGATGATGAAATGCACTCTGTGAGAAAAACAGGAGAATGAGAAAAAATATACAATAATGAAAAAGAGGAATTTGCCAGCAATGTCGCTCTTGCTTATCAGTTTCTCTTTAGATACTTCTTCTGGTTTCTCTCTCGCACGCTCTATTTCTCACTCTCTCTCTATCCCCTCACCTTCTCTTACTTCTTCTTTCACTCTCTCAATCTCTCTTTTCACTACTCTACCCTTTCACTATTCCCTGCTCCCTCTTATCAAAGTGAGTGGGAAGGAAGTAGATTGTTTGTGGCAAAAAGGATAAGGAGCCGAATTGAAGAAAGAAATGTATTCTTCTTCTTCTTCTTCTTCTTCTTCTTCTTCTCTCCTTCTTCTTCTTCTTCTTCTTCTTCTTCTTCTTCTTCTCCTTCTTCTTCTTCTTCTTCTTCTTCTTCTTCTTCTTCTCCTCCTCTTCCTTATCCTTAATAAGAAGAAGAAAAGAAGAAGAAGCAGAAGAATAAGAAGCAGAAGAATCAGAAGAAGAAAAAGAAGACAGAAAAGATGAAACAGAAGAAGAGAAATAGGAAGCTGCTTATCGTCGGTTCTATTCGGTTCTCTTTTCTCACTCTGTCTCTCTTTTCTCACTCCATCTCTCTCTTCCACTCACTCTCTCTCTCTCACTCCTTCTCCTTCTTCCCAGCTGAGAATAAGAAGAAGAATAAGCCAAATAGAATGATAATAATGTTGAAGAAAAAGAAAAAAAAGAAGATAGAGAAGAAAAAGTTGAAGAAGAAGCAGGAGCAGCAAAAGAAGAAGAAAAGAAGAAGAAGAAGAAGAAGAAGAAGAAGAAGAAGAAGAAGAAGAAGAAGAAGAAGAAGAAGAAGAAGAAAGAAAAAGAATTATTATAAGCGAGAAAAAGCACGGAAATGAAAGAGCGATAGATCAGCAAGAGCAGAGCGGTACCAGAGCAAAAAAAGTGATGGTAATGGAACAATATAGATAGAACACCTCTCCCTTCTCACCCATCTATTACTATACCTTTCTAGACAAGAAGAAAAACAAAACCCTAATAAGAGTGAGCGATTGAGAGTGAGAGAGCAAAATCAGAGAGAGTGAGTGAGTGTGAGTGACAGAGCGAATCAGAAGAGAGAGGTGTGTGTATAGTATACCTTCCTTATCTTACCTCTATTACTGTATCTCTGTAGACAAGAAGAAAAAACACCCGAATAAGAGGGAGTGAGTAAGAAGGCAAGAGTTGGAGTGAAGAGAGAGAGAGAGTGGGAGGGTGTGTGAGTGATAAAGTGGCAGAGAGAAATAGGGAAAGGGTGAGGGAAAGAAAGACACCTCTCTCATCTTACCTCTATTACTATAACGCTGAAGAGAAGGAGAAAAATAAAACCCCGAATATCAAGTAATAGAGAATGAGTGAGACAAAAAGAGTTTGATAATACGAAAGGAGAGAGACTGACAGAGAGTGGGAGAGAGTTAGACTAAAGAGTCTGTAGTGAGAAGAGGTTCTAGACAAGGAGAAAAACATGAACCTCAATGAGAATGAACGAGTCAGAGAGGAAGAGAGAGTGGGAAAGAGTTAGAGTGTGAGAAAGAAAGAGCATGAGAGGGAGTCTGGTGGCGATGTATCTACAAACAAAAAAGTGAGATACAGGATTATAGTTTCTCCGTTTATTATTAATGATGATGATGATGATGATGATGATGATGAGGAAGAAGAAGAAGAAGAAGAAGAAGAAGAAGAAGAAGAAGAAGAAGAAGAAAGAAGAAGAAGAAGAAGAAGAAGAAGAAGAAGAAGAAGAAGAAGAAGGAGAGGAAGAAGAAGAAGAAGAAGAAGAAGAAAAGAATAAGAAGGAGAGGAAGAAGAAGAAGAAAAAAAGAAGGAGAGAGTAAGAAGGCAGGAGTCGGAGTGTTGAGAGAGAAGACCTTCTTCTTCTTCTTCCTCTTGTGTGTATGATAAGAGATAAATAAGAAGGTAAAGAAGGAAGATATATGACAAAGAGGAGAGAGAGAGAGAGGAAAGAGAGAGAGAGTTTATGTGTGTGATAATGTGGAGGTGCGTGATTCCAGGATGGTATGGGAACATTTTTTATTGTATACCTACTTACTTATTTATATAAATATGTAATACACTGTCCTGGTGTGAACTTGAGAGAGAGAGAAAAAAAAGAATTGATAAAGAATGACAGACAGAGAAGAACTACAAAGAGGAGAGGACGAGAGAAAATGTAAGAGAGAGAAGGAGTATTTATTTAGAGAGAGGGTGTACAGTTTACAGTGTTCTGTATGTAATATCTATATACATTCCTCATTTCTTTTATAGTATATACATACAAGGAGCAAGGAATTTTGTTAATGGGCTTGCGCGTGCGGGAGAGTGCTCAGGGGTGTGTGTTTGTGTGTGAGGTGAAATACCCGTCTACCATGGAGAGTTGAAAAAAACCGTTCTCATCTTGGTTGGTTTCTGAAAAAAAAGAGTTCTTTACCACAGTTGGAGGGAGTAGGGAGGGTGTTGTATCGGAAGAAGGGTGTTTGTGCGGTGGGGGGGATGGTTAGAAGGGGGGGTTGTCGTGTGCGTGAGAGAGTGAGAGAGAAACATGGTTTGAGGAGTGACAGAGAAAGAGGTAAATGTATTATTGAGAGAGATGAGCGAGGGTCCGTGCCCTGTGTAGTGTGGTCCGTGCCTGTGTATGTGCGTGTGAGTGAGAGTCTTTACAGGTCTCTGTTAAGTAGTATGAGAGGACGGAATCACCATATTATCGTGTGAGAGAGAGTGAGAGAGATTGATTAATCGAATACGAGAGAGTAGTACGAGAAATAGGGAGTGCGAGTGAGATGCTATATTGGTAAAAGAGTCTGTTAAGTAGTGTGAGTGAGAGAGAGGTATCGGTAGATTACTGAGAAAGAGTGAGAAGGTTTGAAAGTGAGAGAACAGTGTGTGTGAGAACAAGACTAATCCTTATCTATGTTACTAGTAGGAGAAGGAAATATGAGAGATGGTGTGAGTGAGACAGTCGATAGTGTAGTAGTATGAGTGACAGTGAGAGAAAGAGTGATCGAGTAAGTGAGAGAGACAGAGAAAACGCTAGATAAATGAGATAGAACGAGAGATAAAAACTCAATCGTGAACAGTGAGAGCAAGTGAGAAAAGAACAATTGATAAATACGGTTTTGAGAGTGTGTACGTGTGCGTGCGTGTGTGCGCGTGTGAGAGAGAGAGAGTGAGCGAGTGAGACAGAGAGAGAGTGAGAGAGAAAGAGAAGCGATAGTGTTAATCAAACGCGAGAAAAAGAGAGGATGTTTACAAGCAACAAACAAAGAGCGAGTAGGCTCTCACCATGTTCAAGAGAGAGACAGAATTCACGGAGAGAACTTCGAAGAAGATTACTAAAAGCGAGTGAGAGGGTATCAGAGAGAGAGTGAGTGAGGGATTGTGTGAGAGACGATTTTGAAGGGTAGTGGGAGTGAACAGAATGGTATAATAGAGTATATAAATATATACATATTATATCTATTTTATACATATACATAGTGGTAAATAGGAAGTACATATATACGATTCTATGTTTCTCTATCGGCCTGGGTTGAGAGAGAGAGAGAGTGTGAGAGAGTGAGTGAGTGAAGATACAATGAACGTTCGCAACAGACGAAGAACGATAAACTGTTTGTGTTTTTGTGTGTGAGAGAGAGAGAGAGGGTTAACTCTTGAACACGAATGAGAGGACAAATAAGAGAGTGAGAGGTTAGACAGAAACGGAGCGAGGCTCGGTAGAGCTCACGGTATCTAGAGAATGTCTCCGAAATAAAAGTAGGTTTTTACAATTTTTTTTCTTGTCCCGTTTTTTCCATTTTCCAACCACTAAAGAAAATTCAGTCTTTCACTGGTAAAAAATTTTAAAAATTCAGACCTTTTTAAAAAGGTACGAAAGCTAATTAGTGATAAACATTGAATCAAATACAGTAATAATGATTGATTTTGGAAAAAATTGCCTAGTATTTGGAGAACAATCTAGGCTCCTGTTAGATTAAATCAAAAAGTATTTTAAAACAAGAATAATGGGGATGGATACATTAATTTGGAGATTGGAGATTGATAGCTAATAACAATAATAATAAGTAGCTTATGATTACTACTACTATATTGAAAGATACTACTGTATTAGCATACTATGCAATATATAACCTCTGGACTATTTATTAGAATTTGGGAAGGAATTAAGAAATTTTGGACATGTCTGTTGATTCATCTCACATTGTTATGTATTTTGCCAATGAATGAATAAACTTATACGTCTATTGTGTGATTCTTTTTTCCTGAATTCTAAACTAAGAAACAGTGACCTAGATATTATCACGATATTATCTAAAGGTAGATGATCTAAGATTCTTTACAACATCAATATAGATAGTAAAATAACAACAACATTTTTAGGCTGTAATAGAGCAATAAACTTATAGCGGATTGCATAAAAGGGAATTACATTTACCTCCTTACATGACGTCATTTGGAGTATCTCAAAAAGTAGTTCAATTACCAGTCGAAAATTAATGAACATTTTTTTTAAAATTCTGTTTGATACTCATCATTATAAAAGCGATAAATGCTGGAAAAATTTCAAGGCTAGATTAGTAGCCTATTCTGATAATATTCATATTCATACAGTACAATTATTGAAATCCTTCTACTTTCTACAAGGTATTTATATATTTATTTATTCAGTAATGATACTCGATGGATGGTTCAACAGGTTTATACCCAAAATTGTCCGTTTTCTAATTTTTCAAAACAGGGTATCAGTCTAAGTATTATCAACACACTTATAGATTATTGAAAAAATAACTTTATTATAAAAAATAACTAAATTATAGATTATTGAAAAAATAACTATTTACAGGTTGCAAAAGAGTTAAGTTTCCAATAATTAACAATACCCTCTTTTAAACTACACATCAAAGCTCCTGTTCAAAAAGTTTGACAATAAGTACAAATATCTACAGGGGTGCCACCCCTCTAGAATAACAAAAAATCACCCCTTAATTTTCATATTGACCCACTTACATGGATGTCACACCCCCTTCCCCCTCATCATCAAACCCTCGCCATCCCCACCCACCACTCCATCCATTCCCGTTACTCCTTCTACTCCGCTCTTTGTTTGTTACAATAGAGGAAGGAACCACATGCAAAATTCTTGGTATTCGAAACGGAATACATCATTCTACAAGGCTTGAACGTTACTAAAATGCCAAAAATACTTGGAACCTTGTTAACTCGATGTCATATATGCTAAGGCTTTATGAAGACCATTTAGAAAGAGTATTGAGTATAAAATATATACAGTCAAAAGTTTCCATTGCCAGAGATAATAATATCTACGAGTATATTAATTCTATAGTTTTATCTATAATAATTCACAATTGTTTCCCCTCTTTTTCTGTGTCAGTTATATAATATATTTATAGATATACAGGTATATTTGACCTGTACGCCAGTCAAAAGTTTACAGTGCCAGAAATAATAATATCTATATCAATTCTATAGTTTTATCTATAATAATTCACAATTGTTTCCCCTCTTTTTCTGTGCCAGTGAAATATTATATTTATAGATATACAGGTATATTTGACCTGTACGCCAGTCAAACGTTTACAGTGCAGGAGATAATAATATCTATACTAATTCTATAATTATCTTTAATAATTCACAGTTTTTCCCTCTTCTCTTCTGTGCCAGTGCTTATTTATAGAATAATAATTGTGAGTGTGAGAACGCTATTACTGTATTATTACTTCCAATGGTATTACTAGTGGCATTAGAGTATAATGGTTTCATGAATGGTAGACTATTCATCCGTATAAATTGTTAGAGATATGGAATTCTATATTACTGATTGTAATGGCACGGTTTCACGATACCAGTAGACGTGTAGGTTACTGGCAGGCAGGTTGGTCATAATGATCTTCCACTCTATATAAACAAATAGGGCTATGCACACTGACTGGTGTGCATTGCCCTATTTGTTTGCATAGAGTGGAAGATCAAATGGCTAACCTTCCTGTCAGTAACCAGAGACAAGTGAACACTTCTAGTTCCAATTGTCTCTGCAGAAACCTACACGTCTACTGGTATCGTGAAACCGCGCCATAAAGGTTGTAGAGAAATGATACTTAATAATCTAAAAAAGTCTAAAAGTCATCACTCATAATCACCCTCCCTTTACCCACGCACAAGCCTAGAGCTAATGTGGGCATCACATTTAACCATTGAGAAAGGTGATCAAAAATTTAAAAAAATATATAACTTGACTCCAGAAACAATAAATACTTGATCACCCTCACAAAAAATTGAAATCAATTCAATAATACCAGATTCAATTTGACATCATATACAATAATATGGTAGAAATTTAGTCAAGAGCATGTAAACTAAGGCTAGGCGTACACTGGTTAGTCAAGACAAGACAAGACGAGATTAGTCACGTTTAGTCACAGTACTTCACATAGATGCTTATGAAGCAACACACACAGATTAGTCATTGCATCGGTGTGTGCTGCTTCATAAGCAAGTATGTGAATTACTGTGACTAAACGTGACTAATCTCGTCTTGTCTTGACTAGTCGGTATACGCCTAGCCTTAGGTAATATTATGTTTTTAAATTGTGAAATAGACAACATTGTTTTCATTCTTTCACCTACTATGGAGAAATTCAACAATATGATTCAAGTGTTAATTCAATAATAATATTATGAACGAAGGAAGCATTAAAAATATTCACAGTTAGATTGCAAATTATTAATTTAGAATAATTATTATAAAATAGGTAATAAAGCAAGGAAATAATATTCAGAATAGGTATTGCACTCACACCGTGTCAACCAGCCTCACACAATCAACGTACCTGCGCGTGAGTGAGTGAGTGAGTGGCTTTGTGTGAGTGAAGAAGACCGACTCCACGTGGAGTGACTGTTCGGGTGGAGGGGATAGCCGACGGCGAAAGCTGCTCTCTGATTGGTCCGTTCGATGTGACGCTCTTTTTCCCAACACCACGTGGCCTATTATACCATTAGGACCCAAACTGTTCGACTCACGCACGCACCCCTTCGGCTGTTCTCGCCGAATTTTGCCGAAATCAACCGAAGTGTTCTCAGTCTGAACGGTTCAAGCCTAGGAGACGGTGTGCTGTGTTTGTGTCCTCTGAAAATTTGAATTAACGTGCTTCGCAATGTGTGTTAATTGGCGAACAAAGCCAATAAATTATTGCAGTAATGATTGGTGTGGTTTATAGTGATTGTTTTTGTGTGTTTATAGTGATGAAAGGTGTTTAGGTCAGTTGGAATACTATTGTTCGGTGAAACATGTATTCGGCACCGACAAGACATCCATCAGCTGGGGTAAATATATATATATATATTTATATACAGTACGGTACTTCTATTTTTCTTGCATTTTGTTTGTAGTGGCAACGTTTAAACTACAGACACTGTATAATAACAGTGTGGAAATTGGTATGAAAAGGTCCATAACAGTGTATTGAAACATTTTTTATTCCCGCCACCGCCATACTTTTGTCAAATTTAAAAATTTTGATATGGGATAACAGGCAAACTCATTCACTCATTTTTCAAACTTGTTTCAAGAGAAACAACGTCAAAAATAACTTTTATAGAATTGAAAACAGTCTCTCTACTCTTTGGTTTGCTTTAACACTGAAAACAAACACTGACAAACGCTAATATTGTAGGCAAGAAATGAATCACTCAACATAAACTATGATTCGCATGTCATTACAATGCCAATCTCATGGAAATTTGCAAAAGTATGGTGGATTTGTATACGAGCTAACCAATCAAAAGTTTGACATTCTCTGTACAGTAGTTATACAGTGTCAATATAGAATAAAAAGACTGTAAGGCTAGGCGTACACCGGTTAGTCAAGACAAGACAAGACGAGATTAGTCACCTTTAGTAACAATATTTCACATAGCTGCTTATGAAGCAGAACACACCGATGCAACGACTAATTGGTGTGTGTTGCTTCATAAGCAACTATGTGAAGTACTGTGACTAATCTCGTCTTGTCTTGACTAACTGGTGTACGCCTAACCTTAGTCAAGACAAGACGAGATTAGTTACGTTTAGTCACAGTACTTCACATAGTTGCTTATGAAGCAACACACACACAGATTAGTCATTGCATCGGTGTGTGCTGCTTCATAAGCAACTATGTGATTTACTGTGACTAAACGTGACTAATCTCGTCTTGTCTTGTCTTGACTAACCGGTGTACGCCTAGCCTAAATTATCACAACCACATGTTTATTTACATGTTTTATATATTTTACATGTTTATTTTCATTACACCGGTTTCAGTTGCTACACCCTTATCAGTGAGTTCTAAAACACCTTATCAATAATAATCCTCCCTTATCACTATAGTCTGGCAACAGACAAAAGAGCCTTCAAAAATAATAAGAACTTTACTGCTCAGAGAGAGCGCACGTTATGCAATGCAGCAGTTTATCTCATTCGCTCACTAGAGTAGAGGTACTATGTGATACTGTATCACTTCAGTGATACGATGCGCGAAGGTTCTTTTGACTGTTGCCAGACTATACTAATGAAATGGTCCTGAATTATCTTGATGTTGGGTTGCACCAAGCAAGATCAATTTTGATCCAGGATCAGTTCAATGCTAATCAAATGGGATTCAAAATAGTTGATACCGGTTTGTGCAACCCAACATAATGAATTGCATCAATTTTTTTCAACTTATCTATTGATGTTGCAAAAACGTTTATTACATGATTCATACTACATTCATAGATGAAAATTCAAATAAATCTATTATTTTTTAAACTAACTTTTGGCGCATCCTTTCTACTGTGTTTCGACCACTGCGAGATTTGATGTGAAATCTAGAGGAAACGCACACTGATACAAGTCTGTTGCAATTCTCAAACTATGCAGTACTGAGCAAGCAAGCGGCGCTTTGCCCTGCACAGGGTAAACTCGTTCGATTTGAAATTAGGCTAGGCGTACACCGGTTAGTCAAGACAAGACAAGGCAAGATAAGTCACGTTTAGTCACAGTACTTCACATAGGTGCTTATGAAGCAACACACACCGAATAGTTATTGCATCAGTGTGTGGTGCTTCATAAGCAACTATGTGAATTACTGTGTCTAAACGTGACTAATGTCGTCTTGTCTTGTCTTGACTAACCGGTGTACGCCTAGCCTTAGTGTTTATTGTTCGTTCAAACATTAATAACAGGCTATAAATCAACAGTAAATTCTGAGTGTGAGAATGTAAATATGTAAGAGTAAACAATGCTGTAGACTGCTTATCAAACGAAGGATTAATTATTATGCATAATTTTTGTAATCATAATACAAAATATTGTATTTGCTCAACTTAGAAGCTTCTATTTGCTTCAATATTGGTATTTACTTTATTGCTTGGTGTTCAATACTGAAATGAGGAGGAATCCTTTCCATATCTGTTTATTTTATTATCAGTTAATCTATTCTGATTTGTTTATCAACTGCAATTGAAGACATTAGTTTATTATCAGCTTATTAATAGAGTTGTTGATTGACTTGCATTGATTGTATTCTATTCTAATATTATACACAGTTATTAATTATCAATTATAATTCCTCTGTATAACTTCTTATAATTTCTCATATATTATACAATTCTGTTAATACTTAGGCCTTTTTATTATTCATTACATTCATTATTATCTTAGGCCAGGCGAACACTTGTTAGTCAAGACAAGACGAGATTAGTTACGTTTAGTCACAGTAATTCACATAGATGCTTATGAAGCAGCACACACCGATGCAATGACTAATCGGTGTGTGTTGCTTCATAAGCAACTATGTGAATTACTGTTACTAAATGTGACTAATTTCGTCTTGTCTTGTCTTGTCTTGTCTGTGTACGCCTAGCCTTATAGGCCTACAGTGTTCGCATCTCATTAGTATTTTTGAGCACAATCCTTACAACACTATGTTATTGTGCATGATTATGTATAGTTGTATGATTGTCTAAAAATATGTTCGTATTGTGATGTCAATGTCTATGAATGTCATGGAGAAAGTAGGTGCCTGAATTATTACTTTGTGAAGGGAAAGAGTGAGTGAAAAGGCATGAGGGAGAGAGAACGGAGGAAGATCGTGAATGAGAGTGAGAGAGAGCGAGGTAGTGAAAGGAAAAAGATTCTGAATGAGAGGGACTGATCAGGGTGGGAGAGAGGGAACTGAAGAAGAGCATAAATGAGAGAGTGAGTGAGAGAGAAAGACTGGAATAAGAAAGAGTGAATGAGTAAGTGAGAGCGAATGAGCATGCATGAGTAAAGCAGTAAAATGAAAATAATTTAATGAAGCACTTGTGTCATACAATCAATAACAATAGGCACTTTTTTCAGTACAGCTGTCCCTCGATAATCCGACAGTTAAGGGACCGAGAGGGTGTCGGATTACCAAAAATGTCGGATTACCAAAAATATCATAATTATCAAAGACGTTTTATTTTTAATGTGTTTGAACACATTGAAGTTAACAAAAAGGAAGAAATATTAAAGCTAGGCCTACATGTAATTTATTAATACAGTACCAGGATACACAATGACAGTATCTAAATGTAAGTTTTTATAAGAAATACGAAAAATACGGTGGGAGGGAGATGCATGTTGCTACTGGCAGCGCGTCGGACTACCGAGTACGTCGGATTAAAAAGTGTCGGATTATCGAGGGACAGCTGTACAATTTACACTAGTAGTGGCATACTAGACCGATTTGAATTTATTGTTTTTGTACAAATAGATTAAATTAATGTGCTTGTTCTTGTCTTGTCTTGTGCTTGTCTCTTCTTCTGAAAACGTTGCAAGAAAATATCGTGTTTACTGTATTAGTCATCCAATTAGTTTTTTAAACAGAACTATTAAAATTAAAGAGACAGAACTATTAAACTCTTTGATGTATGAATGATGAATATACTGTATTACTTTCAGTATTTAAGTTCTAACTTTTAGTATTGTTAGAGAACTCAATACATTTGGGAAAAAACCATGAAATCAGGCACTCAGCAATTAACGTCGTCGGACGCTTTTTTAAAGCTAGAAATTTTTGGATAGTTTCAAATTAAAGATAAACATTGCTAGAATAGTTGCTGTACCCTAATATTAATATTTCATTATCACTTATCAATTTTTTTCAATTGAAGGTTAAAATTCGTGAAATTTGCTCCATGTTCATCGACTTAAACTGCCATTTAAAGTTGAAAAATCGAATTTTTAAGCACGAACACAATTCTACAGATATTTCTTAACAATTTGCTACCATGTACTTGTAGGCCTACTGTAAAGACCTTATTACAGTACAGATAGTATATTATAACACGGTTCTAGTTCAATCTGTTCCAGTTTTAAAACACGTAACAGAACACAAGCTGATTAAAGCAGTGTAGTAGCTCATGCGTGTGTGCTTTTTGTAGCTTCCTAACCTATAAGGTAAACACTGATAAAGAACAATGACCGTTTGAATCAAGGTTAATTTAGATTGATAATGTAGATATTATTGTTTCTTGTTGGTCGTAGATAAAATGGTGTATGCAATGGTTGGATTTTAGCCTTTCCGATTACTATAATTGAGTTCCTTTATATTTATTGAATTATTATCGATTTATTTTTAGAGTATTCAGAGTCACAGAATTGTGGACTTGAAACAGTGAATTTGGTTTGAACACTTGAAGGATGAAGAAGAAACGTAGGAAGGCAGGGTTGAATTATTAAAAAGACATTAGCAAGCGTAGGTTGACATTACAAGAGAAATCAATCTAATTGCAAGCTGAATAAATAGTTCAATACTCCACTCTATGGTAGATCGATTCAAGTTTGAAAGCACTTGTCAATCATTTTTAGATTGAAAACTGAAGGTTCTGTTATTCTCTTAGGCTAGGCGTACACCGGTTAGTCAAGACAAGACAAGACGAGATTAGTCACGTTTAGTCACAGTAATTCACATAGTTGCTTATGAAGCAACACACACCGATTAGTCATTGCATCGGTGCTGCTTCATAAGCAACTATGTGAAGTACTCTGTCTAAACGTGACTAATCCCGTCTTGTCTTGTCTTGACTAACCTGTGTACGCCTAGCCTAAGAAAGCCGCAAAATCGTGTCTCGAAAATAGTCTTCCATTTATAGAAGTGCACCGTTTTAGTAACCACAGAATATTTAAAGGCATATTCTACATGGCCACCTTACTATTAGACAAATAAATTTATAAATAATATAAACTTGTAAAAAATTTATAAATAAACTTATAAACAATGAATATTCAATAATTCATGTTGGCAAATCAACTACAGACCAGGAAACAAGGAAATCAGACCAATTGATTGGGTAGCTGTTAGTAAGCTTCATGGAAAATCAAACTGAAACAAATGTCATTCACTGGAGCAAAATAGGACAGGCTGGACGGATATCGACAGAAACAGTTGATATTGATGGTGAAAAATAAACTGAACATAGAGTACAGACAAAAGAGTGAGAGAGATAAATAGACTAAAAAAAGTGAGTGAGTGTGATTGGCAAGTTTAGAGAGCATGAACTTCACCCTCCACTCCTCACTCGCTTTTTCCTGAGGTGTTTTCGAGGCACAGTTTCCTCAAAAGAAGCAAGCTACCTCACCGTTTTTCTGTTCTCTTCCTCATATTTTCATTTTTTTTCATCTCTCCTTATTTAATCCCCTACTCTCATCTTTCTCCCACCCTACACAAATATGATGCATCCCACTCGCACCCTACTTATAAATATGATGTTACTCCATTTTTTCCTTGTACAGTATTTATTTTCATCTCATTCACTCTCATTCTTCTTCTTCTTCTTCTTCATCTTCTTCTTCTCCTTCTTCTTCACCTCCTCCTCCTTCTTCTTCTCCACCTCCTTCACCTTCTTCTTCCCCTCCTCCTCCTTCAACTTTTTCTTTCTTCTTCTTCTTCTTCTTCTTCTTCTTCTTCTTCTTCTTCTTCTTCTCCCTCCTTCCTTCTTCTTCTCCTTCTTCTTCTTCTTCTTCTTCTTCTCCTTCTTCATCTTCTCCTCCTTCTTCTTTTTCTTCTTCTCCTTCTTCTTCTTCTTCTTCTTCTTCACCTCCTCTTTCTTCTTCTCCTCCTCCTCCTCCTTCACCTTCTTCTTCTTCCCTCCTACTCCTCCACCTTCTTCTTCTTCTCCTTCTCCTTCACCTACTTGTTCTACTACTTCTCCTTCTTCTTCTTCTTCTTCTTCTTCTTCCTCTTCTTCTTCTTCTTCTTCCTCTTCTTCTTGTTCTTCTTCTACTACCTCTTCTCGTTCTTCTCCTCCTCCTCCTTCTTCTTCTTCTTCTTCTTCTTCAACCTCTTCTTCTCCTCCTTCTTCTTCCTCTTCTACTACGTCTTGTTCTTCTTCTTTCACCTCTTCTTCACTCTGCCTCACTCTCTCTCTCTCTCTTTCTCTTTCTCTTTCTCTGTCTCTATTCCTCTTTCCATCATTATTATTATTATCATCTTTATTTATTTATGTGTCCCTCTCTTCCTGACTGAACCCCTTCCTCCATCTTTTTTCCTGTATGAGGAAATAATACTCGGCAAACTGTAATCTCCCTAATTCTGGCCGATTTTCCTTGTACTCAATTCGGCTTGCTCGCCCGATTGCTCATTGTTTGTCCTAAATATATTTCAAGTGAACAATGGCAACCCCCTACACAACAATGCTCGACTCTTGAAAGCAGAAAGAGGAAAAAACATAAAAACTCATTGTTTTAAAAATTCCAAATTGGTTTCCAGTATTTGGTTTCGGAGTATCTTCGGTAGAATATGGTTTCTAACCAGGATTTCGACAATTTTTATAAAATGTTTTAAAGTAAAAATTCGCGAAATCCAGTTTCACTACCCATCAAATATTAGAAATTCCAATTTATTTTCACACACAATTACAAAATATCAATATGTTAAAATTTTAAAATTTTGATATGGGATTAGAGGCAAACGTGAACTAGTTCACTCATTTTTCAACTTATTTTGAGAGAAACAACATCGAAAATAACTTTTCTAACATTAAAAATAGTCTCTCTACTCTTTGTATTGTTTCAGAAGCATGAAAAATGATCACTGGCAAAGGCAAATTGTAGGTATAGCAGGATCAATTTAAATTGCCAGAAAACAGCTGTTTCGGCAATAAGTAAACAGTGATTTTGATACAATAATCCAAAGGCTTAAAAGTCTTAAAGACCTTTAAAGTCTTTATAAGACCTTTTTAAAGATCCATTCCTTTCAAAAAATCATTTCAAAAATTTTTTAAAAGACTCATTCAATAATCTGCGAGATTCAGCATTCGTAGGTTAAGTATTGTGATATTGATTTCCGAAACCGCTGTCAAATGACAAGTTAAATTAATCCTGCTATACTCACATTATATTATTATTTCAACATATTATTATATTTTACATATTATAGGTTAAACATATTATTTTTAACATATGATTCGATGATAACATATGAGTAATCCAGAAATTTTGGCCTTTCTTGCATTTTCTTACGTCAAAGTTGGCGACCTTTTTTTTTGATGATGCACGATAAGCTCTCAAAGTGTCAGTCACACAACGTGGCTGTTTTGAATTCATAACGCAGATTTTATCCAATTTTTTTCAATCCAGCGCGAAAATTTTTTGTGTCCAACAGAAGACGAAAATAAACGCGAACAACGAAAAAAAGAACGGACACTAAAAAGAAAGGCAAATAGAACAATGGAAAGAAAAACGTGGAAAATTGATTGACAGACACACATTAGGAGAAGGGTAGGAGGGAGGATGGGGGGAAGTCGAAAGAGAATGTGGTAGAGGGCGTAGAAAGGAAGAGAGCATGAGAGAGAGAGAGTGAGAGATTATGAGAGAGAGTGAGTAAGACCGAATGAGAGTGAGACATGGCATAAAGAGTTATACTATAGTCATAGAGTAACTATACTGTTGTCTGTGCTATAGTAAACTTACAAAGGCCAGTGTAATGCACTAAGAAAAGGGATTTGTGTGTATCTGTGAGTGAGTGTGTGAGAGAGAGAGAGAGAGAGGGATAGAGAGGGAGTGAGAAGGAATGAATGAGTGATTAATGATTATGAGAGTCAGAAAGAGAAAATGATTGACAGAGAAAAAGAGAGTATTTGGGAGACAAAATAAGACGTATAAGTTGAAATAATAGAGAGAGATTAGATTATTTTACTTTATTCATGTAGATAACAAATAAGACGGTTTTAGTTCTAGATTACAATCGTAAATTATACAGTAATGTAATGTTGATTACAAAAGAAAATTGGCTGTTTATTATAAGATAAATTCTACTTTGTTTGTATAAAATTTAAATTATGTATGTAATTACTATTAGTACAGTCACTATTCGATAGATTGAACAAATCATAGACTATGAAAATTTGACTGCATGTCCTGATATTCTAATTGTGAAACAATAGTGTCAACTTCGCAGTTCATTATAGATCCCAAAATTCAGAACTATGAAAATTTATTAATAATAGATATAATATCCAATATGCTAACGGTAACATTAAAGTGATGTACTACATGAAACGGAAAAATGTTTTATGAAAATTATAAAAATGTCCATTCTTGGAGAACGATATACAAGGACATCATCCTATAAACATTGTGAGAGAAAGATAGAGAGAGAGTGTGAGAGTCAATGACAGTAAAGAGAGAATAAATGATAGGAAAAGGGAATTTGAATGAGAGAGAAAGTGAGAGTGCGAGAGAGGAATTGAGATAGTGATGGTGTATATGAGAGAGTATGATTGATTGACTGGAAATTAGTGTGAAAGAGAGAGAGAGTGTGAGGGTGAGAGAGAAGTGTGAATAGTGCGGCTATTTAAAATGAATGAAAAGAAGAAAATATGATAAAGTGTACAGTGTAGGTGGCTGCGCGTTCGAGAGTGGTTGGTTTTATGATTGTAGTGGTGAGAGACATAAACTTCGAAACGGTTGAGAGAGAGAGAGCAAGAGAGATGGAGAATGAGTATGAGAGGGCGTGGGTGGGTAACTCGCCTCGCCCGCCTAGTCTTCCTAGTGAGTGAGGAAGACTCACTAAGAGAGAGTGAGAGAAATACATATGAACCGTGAATATCAGACAGAGACGAAGATAGTATTCAAAGGGCTGCTCCACCCACCACCCCATACTGTGTACATACAATCTCAAATTTCTATTATTTTTTTACCTCCAGCACCCCTACAGGGAAAACCACCCCTCCCAATCCCTAAACCCCAAAACCCACTTGTTTACATGCTGGTGAAGAGGGTTGGAGATAGTCATGGAAGAGGGTAGGAGAAAGAGAGAGTCAGAGTGAAGTAAAGGGTAAAAGAGAGTGAGTGAGTAAGGTAGAGAGGGAGAGAACTGAGTGAGAGCGATAAAGCGAGAAGAGTTAAGAGAGTAAGTGATAGAGTCATGAAATAGAGTAAGGGTGTGAAAAGAGCAAGAGAAAGAAATTGGTGAGAGAGAGAGAAGTGCGTAGGAGAAAGTGAGAATGAGCAAGAGAAGAGATAAGAGAGTGAGATCATGAGTGATAAAGTAATGATAGATAGTAAGAGAGAGAAATGAGTAAAAGGAGTAAGGGTGAGAGAGATAGGAAATGGTAAGGTGTGTGAGTCTGAGGGAGTAAAGAGTGAGAAAGAGTAAGCAAGTGAGAATGGGAGTAAGAGAGAGAGAGAATTAAGTAGGGGGTGTGAGAGACCAAGCCACCCTCCACAGACCATTTATAACAAACCTGTATATAGTTATAGCCGTGTTTCTTTTTGTAAATACAATATATATCTATATTCCTGTACTCTAGTTATATTCCTATATTAGTGCTGTACACCACTCTTGTTCAATTCTTCTTCTTCTTCCTAACCCCTGGCTTCTTCTTCCTCTTCTCCTTCTTCTTATTCTTCTTCTTCTTCTTCTTCTTCTCCTTCTCCTTCTTATTTGTTACTACTCTCCATCCACTTCTGATTCCTTATGATCATCTTATTGTTTTCCACCTCCTCCTTCTTCTTTTTTTTCTTTTTCTTCTTATCCATTTTCTTCTTCTTCTCCCTCTTCTACTCCATTTCCTTTCCCTCCTTGTTGTTCTTAGTTTTAATCGGCATTTTGTTTCTTATTCTTCAACTTCTTCCACAATATTTTCATCATAATCATATACATCATCATCATCATCATCTTCATCGTCAATTATTACCCATGATTATTAGATTCTTATTCTTGTTTCTTTTCTCATTGTTGTTGCTCTTCTTCGGCTTTCTTTCCTTTCTCTTCAACTCCTTCATTCACGTTATAATCATCATAATCATCAATTACGTATTTATTCTTAACTTCCTTGTCTTCTTCTTCTTCTTCTTCTTCTTCATTCCTCTTCACCTTCTTATTCTTCTTTATTTTCTTTTATCTTCCTCCTCCTTTTCTTCTTCTCAAAATCAAGAGCAAAAGACTAGATTCATCTCCGTGTACCACCCATGTTTTCCTTCTCTTACATAATTATTTTCTCCTTGTTTTCTTCTTCTCAATCTCCCTCCTTCTCTTCTGCTCTTCTGCTTTTCCTCTCTCACAACGTAATACTCCTTTTACTCCTCCTCCTCCTCCTCCTCCTCCCCCTTATCCTCCTGCATCTACTCCTTCTTCTTCTTCTTCTACTTCTTCTCTTTCTCCTCTTCCTTTTTTAATCACCCTCCCCCACCCACTCTGCTATTTTCTATCACATCATCCTCTTTCTCTCCCTCTCCCGTCACCTTCTCTTCCTTTTCCTCCCCGTCCTCCTCCTCTACCTATTTCAATTCCCCCTCCTCACGCTATTGCGACACCAAGATGAAACCTGTCGCCAGCTCAAAACCCTCTTCATGAACTTACTCCTCAGCACTCAGCCTCACTACCTCTCTTTCTTTCTCCCTCTCTTTCTCTTTACTATCCTCATATTGCAGTCTTCCTTCTCTCTTTCTCGATATTGGTTCGCTTTTTTCATTCCCTCCTTTGGTTGTTCTTATATGCTCTTCGCATGTTTATTTTGTTGTACCTCAACCGTGTATAATTTACTAATCATATGCATATAATTTACTTTAGTACTCATAAAAACTATAAATTAATGTTACTCCTAAATATAGCGACTCATAGGCTAGGCGTACACCGGTTAGTCAAGACAAGACAAAACGAGATTAGTGACCTTTAGTCACAATAATTCACATAGCTGCTTATGAAGCAGCACACACCGATGCAATGACTAATCGGTGTGTGTTGCTTCATAGGCAACTATGTGAAGTACTGTGACTAAACGTGACTAATCTCGTCTTGTCTTGTCTTGACTAACCGGTGTACGCCTAGCCATACACTACACGAGCATTGCATGCCGTGTCATTTCCTGAACATCTTATAAAAGATAGTATTAAAAATATAAGTATAAAAAAATAGCAGCATAAAAAATAGCAGAGCGTGTAATGCAGTATACAGTATGCAGTATGCAGTAATTGTTAAGTTAATAATTGTTAAGATAATTGTTGCAGTATAATTGCTCAAGGTGCGACAGTTTTGTAATTGAACTCATTTGATCAGTGTAATTGTAGCGTTTCCAATTAATAATAATGTACTGTAGTTGTCTTGTTCCACAACTACAGATAATCAATTATAAAGACAATGTTGCAATGATGGTTGATTGCACCTCTTTCATTTAAATTTATGTTGATTACATTAGGAATAAAGTGATTGGATCTTCTACCTTTTGACAAAATGGATTTCGTAAAACAATAATAGATAATAATAAGAATGATTGATTTATCTGCAAAAAGTACGACAATTCGAACTAAAAATTAGAGTAAAGGGAAATAAAAAAATTCAACAACTATATCCAAATATTAAATTATTTAAACGTTGAAACCCCGGTTTTAAGTAGCTCAAGGGACCGGGGAAAGAATTAGTTGAATAAATCACAACATAACACTTCACAGCAAGCAATTCAAACCTAATTTAATGAAAAAGAAAAGATAAAGATAAAGAAATACTATGTAATAGAAAGATGGGCAAAAGAATACCTGGTGAGAGGAAAAATGGAATAGAATAGCATGACTGCCTTTATTTAAACCTGGGAGGGCGAAGTTAGGGCGCAGTCGGCCCTCTCTTACACTTAACTCTCTAAGAAAGAAAGAGAGAGAGAGAGAGACAAGAATGAGAGAATCAAGAATAAAGACGAACAATATAGCAAAGAAATAGAAAGACGAACCAATCACGAAAAAGAACCAGATTTAGACCACGCCCTCATTAATTCAAGCTCCGCCTACTCTCTCTCCTCATTGTCAATAGCATTACGAAATGTAGTTCCGGATTCCGCCGGTAGGTGTCGGTAGTTACCGGGTGATGACCAACTTTCTTCTTCTTTATTACCTTCTTTCCCTTCAATATTTGGATAACAAATCAATATTCTTCAATTACTGATTAATTATAACTTACCAATCTAATATTCCTGAAAACTTTTTAATGAATTATGGTAAAAGTCTAATAAGTGATTGAAATTCATGAACAAATTATTATACAAACAAATCAATCTTCTTCAATTACTGAAGTTAACAATATAATATTTTTGTAAGCTTTTCAATTAATACCGGTAAAAGTCTAATAAATGAATGAAATTCGTGAATGAATTATGATTGGAATATTATTCTATTTCAATGAATTTATGTTGAAATTTGTTTGTTTTACAGGGAGCCCCAACCCCAGGAGGACAACTGAAATTCACCATAGCTGAAACTTGCGAAAGGATAAAGGAAGAATTCAATTTTTTGCAGGCACAATATCATACGTGAGTATAGCAGGAGCCAATTAACTTGTCATAAGTCAGCTGATCCAGTAATAATTAAACAGTGATTCCGACACAATAATCAAAAGGCTTGAAAGTCTAAAGAACCTTTAAAGTCTTTAAAAGACCTTTTTAAAGAAGACCTTTCAAAGAATAACTTTTTGAAAGACCTTTTTAATAATCTGCGAGATTCAGCATTTGTAGGTTAAGTATTGTGATATTGCTCTTTGAAACAGCTGACTTCTGACAAGTTGAATTGGATTTTGCTATATTTATTTTTTGAAATTATTTTCCGATTATACAGATTACGATTATACGATTATTTTTGTAATTATTTATTTATTTAGCGTATGGCTTTCAATAGTGGGGAGACCCGAGTAGGGGTTTAATTTGATAATAATTTAATAGTATTTTTTGTAATAATAGTACAGTATTATCTTCGCATATATTTCAAGTGGTGGCTCAAAAAGCCTTTAAATATAAACTTTCCATTTGGGGCATCATCAAGAGAAAATTGGTGATTTATTAAGATTGTTCGTGATAAAGCATGAATTTGGAAGGCTTCTTTGTATTGGAAGGGGAACAGTTTTTGGCATAAGCCTTTTGTGAACTCCTTTATAAATGATTGAATAGAAATATAATCACTCCCAGTTAAGTATACCACGCTTCGCCACGGATTACTAGCTACAACTATAGTGTTTTTCATCCTTGAAGACATCTGAGTACAGAAACAGTACCCCACAACTTACCGAGCTAGCCAATCACACGCATGCAACGTTGCCAATACGCACACTTTTATAATAATGATGAACACTTGTTTAATTTCTGATCATCTGCTCTACTTGTAAATCATCCAAGTTAACACTCTGTGTCGTAATATCAGACTGAAATTTCGGTTTAATACGCATGCGTGCATAGATGATTGAACAGCACACAATATGACAACATTGCCGGGCATTCCAAGTGGATAACGCACCAAGCTGGCCAGTTGGATGAAAAGCACTACAAGTCATGTTAGGCTAGGCGTACACCGGTTAGTCAAGACGCAAAACACACCAATTTGTCATTGCATCGGTGTGTGCTGCTTCATAAGCAGCTATGTGAATTACTGTGACTAAACGTGACTAATCTCGTCTTGTCTTGCCTAGCCTCACCCGAATAAGTATTGATTTATGCAATCAGATGACTTTTTATTAGTTTCCAATAAACTTGGTATTGTTCGACTTTTTCTTATTTTTTAACTGGTGTTTATGTTTTTTCAGATTAAAAGTTGAATGCGAAAAATTAGCGGGAGAAAAGACTGAAATGCAAAGGCATTACGTTATGGTACGTATATTATATTAATATTGGTAAAATTGTTATTATAAAATACAATTATTATAGGCCTAATTTAATACTATTGTTCACGCTCAATATATGCCAATGTAAATTTGTTAATGAAATTGGAATAACTTTTATGATGTGGAGTTAGGCCTATCCTCCCCTATCACCCAAATCATTGCACGAAAATTCCTCTATGGTCGCCTTACAAATCCCCTCCACATAGCGAATACATAAACTCTAAACTGTTCAATCCAAATTTGGGCTGAAAGCGGTTTTCTCAAACTCATTCAAAATTGACATTCAAAAAAACATCATAAAATTCTTACGCACAACACATTATAGTAATAATTTACGAAGAAAAGAACAATAGGAGGAAGTGACAGAAATGATAAGAGTGAGAAAGAGAGAGAGAGGGTCAGAGAGAATGAGAGAGGAAAAGGAAGAAAGAAAAAGAAAGAGCGAAAAAGAGAGAGTACGAGTGGACGAAACAGAAAATTGAAGATTGAAGTAGGAAACTTGAAAGAAAAGGAGGTAGATTGAGAGAGTGTGTGTGGAAGCCGTGGAAGGTGTGTGTGAGTGAGAGAGAGTGAGTGATTGAGAAAGAGAGAGTGAGTGAGTCAGGTTGGTGAGAAGAAATAATGTTAATTGTATGCCACTATGGGACTTTTCGCCTCGAAACAATAAACGAATAAAGCACACTAGACTTTAACACCAATTGTTAGAAACATGCAGTTTGCTAAGAATAGTAGTACTGTTCTTTAGGCTATCTTGACTTTCCCATGGAAGTTACGCTTTTCTTGATAGCGTAATGATGGAAATGATTTCTTGATGGAAATGAACGGGACTCAAGCTGACTTTTCAATACGCTATAAATTTTTGTTCGTTATAAATATTATAGCTCGATGAATATAATTGTTGTTTTTCACTCCTTTCATCTCAATTCATCATTTATTCTAATTTTATCCATTTATCTTTTTCAGTATTATGAAATGTCCTATGGACTGAATGTGGAAATGCATAAACAAGTGAGTAAAACCAAACATTATTCATAAAACCAAAACAAAACATTATTCTATCAGTATAAGTTGTGAAGTATAAAAAGCCGTAAAGTAGAAGAAAAGTTGAAATTGCAATCATTATTATGATAACCATGCCGCAGATAAATGAAAGATGAAAATGAATTACAGATATGAATAAAATATAATTATATATATAATAATTGTACTATATATAATAAATGTAATAATTATACGTTTTTGTTGTAGGCTATGACAAATGCATGGCAAAATGAAAATTTGATAATTTATTTTCTTTGTTGTTTCAGACTGAAATAGCTAAGCGGTTGAACGCAATAATAGCACAAGTATTACCTTTCCTAGCTCAAGAGGTAAGTGTATCGGTTGATTAATAATAATTTATTAATATTTTGGAAGTTATATATTAAGTACTCAACTATTAATAGGTGTCTCCACTATTAGAAGCCATACGCCAAGTAAATAATAACTCAACTTAAATACTTCTAGAGACGAAAATCCATCTTTAAATATTTTATATGAATTTCTCCCATCTTAAATATTTTATGATAGATCAGGGGCCTGTTTTGTGTCACTTACGAGTCACGTAAAACAGGAAAATGGCAAGACGTTTGAATCATTTCACATAGTAAGCCATCCTGTATTTTACTATTTTTCTAAACAGTGACTATTTTTCATTGTTACTTCTGTAATAATAGTCTAGTAACAAGTTCTGTCCAAGTGCCTTATCATTGACAAGGCTGTATCACCTGCACTGGTTTTATAGGCATTTGACAGTTTTTAATTGGACAGGGGAAGCGGTGTCCCAGTGGCAGAGGCGAGTCTAATCGGTGAGATTAGATAAGAGACAGCGCCTACCACTCCCGTTGTAACGGTGACCGGCTCCTCTAAATACAAAAATTTATGAGCTTCAAAATCGCTTCCCGGTGGTTCGGAACCCATCTTAAGCTGTAGCTCCATTCATCTCTCATGATCATTCTTCCCATTACCCACACACAAGCTTAGAGCTTATGTGGGCATCATCCCTAGCAGAAAAATTGATGTATTTTTGATCTGTGAATATGCATATGCATATACATAAATAATATATACTATAACTTCTTTATTTTATTATTATTATTATTAGCCGTATAGCTCCCGAAGTGGAAGACGCTGAGTCTGAATCATGATCGTTGACTTTTATTTGACTTGGCGGCTTTCTTGTTAACATTGCACACTGTTGATCGTTCCATATTTGGTTTGTTGTCTGGTAACTTCTTTATTTTATTATTATATTTATTAATTTTTGTTCATTTTTCTGTTTCTCTATATAGCACCAGCAACAAGTGGCGACGGCCGTAGATAGAGCAAAACAAGTAACCATGTCTGAACTCAATGCTATAATTGGGGTGAGTGAAATCATTTCAATTATTGATTTTGTTTTCGAAAAATGTTTTTTTGATCAAGTTGATGGTGATGAAAACTACCTTTCCTGTTCATAATATAATCATATATAGGTATACTTTCATGTGTACCAAGTGTAATAATATACGTATACCAAAACGGAATACCAAAGTCGATGATTTATCTATCTATACAGGGTGTTTCTAAAATAGATCGAAAAACTTCGTGAGCGGGTTTTTGACATTGAATTTAAGAAAAAAGTTCCAGTAAACATGTGTCCTAAAATACTTTGTTTCCTCCCTAGTCGCCATTTTGTTTTTTCACATTTCATTTTTTCTCCAGAATGGTTTGACTAATTTTGAACTTTTTTCTCAATATTAATGTCAGAAGACCGCTCACGAAGTTTGTCTGTCTATTTTAGAAGCACTCTGTATATAGATATAGACGTATTATGAAAACAATAATCCACATCTACATATGTATATTGAGTATGAGTAGGAAAGCGATGACTCAATATTTATACATTTTTTTTATTCCTTAAAAACCTAAATAAATCATGATGTAGGCAATAAAAAATAATAATTAAAGAGAGTATAATAGTAATAAATATTCTAATATGAAACTATGGGCCTTCCAGAAAAGCAATGAAGCTTGTGCTCTGTGATAAATTCCTTACGTATACCATTGGAGAAATTTTGAAGCTCATCGGCTTGATTTATACATCATAATCCCGCTATAAAGTGTTCCCTTATATATAAATATTATTGATCAACAATAATATTGTTATTGTTGTTAATGAACGCCACAGCATATAATCAATTACCATTATCATATAATTAATTACATGGTTACTAATTATTGATCATGTAGGATTTACGTTTGGTAGTAGAATTCTCCCTTCTAGAAAATTTATTAATTTCTTTTTTCCAGTCTTTTTTCTCTTCTTTCAAAACAATTCCTATTCTTTCAGTTCTATTTTGTTCTTCCATATATATTTCGTTCTTCAGTTTTATTTCTTCCTCTAAGTTGTTTTTTTAGTAGTAGCATTTCTCTCCTCTTCTCTTTTATTGCTTCTTGTATTTCCTTTCTTTCATTTTTGTGCTCTCTTTCTCTCCTGGATTAGTGGTGAAGTAGCAACTGAATGAATAAATAAGAGTACGTTAGATGAAAGCAAAGACAATTCAACTATTTTAAATTTATTATTTATTAACTATTTATTTGGCAATGAAATTATATTTACTAGTAGTTAATTCAGCTAATACAACTAACTTTAATTAGTAGTAATTTAACTAAGTGGTAATTGGCAACCAGCTGGTAGGCCTAAGCCCACATAGGTCTGTTGAGCCATTGACAAACAAATTTAACTAAGTATTGAATTGTCTTTGATGAAAGTGATTCACTTAGATTTATTCTTAGATGTAGGCTACAGTAGTTACTAGTTTTGGTGTTTTGTTAATTTTGTCTTTGATCTTCTATTGAAAAAATTGAAATCTTTTGCATCTGTCTATGTTCTAGCAACAGCAGCAGCAAGGACTGCAACAATTACTAGTAAGTTTAGTTGAAGTTGATTAAAATTAACTCCAGTTAATAACTCAATAAATATAGATAATTAACAATGGAGGATGATTTCTTCAACTTTTCTCCATGTGTAGTTGAAGTTGAAGTTGTGGTTGAGGTTGATAATGATGAAGTTAACTTTTAGTTAATAACACGAAAAATTATTATAATTAATGATGGAGAAAAAGTTCTCATTCTAAACTGAGATGAAGTATAGTTTTGCATGGTTTTTTCTGTTGATATTTCTGACAGTGGAACAATATCTATGTTGTCCATTGATTCTGCATGGGTGTGATTTATAAACTAACTACAGAGTGGCGCATAAAGAACGCATGTTTTTCAAAGTGTTATAAGAAAGTTTTTTTTTTAATCATACATTTATCCTACTTACACCAAAATACTAAGCAAATAACCCAATTTATGAATTAGTATGAAAAGTATGAGTATTTTTTTAAATTACATAGGAAAGATGACGCCCTTAATGCGTTAATGCTCATTAAAAGTCTCAAATTTTTTAACGTCCAAAGTCATAATTTTTGATACAGCAGCAATTTATTCATTTGTGTAGCAGTGTTCGAATCTTCAATTGAACGGTATTGATGACAGTAAACTTTGAATAAATATTATTAATCAATTATTTACAAAGGAGAGTACAACAGGCCTATGCCCAAAAATGTTCCTCCCCAATTTATACGAACACTCCAAATTCAAATGTTATAATGTTGTCCAAATATTATGAGATATGAATGGACCTACAGCTTTAGGTGGGTTCCGAACCACCAGGAAGCGATTTGAGGCTCATAAATTGTATTTAGAGGAATCAATCACCGTTACAACAGGAGCGGTAGGCGGCGTCTCTTATCATAAAATGATTATTGAAGTATTGTTTGGATTGTGGGAAAATCTGCAAAAAGGTGACTGAGTTACATTTCTTATTTTTCATCATAACCTATACACATAACACTAACACCATAACTGTATAGCACGATCCTTTTAACTTGTCAGAAATCAGCTGTTTCGGTAATAATTAAACAGTGATTTCGACACAATAATCAAAAGGCTTAAAAGTCTTAAAGACCTTTAAAGTCTTTAAAATACCTTTTTAAAGAAGACCTTTCAAAGAATCTTCTTCTTCTTCTTTTCCTTTAGCTTTTCCCTATTCGGGGTCGCTATTCCGTATCTTCCTCCTCCACACCATTCTCTCCCCGGCTTCTTCATCTGTCAGCTCCTTTTCCCTCATGTCCCCTGCAACACAGTCTCTCCATCTCCTCCTTGGTCTCCCCAATAAGTCCATAATAAGACCATTCAAAGAATAACTTTTTAAAAGACCTTTTCAATAATCCGCGAGATTCAGCATTTGTAGGTCAAGTATAATTGTACTGGTGGCCAAGAAAAACATATGTATTCTGAGAAGTTAAAAGCATCCTGCTATACAGTCTCTAACCTGTTCCTGTTTCTGAACTGTTCCTGTTTCTAACGCGTTCCTGTTTCTAACCCGTTCCTGTTTCTAACCCGTTCCTGTTTCTGTCAGCAACAGATGCACGCCCTACACTTAACACTAACACCATAATGGACAGTTTCTAACCTGTTCCTGTTTCTAAACTGTTCCTGTTTCTAACCTGTTCCTGTTTCTGTCAGCAACAGATGCACGCCCAGCAGCTGCCGCACTGTCCACCGGGCGGTCCAGGGGGCGCAGGGGGCGCAGTTGGTCCTCCGGGCCAGACAGCCGGCTTGCTTGGTTTCCCGCCAGGCGGCGCTGCCGGCGGCCTTCCGCCACATCCCGCGTCGCTTGTCAAGGCGGCTGAGCTGCATGCGGCTGCCGCAGCGGCTGCAGCTCACGCTGCATCACGTGGCGGTTCGGTTGCGGCCGCTGCAGCCGGCGGTGATCCGGCGTTAATCGATGTTAAACCACCAATGGGCGATGACCGACTGGTGAGTACCTATCTTGACCTTGAGTGAGTCATATGAATTAATATTTATTCAATCTTATGTATTCACTTATCCATTATGATACATGATAATCAATAGAGTAGTCCAGGCAACGAAGACAAAGAAATGCCAAATAGGAAAAAAAATTCATGTATAAGCCAAAATTGGTACAGTTGTAGGGGAAGGCTCCTTAAACAACATAAAAGTACTGACCGGTGGGGGGGGGGGAGCGAGGGGGAGGAGGGGGCTCTAAAGGTGCATTTTTTCGGTTTTTTGTAAATAACTCAAAAACTATGGCATCCAGAAAAAAAGTTGTCATTAGTAAAATTGTACTCCGTAAAATTCTCTACAAAAAAGGTCCCATGCACTTTTTTGCTAGGATTGATAATAGTGGAGATATATATTGTCACGATACAAATTCTGGCAACCAAATAAAGCCTCAATAAAATATTGTCAATGACCACTAAGTGCTGGTATTATAATAGATAGCACAATTAACGGTAAGCTGACCTAATTTAGCAGTACTCAATATTGATAAAATAATGATAACAAGGAAGCGAGCTCCGACTCACCACCAAAAGTCTCTGACTCATATCACATTGTATATTTATTTGTATTCTTTGATGTTAATTTATGTAATTGAAAAATCCAAATCTTGAAGATGGCCATAACCTTCATCCAAAAATATCAAAACACACCACTGCCTATATGGATCATCTACTGAAAGATGTCAATGCCAATAAAATCATTGGAAAAATTATGATTCATCCATTATTTATAAAATGTATAAATACTTAATCCACATATGTTAACTTGCTATTAAATAATGCATATTATTATTTGTACTCACCAAAAGTATCATCCCAAGCCGGTGAAATGATGTATATGCAGGTCTCATGTCTTCGGTGGTTTCACGAACATAGCAATATATTTTGGAAATATTTGTTGTATATGAGATTATACTATTTTAGGAGTCAGTTATTTTTATGGCATAAAATATTTGGATGCATATTAATTTAGCAATAAACTTTCAATTCACCTTTTGAATTTGGCAGTGGAGTTGAAAAGTAAAGAATATTTTTAAAGGCATCTTCCAAAAATAAAAATAAAAATTGAAAGGATTTTAATGTCCTATATGTTATTCTGTATTATATATAATATATCGTATATTATTTAAATGGTTATTGTTGCTAAATGTTGGAACTACTTTGTGCATTGTACTGACGTCAAAAAACACGATATTAAATTGACCAATCACAACCCAGCATTTCATTAAAAATTCTAGAATGTTCTATTGAAAAGTCTGTTTCCTTGAATTTTAGCAAGGGTAACTCTCTTCCGTTTGAGACTCCTTAGAGAGCAGTTGCCTTTGAGCACATGAGTGCAGTTTAATTATTTTCAAATGTAATCAGTTTCAATTTCAATTTAAATGTTTTCTAACTGTGATATATATTGAGCTGTGGCAATATACAATTGATTAAATTCATGTAAAGTCGCGGAAATATTATAACCCATGGTCCAGAGCCAAGCAGTATCGTGAGATGACACACGGGATCCAATCTACCCCTGAGATGGCTGCCTAAACCAGGATACGGTAACCGACGTCAAAGCATCGCCAATACTGTGAGTGATCCGTTTATTTAATCCTTTGGCCAAAGGCGCGAAAAGCCTCTTTTAAAGTGAAATAGTGGGGAAAAATTATCATACTGCGTGAAGCATAGAAACATGAGCTCATGGTCTAGTATTTAAGACACTCATAAATTTAGAGATTTTGTACTATCTTATTTGCCAGGCAAAATACCCACACCCACGCTCTACCGAAGATATAAATTTTGTAACAAGCTATTTATTGTTATTAATAATTATTAACGAAACTTGTAAAATTCGTTTAATTGTTCAAGTTGTGTGTTCTAAAGGAACAGGAGAATATACTCCAAGTTTTTCACCTAATTACTGGGTTTTCTAGTCGTTCTTGCACCTGTCTTGGCAATCCCAATTGATACATTAAATTTATTTAATTTATGAAAATATCAGTATCCTGGATGAGCCCTTGCAAGGCCAAATTTTGACATGCCCAGTCACGTAAGGAGTATGCTTAGCCAAGTGTGTTACGTAAGTGGATTGAGATCTTGTCTTTGATGCGTGACTATAGTCCATCACTTAGCTCTCCCTTATCTTGTGACACATTTGACTATATTTGCTTGATCCTGACGTCACGGGACATACAACATAAAAATAATAGCGTTACACACATGACCCACAACACAGTAATGTTACACATGGCACCATAACGTGGGGCTGTTACACTGTAATGTTACACATGGCGCCCAACGTGGGGCCTGAGGGAGATATACAAAATTTCTTTATTAAGAAAGCCAAAAAATTTGAACTCAGAAATCACAGAGTTGATGGTTGAAAACTTTTTGAAATTGAAAATACACCTTATGGAATTGCCAAGCTTTAATAAAGCAGTTAATAAATTTGAATATTGATTTCATTATTAAATTATTCATGAGGAGACATCGAGGAGGAGTATACTCAGAAATATCGCCAACAATTTAAAGAGATATACGCACCTATTGCTATGAATCACACTCTGTGATCATTTGAATAATTATTTTAGGTAGCCTAACAAGAAAGCCAGCTTATTTAACCTTGAAATTAAAGCTTTAAAGGTACCAAAATATTATTAGTTTACCAAGAGCATTAAGGTCTTGGGGGCTTATTAATTTGTTAACCAATTTGTTAATTTAAGCAAAATCCCCAAAAAAGCGATATCATAGGCAAAATATTAAGAGTATTAATTGTTTATTTATTGTTTATATGTGATAGTTTGAAAATCGCCAGATTATTAATGAGCATTGAATATAGGGCTATTTATTAATAGTTACCATATATAAAAATTTATTTACTGGTAATTACCAGATATCTATTGATTTAACTATCATTGCATGTTTATTTTGTGCATGTTTATTTGTAATAAGTCTTGGAAAATTTATTGTCTCACTGTATATATCACTTGTCACTTAATCCTTTTGGTCAACATTTCACTGCACTTGAGTCACTATCGCACTCGCGCCGCGCATTCATTTCCACGCCGCGCATACACCCTTCGCGCCGCGCATCTATTTCCACGCCGCGCCTACACCCTTCACGCCGCGTTCACACCATCGGACCGCGACATCCTTGGATTTCACCACTAGCCCAGCTGTCCAAATCCTAATTCACCATCATGGAGAACCTTTCAGCCAACTCATCTGTGTCCTACATGGAGCTGGGAGACAACAACACTTTGCGAGAAGTGACCACAGCTAATACCGAGGCATCAATCAACACTGATGAGACAGCGCCCAGGGAGCGAGACGCAGGAAGTGTCACTAGCGCCAACTTCGACCCTGAAAATCTTCGTCAGCTGTCTTCCACCCGCCTGGAACCAGATGTCAGCCCGACAGAAGTGCCTCCACGTACGCCGTCACCTACCACTGTCAATCCTACTACACAACTCACGCAAAATGAACTGAGTCCACAGACCTCCAGATTATTGGCCACCCTCCTACTTAAACTAAGTAGTGACATCAAAGATTCCTACGAGAAGCTAGGTAATCGACTGGTTAGTCAAATGGAGAAGATGGATAGTCGAATGGAGAAGTGGGATAAGGAATTGAAAGAGGACATGAAACAAATGAATAATCAAATAGAAAAAGCGGATGGAGGATCGAGAGGAGAGACCAGAGACATCAAGGATGAAATGAAGGAAAAGAGAAAGCAGTTAGATGACACTATTGTATGCCCCAACCAAGGAGTGGATGATATGCAGATGAATTTGAGGAAAGAACCTGAAAATCTTGAAAAACAAACCAAAACCGACATACAACAGGCAGTAGAGAAACCGAAGATAGAGTGTGTCACCACCTACAAGGATTCGGAAAAGCAAATTAGAGATTCCACCCAGCCACTAGAAAAATCTGTACAGGAAGTTGACACTCAACTAAGTCTAACAGACACATCACCGAATACCGCTTCTAATACTGATAAAGATAATAATCCGCCACCTTCTACTAATATACCATCAAAAACAAATGGAAAATCAAGTAATCCATCAGGGAAAAATTCCAGCGGTGACCATCACGCAAGACTAGGAGGAGAGAAAACTTATAAGACTCTGACGGTTCAAATTCCGGCAGCCCAGAGCAAAGTTAAACGGCAGTTGAGCAAGATAAACAGGAGAGTGTATCACAACTCAGGCTTTCATCGGAAGCATGCTCGATATAAAAAGCCGACAGCTTTCGAGCATTCTGCATGTTTTCATCCGCGGCACACTCGCTTCAAGCCCGCCATAAAGCCAAGAGATTGTAAAAAACATGCTCAATATAAAAAGTCGACAGCTTTCGAACATTATGCATGTTTTCATCGGCGGCATACTCGCTTCAAGCCCGCCATAAAGTCAGGAGATTGTAAAATTTGGACACCAAAACCTAACCTCTCTTGAGACGTTGATCAACTACCCACAACCAACCGGCCAACATAACCTAAATCGCCCACATCTGGTATACGAAAGGTTAATAAGAGCAGCTTCAGGACCCTGGAAATATTTCGTCTATTTGGTACGAGAACCTCGCCAACATTAAACCCTACTATAGAGAATGAACAATATCATTCCTAAGAACCACATGCTTCCGGTTTGGAGATAAACGAAAAAAGTGATTTTTCTACAACAGGATTCAAACTAACATGAGCCAGAAATCGTCCCAAGGATGTACTACGACGCCTGACCGTATTAATTACGCAAAATAAGTGATATTGAACTTTTTAGAAAAATACACAGTTATGTTAATAAAATAATTGATGGCCAACGATCGCCATAGTTTCTAATCAAACCAAACGGAATCCTAACGGTAAATTATTACCAACTTCAAATATTAGTAAGAAATTACCTTCTTTTCCAAGACTTACTATGTTATTATATCATATATTTGTTAGTATTAGTAAATATCTGAATTTTTTGTTAGCTTCTACGAAGTCATACGTTATGCACATAACCAAAAAACACATATGTTATGATGTCTACTTGTGTGCGTAGACGATATATTGTACACATACGATAGGCCAAGGCCACATAAATCGAACAGCATGTATATATTCCATACTTCACAGCTGTGAAAGTTTATAATCAAATTGTTATAACGTAGCCTGTATTATTAAGTAAATTTTGTTAAAACTAAGATTAACACATATTTTGATATTATTATTGAATGTTTATTTATTTGTAACCATAAGTGTTTGCATGGCAGTGAATTTTGAGTCAAGTGGTGAAACCACAGATTACGATTGTGAGCCCTAGGCTAATAACTTTGTCAATCGATAAAACAAGTCGGCACCCATTTAAGTTACCTGCTATTTCATTCAGATCAGTTACCAGAGTTATTGTACATCTATCTATGTAAATTGTTTGAGAGCTTTATTTATGTCATTTATTGTCTAGCAGAACTTATGAGTTTGAATTGTATTGTATTTTCGAGTGTCATCTGAGATAACCTCACATACCTTTTGTGCATCAGCGCTTGTAGAGATTCCTTCGGCACCTGGCATACTCTTTGGTTTGACATGTCGTCATCATAGTATTGTTTAGCCGCCAACTTTTGAATTCTCATATTGCTCTTTTAGATGTATTATCTTTGCTCTATTTTTCTCAGCTAAATGCTTGATTTTTTGTGTAAATCACTGCCATGATTAGATGTTACGCTTCTGTAAATCTTATGAGTAGGTAACGTAGAATGTTTCCGTACCGAATTCGAGTAGGGTGTAATACTAATATGAGACAGTTGTGTTCACATATTTTTTAGAGCCTTCTTTATGTTATGTGAGATCTTAGAAAATTTGCCTCGTTTTCTTTGTATAGTTATACAAACTCGCTCTATCTGCAGCTTATTAAAAGCTTATTTATTCGCTCATTTATATAACTATAGGGGGCTTCTGTCACGATACAAATTCTGGCAACCAAATAAAGCCTCAATAAAATATTGTCAATGACCACTAAGTGCTGGTATTATAATAGATAGCACAATTAACGGTAAGCTGACCTAATTTAGCAGTACTCAATATTGATAAAATAATGATAACAAGGAAGCGAGCTCCGACTCCCCCCCACAAGTCTCTGACTCATATCACATTGTATATTTATTTGTATTCTTTGATGTTAATTTATGTAATTGAAAAATCCAAATCTTGAAGATGGCCATAACCTTCATCCAAAAATATCAAAACACACCACTGCCTATATGGATCATCTACTGAAAGATGTCAATGCCAATAAAATCATTGGAAAAATTATGATTCATCCATTATTTATAAAATGTATAAATACTTAATCCACATATGTTAACTTGCTATTAAATAATGCATATTATTATTTGTACTCACCAAAAGTATCATCCCAAGCCGGTGAAATGATGTATATACAGGTCTCATGTCTTCGGTGGTTTCACGAACATAGCAATATATTTTGGAAATATTTGTTGTATATGAGATTATACTATTTTAGGAGTCAGTTATTTTTATAGCATAAAATATTTGGATGCATATTAATTTAGCAATAAACTTTCAGTTCACCTTTTGAATTTGGCAGTGGAGTTGAAAAGTAAAGAATATTTTTAAAGGCATCTTCCAAAAATAAAAATAAAAATTGAAAGGATTTTAATGTCCTATATGTTATTCTGTATTATATATAATATATCGTATATTATTTAAATGGTTATTGTTGCTAAATGTTGGAACTACTTTGTGCATTGTACTGACGTCAAAAAACACGATATTAAATTGACCAATCACAACCCAGCATTTCATTAAAAATTCTAGAATGTTCTATTGAAAAGTCTGTTTCCTTGAATTTTAGCAAGGGTAACTCTCTTCCGTTTGAGACTCCTTAGAGAGCAGTTGCCTTTGAGCACATGAGTGCAGTTTAATTATTTTCAAATGTAATCAGTTTCAATTTCAATTTAAATGTTTTCTAACTGTGATATATATTGAGCTGTGGCAATATACAATTGCTTAAATTCATGTAAAGTCGCGGAAATATTATAACCCATGGTCCAGAGCCAAGCAGTATCGTGAGATGACACACGGGATCCAATCTACCCTGAGATGGCTGCCTAAACCAGGATACGGTAACCGACGTCAAAGCATCGCCAATACTGTGAGTGATCCGTTTATTTAATCCTTTGGCCAAAGGCGCGAAAAGCCTCTTTTAAAGTGAAATAGTGGGGAAAACTTATCATACTGCGTGAAGCATGGAAGCATGCGCTCATGGTCTAGTATTTAAGACACTCATAAATTTAGAGATTTTGTACTATCTTATTTGCCAGGCAAAATACCCACACCCACGCTCTACCGAAGATATAAATTTTGTAACAAGCTATTTATTGTTATTAATAATTATTAACGAAACTTGTAAAATTCGTTTAATTGTTCAAGTTGTGTGTTCTAAAGGAACAGGAGAATATACTCCAAGAGTTTCACCTAATTACTGGGTTTTCTAGTCGTTCTTGCACCTGTCTTGGCAATCCCAATTGATACATTAAATTTATTTAATTTATGAAAATATCAGTATCCTGGATGAGCCCTTGCAAGGCCAAATTTTGACATGCCCAGTCACGTAAGGAGTATGCTTAGCCAAGTGTGTTACGTAAGTGGATTGAGATCTTGTCTTTGATGCGTGACTATAGTCCATCACTTAGCTCTCCCTTATCTTGTGACACATTTGACTATATTTGCTTGATCCTGACGTCACGGGACATACAACATAAAAATAATAGCGTTACACACATGACCCACAACACAGTAATGTTACACATGGCACCATAACGTGGGGCTGTTACACTGTAATGTTACAATATATAGAGGAGAAAAGAGGAAAAATATATACATTGTTCAAAATTACTTGTTTACTGATACAAAATCTACTATTATGCTACTACAGAAGAATGAAATCACAACTTTTTAACAATTTACATTAATCATCATCAAAAGTAAAGTAAAGTCATAAAAGTAGAGTAAATAATGAGAATTATTTTATTGTATATTAAAGATTTTACTGTTGCGAAGACTAGATAAGGCTGGGCGTACACCGGTTAGTCAAGACAAGACAATACGAGATTAGTCACGTTTGGTCACAGTAATTCACATAGTTGCTTATGAAGCAGCACACACCGATGCAATGACTAATCGGTGTGTGTTGCTTCATAAGCAACTATGTGAAATACTGTGCATAAACGTGACTAATCTCGTCTTGACTAACCGGTGTACGCCCAGCCTTATGGAAGAGATGTCAATGTGCTAACCACATCTTACATCTTTTCTGGTTAATGATCATTCACCTCTGCTGATTCAGTCAAGTGGATGTGAAACTGGCAACCAGCTGGTAAGCCTAAGCCCATTTAGGGCTGCTGAGCCATTGACAAACAAACAATGATTTTACTGTATAATTTAATTTTTAAAATTGAATGATACAGTACTGGACTCATTGACCCACGAACAGGTTGATGAGCGTGATTTATATCTCAAATATTTCATTGATTTGTGTGTATTTATGCTACATGCCGTCCAAAACATTCTCTGACCAAGACTTCATTCACTTTTTGCAGAGAAGTCCAGCTGTGTCACCTTCCGAAAAGTATAGAACAAGATCTCCAGAGCCTGATTCGAAAAGGCGAAAACATGACAAACTACAATCACACGTGAGTAGATTCTATTTTTTTCTCATTTTTTCAAAGATCTTGTGCTCATCCACCTTGTGCTCAACTATTTGTGGGTTAAGTGAAAGAGGGGCTTTTTTTGCCTCAGCTTCGCCCAAAACACTTGTATTGTACTACCTAATTGAAAAATAAAGTCATTGATTTATCTATCTATAACCACAGACAACAGTTATAGTTAGTGGTGTATAGTCAAATATATAGTAAATATAGTCAAAAATCAAATTCAATTTCTCTTTCTAAATGATGGTTTCAAAAATACAGTGTGACAAATTCTGTATTTGAAAGATAGCCTACAATGAACTGTAATTCAAATTGTTTTATTACGATCAAACAATTTAAATGTATCAGACACCATCAATGTGTCAATGTATCATCACCATGCTTTCAAAATTCTAAATCATTCTGAAAAGTGCATAAAACTACAACCTAAGTGGAATTAGGTTATCACGGCGAGGTGGAACAACCTTCGGGTCTCTCCACCAACATACGCCATACGCTAAATAATAATAAATAATCACCAAAGATCGAGTTAAATAAATAACAAAATACTATTATCATTAATTTGATCATTCACTTCTCAAGAGGCATATATTGTGTATTGTATGTATATTGTATATTGTTCATGGATGTATATGTACTTTTTCATATACATATGTATTTTGAATTTTCTTTTTCAAATTTGTAATGTAAAATATAAATTGATTGTCAACTTTATCATCGCAACAATGCTCTATGAATGGTTAAAGCAAATTCGAACAAAGTATCCCATAGATTTCGGTAAAATTTGGCATACATCATAAATAAATCGTCTAATCTGTTCCAATAATTGCTTTTTCAGGATAGTGATGGTGAAAAAAGTGATCAAGAACTAGTTGTTGATGTAGCTAATGAGGCAAGTATATTAATCTGATTACAATTAAAAAAAAAAGCAATAATGTTTTACTTCAATCATTACTAGAAATCTGTTATCGTTCTATTGCTATTATTCTTTATCATTATTCTTTATCATACCATTAAGATAATGTTTAATTAATCAAATTGAGATAATGTTCAATTTGATTAATTTTTCATTGAATTTGATCTTCTACTTTCTTTTAAGCTAGTACTTTGGGGTCTGTGCAACCCAACATAAGCCTGTTTTAAGGTCTTATCTGCTAAGCAATGTTTCAGTTGATGCTTGAATGGGACTTTCCATAATTTTGGTGTATTCAGGGACTTGTAGGCCTATATTCATTTTCAATCCATTGTAGTTTCAATACCATCAGAGCAATTTCAGAGCATTAAATTATTCAATGGCCTATGCATATCAGATTGGATGTAGGATACTAATTATTGTGTGTTTTTCGAATTCAGAATGCATGCCATTAAGTGATTCAGTGCTCTGAAATAATTAGCGGTCTGATAGTATTGAAACTACTAAGGCTAGGCGTACACCGGTTAGTCAAGACAAGACGAGATTAGACGCATTTTGTCACAGTAATTCACATAGTTGCTTATGAGGCAGCACGGCAGCACACACCGGTGTAATGACTAATCGTCGTGTGTTCAAGACAAGACAAGATCTTCAAGACAAGACAAGCTTAGTCACGTTTGGTCACAGTACTTCACATAGTTGCTTATGAAGCAGCACACACCGATGCAATGACTAGTCGGTGTGTGTTGCTTCATAAGCGACTCAATGATACCTGTGACTAATCGTCAGATTTTGATGAAAATGTTGCAGAATTTCATGAAAATTGTGAAAATGTTGATGGAAATTGTGTACAATTGACAGGAAACGGGGTCTCCTCATCATAACGGTGATATTAGAGAAAACGGTTCTGACAAAGTGAGCGGTGTGAGCGGGATCAAAATGGAGCGACCGGGAAGCCGCAGCGGGTCTTGCAGCTCGAATCGAAGCACGCCCTCTCTCAAGAGCAAAGATGTAAGTTGCTTAACTTTAAAAACTTAATCAAGTAACAATCAAGTCTCTTCCTACTAGAGTGCTTTTCATCCTTGAACACATCTGAGTACAGAAACAGCACCCCACAACTTTCTGATCTAGCCAATCACACGCTATTACCAATACGCACACTTCTATAGCAGGATTATTTTAACTTGTCAGAAAACAGCTATCGTTTACAGCTAGTAACAGCGTTTACAGCTAGAAATGTACGCTCGTTTACTAACGTTAAATCAGCGTTTACAGCTAGAAATGTACGCTCGTTTACTAACGTTAAATCAGCTGTTTTCTGACAAGTTAAAATAATCCTGCTATATAATAGTGATGAACTGCTGTTAAATTTCTGATCATCTGCATTAGGCTAGGCGTACACTGGTTAGTCAAGACAAGACAAGACGAGATTAGTCACGTTTAGTCATAGTACTTCACATAGTTGCTTATGAAGCAACACACACCGATTAGTCATTGCATGGGTGTGTGCTGCTTCATAAGCAACTATGTGAATTACTGTGACTAAACGTGACTAATCTTGTCTTGTCTTGTCTTGACTAACCGGTGTACGCCTAGCCTTACTTGTAAATCACACCGAGTCGTGACATCGGACTGAAATTTCTGTTTAATAAGCATGCGTGCATGGATGATTGTACAGCACACAATATGACAACATTGCCGGGCATTCCAGTTGGATAACGCACCAAGCTGGCCAGTTGTATTTAAGGATAAAAAGCACTATAATTTTTTGATAATATTTCATTTACTTCATTTCACCATGTGAAATGTGATTAGTATTGGGAGTAAGAAAATAGAGGTAATGTAATGTTCATGCACTTCAAACCAACTGTCAATTAACAAACTAACAAATTAATTAGAATAATTGTCGTATGCACCTTATAACTTACCTAAAGTCATTTATAATCGTATGTGATTGATCAAATCCCATTAAAATTATTGCTGACTTATTTGTTAACTTATTTAACGGAGTGGTCCGTAGCCGAGGGTGATAAGCGCCTGTCTGATAATCCAAAGGTTCCAAGATCAAATACAGTTGCCGGAACGGATTTTGACAGAAACGGCCACTCCCGTCTTTCGGAGGAGACGAAAAGCCGTCGGTCCCGACTGCCTAAAGACAGTCGTCATCTCTCATCATCACCCCTCTCATTACCCACGCACAAGCCTAGAGCTCATGTGGGCATCACCCTCAAAAAAAATTGCTGATTCTCTCTCCAATCGTCTTAATTATGTCTCAGTGTTGAAGTTGGCGGAGCAAGTATCTCAGCTCTTCAGGTGTGCCACAGGGGAGTAATCTGGGTCCATTGTTATTTCTCATGTTTATAAATGATTTGCCTAGTTATCTGTTGCATTCTAAGTGCCTTAAGTTTGCCGATGATTTGAAGATTTATATTCACTGCTGATGGGGGGGGGGGACCTCTCCCTGCGCCACCCTTTGCTTACTGTTGAATTTATCTTGTTCAGACTCTGTAAAGCCCCACTTCAATAGAATTTGTATTGCTTTTTTCGTGTGTGGTGTTTCTTTTTATAAATCGTAGTGTCATTTCGAAACTGTTCGGCTAATTTTGAAGCCCTTGCACACTGTAACCAGCGTCCTATGTGAATGCTATTTGAAAACTGATCCCCACGCCAATAGAATTTGTATTGCTTTTTCGTTTGTGGTCTTTCTCTTCATAACTCGTAGTGTCATTTCGTAACTATTCGGCTAATTTTGAAGCCCTTGCACACTGTAACCAGCGTCCTATGTGAATGCTATGTGAAAACTAAGCCCCACTTCAATAGAATTTGTACTGCTTTTTTTCGTGTGTGGTGTTTCTTTTCATAAATCGTAGTGTCGTTTCGTAACTGTTCGGTTAATTTTGAAGCCCTTGCACACTGTAACCAGCGTCCTATGTGAAAACTAAGCTCCACTTCAATAGAATTTGTATTGCTTTTTTCGTGTGTGGTTTTTCTTTCTATAATTCGTAGAGTCATTTCGAAACTATTCGGCTAATTTTGAAGCCCTTTCACACTGTAACCAGCGTCCTATGTGAATGCTATGTGAAAACTAAGCCCCACCTCAATAGAATTTGTATTGCTTTTTTCGTGTGTGGTTTTTTTACAAATCGTAGTGTCATTTCGAAACTTTTCGGCTAATTTTGATGCCCTTTCACACTGTAACCAGCGTCCTATGTGAATGCTATGTGATAACTAAGCCCCACTTAAATAGAATTTGTACTGCTTTTTTCGTGTGTGGTTTTTCTTTTTATAAATCGTAATATCATTTCGAAACTGTTCGGCTAATTTTGAAGCCCTTTCACACTGTAACCAGCGTTCTGTGTGAATGCTCCCCTTGCTTGCTGACTACTGCTCACTCACTTGCTGACTTGTGTGTTGCAGATGGACAAGCCTCCAACACCAGTATCCAAAGCGACCACCCCCACCCTTCCCCCCCTGGTGCCTGGGGGGGCACCGGGACCCAGTAAGGGAGGAGGAGGGGGAGGACCTCCGATGGGGGGACCTCCTCCACTGCTGATGGGGGGGCCTCCCCCCGCGCCCCCCTTTGCTCGCGGTGCCAATGCCAATGATCCCTACAATGCGGCCAACCCCTATATTCGACCGAATATGGTACAGTCCCCTCAATATTGCCCCTTTTTCCAAAAAATATAATTAGTTACACAGTCATGTTATCTAAAAAATAATTCATCTTGGAATACCGAATATGGTACGATTGCAAATAGGCCCCTCAATCTCAATATTGCCCCATAAGAAAGCTCTAAAAACTGTAATTAATTACAGTTAAGTTATTATCTAATAGTACTGTATGCAATAGTTGCATTATGAGATCCTTTCAATCCTTTCAGTGAGATATAAAGTTTAAATACGAAGGCTCAGCGAGTATTTCAAGTAACTAACAAGTGGTTCAAAGTCCAAGGTTAAAATAAGAGCTTCAGCGAGTATTTAAAGTAACTCACAAGTGGTTTAAAGGCTTAGGCTAGGCGTACACCGGTTAGTCAAGACAAGACAAGACGAGAGTAGTCACGTTTAGTCACAGTACTTCACATAGTTGCTTATGAAGCAACACACACTGATTAGTCATTGCATCGGTGTGTGCTGCTTCATAAGCAACTATATGAATTACTGTGACTAAACGTGACTAATCTTGTCTTGTCTTGTCTTGACTAACCGGTGTACGCCTAGCCTAAGGTTAAAATATGAGCTTCAACGAGTATTTCAAGTACCTTGCAAGTGGTTCATAAGCCAAATACATCCATTGCATACACCATTTTATCCACGACCAACAAAAACAAAAAATATTAACATCACTAACCAAAACTAACCTCGATTTAAACTAGTATCTAAGTTACAGTCCATGAGCTAAATATCTAGATATTTAGCTTAATGGTTACATTGTTCTTTGCTTGCTACATACATTAGAATAGTAAAGAGATATATTGCTACTGCGAGTTTGATCAAATGATTTCAGATTCATTTAAGAATTGAGTTTTTCCTAAAATCAATGATGGATTTTTATTGGTCTAGGTCTAGTAAGGGCCGGTTCATGAGCTCGGGATTTAGCAAAGTCCTAGACTAAAACGGGTGGCCACCGTAGCATCGACAAACGTTAGCCTCGGCACTATGTACTAAGGGCTCTCTATGCTGCTAATCCACTAACCTGTCGATACATACGTTTGTCGATGCTACGGTAGCCACCCGTTTTAGTCTAGGACAACTAAATCCGCTCAACCCTATATCTCTGAGTGGTTACACTCCTGAGTGGTTAGGAGTTACCGTAGTTAAAAATAAATTCATTTTTCGTGCAATTTGAGAGTGAGAAAAATGATAAATGAATAACAATGAATGAATGAATAATAAATAAATTTCAACTAATTTGAGAAAGCACACAGTCAAGTATACATATTTTATTGGGTGGACTAATAATAATAATAATAATAATTGCAGTAATTATTTTCGTTTTTTTTTGCAGATGGGAGGTTATGATGCTCATCCCCATAACAGATCTGGTGCTAATGGCATTGGGATACCAGGAGGAAAACCGTGAGTATATTTTATATTTTCGTAATATAATAAGTGCTCTATTTTCTATCCGTATTTGCATCGTGTGGACAAATTTCCAGTGGCGTTTGAGTGCATATATGTCAGCGTTCACCTATCACTAAAGCTGCTATATCTCAGTCAATATTGGTCCAATCTTGACAAATAAGGTTTCAATCGATTTGTAATTAAATTTACTAAAAACCAATATTCTTGTAAAATTTTCGTAATATCAACGGTTTCCGAGTTATTCAAGAAACAAAATTTCAAATGTCCGCCATTTTGTTTTATGGATTTGAAAAATTGTCATAATTTTTTTGTAGCTTTGTCCAGTTGTCATAAATGTTTGTGCAAAGTTCAAATCCCATATGTTTCACCATTATTGAGATAAAAAATAATAAGTGAAAAAGAGAAAATGGCAGCTGTGTTAGTAACTAAGGACTTCTGGACAATTCAAATATGATATTTAGATATGGTTTTCACGCAGAAACAATGCCCTAGAGTATTTGTAGGGAGTTCTGAAACACTCTGTATACGGTTGAGTGTTATAGGAAGGATGTCCTGGTATATCCCTCTCCAAGAATGGGCATTTCTATGTTCAAACTCTGTATTGAACAGTATTGGTAGGGAGTTCTGAAACACCCTTTAGAGAATAATTGAACGTTTTCTGTGTGTTAGAATAACATTTCTAACATTTCTATGTTCAAACTCTGTATTGAACAGTATTGGTAGGGAGTTCTGAAACACCCTGTAGAGAATAATTGAACGTATTCTGTGTGTGAAAATGAATTTCAATTTATTCACAAACGTAATGTACAAAATTGAATGTTTCTGTTATCAGTGCCTACTCGTTCCACATGAACGGCGAGGGCCAAATGCAGCCGGTTCCGTTTCCGCCGGACGCTCTGATTGGTGCGGGCATTCCGCGACACGCGCGCCAGATCAACACGCTGTCGCATGGTGAGGTGGTGTGCGCCGTCACCATTTCCAACCCCACCAAGTACGTCTACACGGGCGGCAAGGGCTGTGTCCAGGTGTGGGACATCAGTCAGCCCGGCTCCAAGTCGCCCGTGTCGCAGTTGGACTGTTTGGTGAGTTAAACTAAGAATAATCGGTACTTTCCTGTTATAGGACACGTCACTCATCTAGAGATATCAATAGTCGATATCGAGCTTCAAAAGTATCGATACTCATCGATATGAGAAAAATATAGGTTATTAACATAACCTATAGGTTAACATAACCTTATTGGTTATTATAGGTTATCGATATCGACTATCGATATTTCTAGATGAGTAGACGTGTCCTATAACAGGAAAGTACCGAATAATCAACCTAAAATACAGGGTGTTTCAAAAAGAATCATCCGATTTTAAAGGTTTATAATTTCAAAACTTATGATCATATAGACATGAGGTTAATTTCATATTAAAGGACAACTAATAAAGTTTTTTTTACATACCATTTACAGGTGCTCAATAAAGCCCACTTTAGATGCACAGCATATGTCTATAAAATACTGAAATTCGTCCCACACCTTAGCTAGCATGTCTTGAGTGATGGATTCGATGGCTGCTCTAATGCGGTTCTTCAGTTCTACTATTGTAGTTGGAAGGGGAGGGATATAAACATTGTCTTTTACAAAACACCACGAAAAGAAATCACAAACAGTAAGGTGCTCAACCCCCTTTAGATGCACAGCATATGTCTATAAAATACTGAAATTCGTCCCACACCTTAGCTAGCATGTCTTGAGTGATGGATTCGATGGCTGCTCTAATGCGGTTCTTCAGTTCAACCATTGTAGTTGGAAGGGGAGGGATATAAACATTGTCTTTTACAAAACCCCACAAAAAGAAATCACAAACAGTAAGGTCCGGTGAACTTGGAGGCCAGTGACTTAACGCGGAATCATTAGGTCCAGTACGGCCGATCCATCTTTGATGAAGCCTACCATTCAAAAACTCTCTCTTTTGAAGATTCCAGTGTGGTGGGGCACCGTCCTGTTGGTATACCACACTGGAATCTTCATGTGAGAGAGTTTTTAAATGTTGAATCCATCGAATCCATCACTCATATTGAGCACCTGTAAATGGTATGTGAAAAATACTTTATTAGTTGTCCTTTAATATGAAATTAACCTCATGTCCATATGATCATTAGTTTTGAAATTATAAATCTTTAAAATCGGATAATTCTTTTTGAAACACTCTGTACAGTAATAAGAATACTTATTCATTTGCCATTAAAAACAAATAAGTACTAAAGTACAATAGGCTTCATTCAAAGCCTAATAAGAACTGTGATAATATTTTAACTCTGGACTATTATTAAAATATTTGGGAAGGAAGCAGTTTTGGATGAATATCTGTTGATTCTTCCCACATTGTAATGTATCTTGCCAATAAATGTATAGATAATATACGAGTTTCTGAAACGAGGCCAAGCCTTCACACTTATTATGTCACGGGGAGTTGTGGTCAAGGTGAAAACTGAGGGCAGCTGTCAATTTTTGGATCACAATAATTCCTAGGATTGCTGAAAAAACAAGCCATGCAGGGTACAGGGAATTATAACACCAAAAGATTAAAATTTCATCCCTGTCAGTACCTCAGGAAGTCTTTTTCATAGAGTCTTTTTCATAGAGTCTCTTTCATAGACTCTTTTTCATAGAGTCTTTCGCATATCAGATTGAAAGTTTGTACCCTTGATCATGTTATTCTCGAATCATGTATGCATGCCTAAATAGCCTAATTTAGTTTTCTGAAATAATAAGCTGTCTGATATTATTGAAACTTCAGTGAGTTCAAGATGACCTGCTTCAAAGTTAATACAATGTAGCCCGAAAGAGGTCTCGAAATAATGCACTTTCATTTAAAAAATAAATAATATAATCCAAAATCAAGTAGCTTTTGAGAAAAGAGCATATAAAACTGCTGAATTTTACATGTTGAGGATAGGGAAAATCGATCTCTAAGGCTAGGCGTACACCGGTTAGTCAAGACAAGACAAGACGCGATTAGTCACAATAATTCACATGGTTGCTTATGAAGCACATCCCGATGCAATGACTAATCAGTGTGAGTTGCTTCATAAACAACTATGTGAAGTACTGTGACTAATCTCGTCTTGTCTTGTCTTGACTAACCGGTGTACGCCTAGCCTTAGGCCCGCTTTCCCCAACGGTGCTTAAGCGCAACAGCTGATGCTGAATATTTTTTATATACCGTACTTTTCCTATTCTCCGAATGAGGCTTAAGCTAGATGTATAGCTTAAGCAGCGTTGGGGGAAGCGGCCCTTAATCTCCATCTCCAGTATCATCACACTGATCAGCTGAATGAAGATTGCTATAGCAGGATCATTTTAAATTGTCAGAAAACAGCTGATTGATGTACGCTCGTTTACTGACGTTAAATTAGCGGTTTTCTGACAAGTTAAAAGAATCCTGCTATACCTGCTTATTGCCTACAATTCGAAACTGTCTCCAACCATAACAATTCTTTTAAACCTTTATCTAATACCTTTATTCTTATCTTCTTCTTCTTCTTTTCCTTTAGCTTTTCCCTATTCGGGGTCGCTATTCCGTATCTTCCTCCTCCACACCATTCTCTCCCCGGCTTCTTCATCTGTCAGCTCCTTTTCCCTCATGTCCCCTGCAACACAGTCTCTCCATCTCCTCCTTGGTCTCCCCACTGGTCTACACCCCTCCACCTGCATTCTACTCACTCGCTTTCCAACGTAGTCCTCTTCCCTCCTCACAACATGACCATACCACTGCAACCTTCTTTCCTGGACCTTCTTTGAACACTCCACCACCCCAGCCATCTCTCTTATCCTTTCATTTCTGATCCTGTCCCTTTTTGTCTTCCCAAGCATCCATCTCAGCATTCTCATCTCTGCCACATCCATCTTCTTCTCCTGCGATTTCTCGATTGCCCAAGTCTCACTGCCATAGATCAGTGCAGGTCTCACTACTGCCTTATATATTCTTCCCTTTGCTTTGCTATCCAGCTTCCGGTCACACAGCACGCCCGACATCCTTTTCCAGTTCATCCACCCCACTTGGATTCTGTGATCCAGCTCTCTGCTAAGGCCCCCATCCTCTGATATAAACGACCCAAGATATTTTAATACCTTTATTCTTATATACACGATTATTCTTATCGTGTTATTTTTCTTTTCAGCAAAGAGACAACTACATAAGATCGGTGAAGTTGTTGCCTGACGCTCGTACTTTAATAGTGGGGGGTGAGGCGAGCAATCTAAGCATATGGGACTTAGCCACCCCCACGCCCAGAATAAAAGCCGAGCTTACTTCGAGCGCGCCTGCCTGCTATGCGCTCGCCATAAGTCCCGACTCGAAGGTAAGCACACGGACTTCATTAATGCACTTTGTTTAATAATATTCTGTTAAAACACGACTTTGACGATTTTTCTATAGTGCTTTTCATCCTAATCCTAGGTTACGGAAATATCAAAGAAGATACAAGAAAAAAGACTGCAGTGGTACGGACATGTGGAGAGAAGGGAGTACGATTATGTGGGGAAAAGGATCGAACACGTAGATGTCGAAGGAACTAGGAAGAGGGGAAGACCTAGGAAGAAATGGGAAAATTGTATCGCCCTCAAGATATTGTAGAGAAGGGACTAACACCAAACGAAGCACATGACCGAGACTCCTGGAAGCGACTGACCCGAAACGCCGACCCCACCTGAGTGGGAAAAGGCGAAGAAAAAGAAAAAGAAGACAACTACTGGCCAGATGGTGCGTTATCATACAATTGAAATGTCTGGCAATGTTGTCACATTGTGTACAGTTCAATCATCTGTGAACACATGCGTATTGAACCGAAATTTCAGTCTGATATCACGACTCGGTGTGTTAACTTGTGTCGTGAACTATAAAATCATGAACTATATAAAGTTACACTAAATTCTTACAAATGGTGGAGGCTATTACACTTAGGCTAGGCGTACACCGGTTAATCAAGACAAGACAAGATTAGTCACGTTTAATCACAGTACTTCACATAGTTGCTTATATGAAGCAACACACACCGATTAGTCATTGCATCGGTGTGTGCTGCTTCATAAGCAACTATGTGTATTACTGTGACTAATCTTGTCTTGTCTTTTCTTGACTAACCGGTGTACGCCTAGCCTTAGATGATTTACAAGTAGAGCAAATGATTAGAAATCTATTCACACCGATTAGTCATTGCATCGGTGTGTGCTGCTTCATAAGCAACTATGTGTATTACTGTGACTAATCTTGTCTTGTCTTTTCTCATTGACTAACCGGTGTACGCCTAGGCTTAGATGATTTACAAGTAGAGCAAATGATTAGAAATCTATTTATCACTATTATAGAAGTGTGCGTATTGGCAACGTTGCAGGCGTGTATGATTGGCTAGCTCGCCTAGCCTAATGCAGATGATCAGAAATTTAACAGCTGTTCATCACTATTATAGAAGTGTGCGTATTGGCAATAGCGTGTGATTGGCTAGCTCGGAAAGTTGCGGGGTCCTGTTTCTGTACTCAGATGTGTTCAAGGATGAAAAGCACTATAGTTGTAGCTACTAACAAAAGCCTTGTCTGGAGTAATTAAGTTTGATGATTTGTTATAATAATAATAATTCCTTGTAACCTGGCTGGCTCAGGTCTGGTGTCAGAGTTTTCGAGTCACTCCTGATCAGTTCAGGGTCTCTGACGTGACTTAATGACTGTTTTGTGACTGATGATTTGTTTGTGTGTGCAGGTATGCTTCAGCTGCTGTTCGGATGGCAACATAGCCGTGTGGGATCTGCAGAATCAGACGCTGGTGCGTCAGTTCCAAGGTCACACGGATGGCGCCTCCTGCATTGACATCAGTGCAGACGGCACCAAACTTTGGACGGGAGGTGATTGCTGACTTGATCTTTATATTTGACCATTAGTTTTGACATTTGATCTTCAACTTTGACGTTTACCTTTGACCTTTATCTTTGTCATTTATCTATGTCCTTAATCTTTGTCCTTCACTTTTGACCTTCACCTTTGACCTTCACCTTTGATCTCTATATTTGACCTCTAGTTTTGACCTTTGATCTTCAACTTTGACGTTTTACCTTTGACCTTCATGTTTGTCCTTCACTTTTGACCTTCACCTTTGACTTTCATCTTAGATCTTTTCTTAGATCTTTCCTCTGATCTTTTTCTCTCTCTCCCTCATATTCTCTTATCTTCTCCATCTCTTAATAATGAAGTTCAATTTGTTTTATGACGGGTCTAGACAACACTGTCAGCTCATGAGATTTGCACCAACTCCCCCACTCTTTCTCTCTCACTCTCTCTTTTTTAAACTCACAATTATTATATCATCAGTATATATTTTTTCTTTACATCTTCTCATTGCATAATTTATAAGCTTATGTACATTTGACAAATGGTTAGTTGTGTATTCATTAAAGAAACATCCATAACTTATCCATTAACTTGGAATTTAAGCCGTCATATTTGTTATCTGCATGAATAAAGAAAGGAATGTAAATCACTCTTTCTTTTTCTCCCTCTCTCTCCATCTTCTTTGAGCCCACAATTATTATATCATCAGTATATTTTTGCTTCACATCTTCTCACTACATTTATAAGCTCATGTACATTTGACAAATAATTAGTTATCTATACTTCTTAATCTAGAATTTAAGCCGTTATATTTGTTATCTAAACGAATAAAGTAATCAATCTAAACCACTATCTATCTCCCTCTCTCTTTCTCTTTCAATAAGGTTGGGTGGCAGAGAGGAGCAGTATCTCTTAATCAATTTATTATTTATTTAGCGTATCAATCAATTTCTCTTTCTCTATTTTTATTTATCTACCGTATTTCTTTGAGGTTTTTATTAATCTGTTATCTATTTCTTAATGGTTTTTTAAAAAATATTTTAAGCCCTCATTGGAGCAAATCTAGTCGAAATTGGTAAGATAATTTTCGGAAACGTTTCTTCGGTGCCCAATATGTCTTCATTCTCTCGGATCTCCGAAGTCTCTGCTCATCTGTGATGTTGTAATTTCTCTGTTTTGGAGTTTTGACTTTTAATTGAGTTGTCTCATTTTTAAGAATAATTTTTTCTTCTCTATTCAAAATCTTATCCTCCGTATTTTATTTTTCTTTTGTTATGTACTGCATTTTAAGGTTTTTATTGACCTATTATTCATTTCTTTGAGCTTTTTATCAATCTATTATCCATTTCTTCGAGGTTTTTATCAATTTTCTTCGTTTTGTCCCATGCCAGGTCTAGACAACACGGTGCGTTCGTGGGATTTGCGCGAAGGACGTCAGCTGCATCAACACGACTTCGCCTCGCAGATCTTCTCGCTAGGCTACTGTCCGACGGGCGAATGGCTGGCGGTCGGCATGGAGAACAGCAACGTGGAAGTGTTGCACGCGCACAAGCCTGACAAGTACCAGCTGCACCTGCACGAGTCGTGCGTTCTGTCGCTGCGGTTTGCCGCATGCGGCAAGTGGTTTGTGTCGACCGGCAAGGATAACTTACTAAACGCATGGCGCACACCATATGGCGCTAGTATATTTCAGGTGAGGGGGATTCCATTTATTTTATTTAAACAGTCGTTAAGTCACGTCAGAGACCCTGTACTGATCAGGAGTGACCTGAAAACTCTGACACCAGACCTGAGCCAGCCAGGTTACACGGAATTATTATTATTCATTTATAGTTCAGAAGTTAAGGATTACCTTTGATTAAATTTATAAGTTCGAGATGATTTTTGCGCGCACGAGTGAAGGGGGTCGAAACTAGTTTAGAATAGAATAGATACTTTAAGCAGTGAGAAGAATTGTGGGCCCTGTTTTTGAGAACGGTCTTTGGAGAGGAAGGAAAAATTGTGAAATAGAGCAGTTCTTGAACAACGAAGACATTGTGCGGTTTATTAAAGCTGGCAGAATAAGATGGATGGGACATATGTTGAGAATGGGAGATGGAAGAGTAGCGAAATGTATATGGAAGGAGAGGATATACAATAGAAGGAGACAAGGACGACCGAGAAATAGATGGACAGATGATGTGGAACGCGATCTTGGAGTTCGTAACTGGAAGAGGCAGGCCGAGGATCGAGACAGATGGAGAGGCTATGTGAGGGAGGCCAAGGGTTGTAAAGACCTGTAGAGCTGAGGAGTAAGTAAGTAAGTAAGATACTTTAAGCCTGGTTTTCATTAGTAGAGTTAGTGGTAGAGTTCCCTGGGCGAGTACTAACTATCTTGTGAACTCTCCCAATGAAAACGTTCATAGTAGAGTAGAGTGATGGTAGAGTACTTGTTTTTAAGTACCAAGTAAGAAGAGTGTTGAGTGATGGTAGAGTACTTGTTTTTAAGTACCAAGTAAGTAGAGTAGAGTTAGTACGGTAGAGTTAGTATGCTAGTTACTCTACCACTAACTCTACTAATGAAAACCAGGCTTTATTGTAAAAACATCTGAGAACTTCAGATACAATACAAATTGTCATACAAATGTATAAAGATATATAGGTTCAAACCAAATGAAAGCACAAACAAAGCAAAGTAAATAAAAACTGAACATACTAAAAACTAGTAACATGAATACATCACAAATTATACATTACAAAGTCCTAGCCAATTCATAAAATTCTTGAAATGTGTATTGGGGATTACTCAATAGGAATTGTTTAAACTTTTTGTTTACTCCTTCGTACGCTACTTTCCAGACAATAATCATGAAAATGGTACCAAATGTTTCAAAAATATCCGTGGAATTGTTGTAAGTTGTAACATTGAAAATGGCAGTATAAATCGATCGTAATTACAAGTCGATAAAGTTTGTTCATCGACTTATACTGCCATTTTATGTAAGCCGGTTTGGGTGATCCCGTGGCTTAAAATTGTATGTAAGTTATATTATGTTAATTTTTTTTTGTGAATGAATATGAATATTTTAAATTTGAAAATCGAATTTTCAAGACTCTACAATACAACAATTCAACAGAATGATATTTCTGAACAATTTGGTAACATTTTCATGATAATCGGCTGGAAAATAGCTTCCGAAAGAGAAAACTTCTTCTGACCCCCCTTCAATCGCACACGCGAAAACCTCCTCAATTTTATAAAATTCAGTTGAAGGTATTAAAGTTGTAATAGTTTCTATCACTTCAGCGCGCCACTACAGTCGAGCTACGTTTTGAATAGATGTGGCTGGAATGCTAGGAATGTAGAAGCTGGTCGAGTGGGGGTAATAGAGATAGGGCAGACAGATGCGTGCGAGAGAGAGGAATAGCGTGTGAGAGAGACAGCTCCCCGCACACCTCATACCGTAACTCTATTCTCTTCGTAGCTCCACTGTATCTTTAGTCTCGTTCTCAATATAGTAGTACAGTAATAGGCTAATGTAATAATGTTTGTAATAATTGTTTTTGTTTCAGTCAAAGGAATCTTCATCAGTACTTAGCTGTGATATTTCGGCGGATGACAAGTACATAGTGACCGGGTCGGGTGATAAGAAAGCAACAGTTTACGAAGTTATGTACTGAACAATCCACTTATGAGCTCACTATTAATAATTATTTGTTGAATTCTAGTTCACAGAAGATTTTTATGGAAAAGATACTGCGTGAACGAACATTTTTGAACTCTTTTGTACAATATTTCTATATTGACAGCATTTATTCATAGATTCGTGTGTATATAATCAAATTTTTCTTCAGATTTTATTCAATAAAATGATCATGAATTGAAAACCAGGGGCCTGTTGCATAAGAAAATACAAGCTAGTAATACTAGTTGTCACTATGGTAACTTGCCATCTGACAACTAGTATTACTAGCTGGTATTTTCTCATGCAATAGGCCCCTGGTTGGGTAAGGATTTCATACATAAGACATGTACTGTTATAACCATTGAGATGAATATCTAAGGCTAGGCGTACACCGGTTAGTCAAGACAAGACAAGACGAGATTAGTCACGTTTAGTCACAGTACTTCACATAGTTGCTTATGAAGCAGCACACACCGATGCAATGACTAATCGGTGTGTGTTGCTTCATAAGCAACTATGTAAAGTACTGTGACTAAACGTGACTAATCTCGTCTTGTCTTGTCTTGACTAACCGGTGTACGCCTAGCCTTACGGTTTCACATTGAACAGATGAAGGAAACATTTTTTAACTGTTTTGTACATTATCTCGATATTGATAGTATTGATTTTTGTGATTGATTGTTCAATACTTATTGAATTTATTGATAGAAATCGTAAATGATTAATTGAATTTATTCAAATTATACATGAATGTTGAAGGGATCCATGAATGTTATAAACATGGGTAACAAATAAAAATTATTGTATTGTGAGATTTTTCTTTTATCTAACTCAACGGTGAGAAATGTTTTATTAGAAATGTATTTCACTATGAAGGGTGGCTACTAACGGTCCTATTATTTATGTTTACGACAATTTATTTTATAATTCAATATTGGTTCCTAGTAGATGAAAAAACCTTGTAAAGTATTTCACGTTGGCTAAGACTTCTACTTTGTATAAAATATCTAGACTGTATAAGCACCTTAATCAAAAAAATGAATTTATTTGAGATATTTAGTTTCAAAACGAGACGGGTTGGACTTGCTAGTGAGTATATAGATCTGAGTATGGAAAGCTGTGTTTCTATTTTAGGGTTTTTAGTATTTATTCGATGAAATTAGTTTTTAAGAAGTTGTACAGTGCAATGGGCACCGAAAAGGCTCTAGCTCAACATTCGTAGTGGGAGTTCCCCTGAAACTGTAATAATGAAATTTATCCCTACAAGGAAATTTGCATTGGAAAGTTCAGAGAAAACCAATCATTCAGTTCAGGAATATAATTTGTTCTACATTTTGAGCTAATGCATTATTTGCATTACAAAATTCTAATATTTACAAATAATGTCCATCCTACCGAGGTATTGGGAGACGAATAAGTCTTTGAGCATTTGATAAGTCTTTAAATAAGCTTCTCATAATACTGATGATTGATGATTACAATTTATGAGATGATTAATGGAAAATTATTGTGATTGAAGCGCACTAGTGCTGGGGGACTCCCACTTTGAATTTTGAAGTTAGAAGCCAGTATTGCACCGAACTAAAAGACAAAACTTTTGTCAAAATGTGATTTCTTTGAGTAGTTATAATTTTTGTAAGTTAGTATATTTATTTGAAACTATTTCCTACTTTCCAGAGCTGAACGAAAAAAATATTTCGGTTCAAACTGTTTTGAGTTTGAAGTTATACTCTCTGAGTTTTACCCTAAGGGCCGGTTCATGAGCTCGGGATTCAGCCAAGTCCTAGACTAAAACTGGTGGCCACCGTAGCATCGACAAACGTTAGCCTCGACTCTACGTATTAATGGCTCTCTATGCTGCTAACCCACTAACCTATCGAGACAAACGTTTGTCGATGCTACGGTAGCCACCCGTTTTAGTCTAGGACTTGGCTAAATCCCGAGCTCATGAACCGGCCCTATATCTCTGAAGTTATTATACTCTATTACATAAAATTTATGGAATTTTTATCATTGAACTGTTATTAAAAGATAACACATCTTAGAAGTGTTACAACACAACAAAGATAACGCAATCTTATTTCGAGATGAATATTCATTTACCTATGAATATATTACCTATTTAATTTAAGTTAAATATCATTTTTCAGTTCAGCTCTGGTTAAAGCATTTGTAAAATCGAATCGGCATTCTAATTTTCTAGTTTTGGATGTTAGCAGAGAAAAATGTACGTATCAAATCAATAAAACTATTGTATTGACGATGCTTCGTGTTATTGTAATACTGATTAAAGCTGGAGAAAGCACAGATTGCTGTACTGATTCATTGTATGTGATCCATGTTGATTGAATCATAATAATTTATTTCATTTTTACAAATTGTGTTTTAATTATCACCTACCTACACCAACAATACCATCAATAATTGTTTTTGCCATCTATCTATCTATCTATCTACTTAGTAGACTGAAGAATTCATTAAAGAATTCATTTGGCGGATGAATCAGCTGTTTAAAAATGAAGAAACAAACATATGGAGTCTCTCAACAATCATTCGTCATCCGCCAAATCAAAAAAATGATACTCTATTTAAAAGGAGATTACTCTTGTTCTATACAGAGAAAACGGCAATATGAAAATGAATGTTCTAAACATTCACACTCATTGAAAATGTTCAAAAGTAGAAAGAAAACTACACACACATTTCTCAATAATATTTTCTTATTTTTTTCTTCAATTCAACAATACTGTCTCTCATTTTTTATTTCTCACAATAATATTATAACAAGGCATTTTAATACAACTATAACAGCAGTAGTGAGCTAACTCGCCCCATCTGACGATAATACAGTGGAAAAAATTCTTAAATAATAATCTTATCCTTCATCATAATCAAAGAAAAACATTTTTCAAATAGGCTAATAATTTTTAAAAGTACTCAGTAAATGCTGAAAACTAACAGATTGCGTGTTATCGGCATGAAACAATTCAGGAAAATTCAAACTAGAAGAAAGCTTCCCATGAACATCATCCAAATAATTCTAATGAATTTTGAGAAGTAGTATGATGACTGATGAAATTCGTAAGCTCTATAAATAGTTGACTAGATGGGAGATTAGAAACTCATTTCATATTGAAACAATTATTTGAGGCAGTGGAGATTCTCTTTTGAAGGTACGTTTCAGTGTCTTTGAATAAGTCAACTGGAAAGATTCAAAATGAACTAATTTCAACAGTTTTTCAAATGAATTTTAAAATAAGTTACTTTACACAATTTATAAACAGATTTTTATAACGCGATAATGATGATTACAAGACGTTTACGATGATTGCTTCGTGAAATATTCAGTAAGTATTGGAGAAAATTGAACATTCTCACTTTATTTGACTAGAACAAAATTGATCAAGTTAAAAAAGACATTGAGTTCATAAGTGAATCATGACATGTTATGTTGAGTGATACATTTCCAACCTACAATTTGCTTTTTCCAAAGTTAATTTTTTATAATTTCAAAGCAATAAACTAATTTTAAAGCAATAAACAAGTAGAGAGACTATTTTCAATGTTAGAAGAGTTATTTTCGATGTTGTTTCTCTTAAAATAAGTTTCATAAATGAGTGAATGTGTTCATGTTTGCCTGTAATCTATATCAAAATTTAGAAATTTGGCAAAAGTATGGCGGTGTCGGGAATAAAAATGTTCCAAAAACACTTTTTCACACAAATGGCCACACTGTTATTATACAGTCTTTGTAGTCTCTTTGTTGCTTCTTCTCAATAAGTGTAATTTAGAATTCAATTATTGCACTGAGATGCACCTTCAAATTGAGATTGAAAAAAATTATAAAAATTAATTGAAATACAATGATTAATTCATGTGCAACTAAGCATTCCAAAAAACTCTCTTCACTTTACTGTTACTTTTTTGATTCTTTACCTCTAAACCTAGATAACAAAGTTGTTAAGTTGATCATTGTTATTAAATGGATAATTATTATGATTCATCCTAATGAATACAAGAGTCTGACTAGATTTTATTTAAATTCTTTCTATTTAATATAGTTTTAAACTTCTTTTTAAAATTTAATTGAAAATATTGAATTATATAACTCTATTGCAATCTTTAGTCTAATTGTAGATGTTTATTTCTATAATGGTCGATAGCACAAGAATCCAATTTAAATTAACGGACGTAAAATGACGTCATTCCAACGAGCTTTGGAGGTTCGTTGGATGACGTGTTGTTTTACGGCGGTTAAATTTAACTGGAGTCTCGTGCAACTAACCGTAACAGTTCGAAATTATTTGCCACGTTTTATAGGTTGCAATTTTTGCTCGAATTTATTAACATGATTAATTCCAAGTTTCAACAGCATTGTCAATTCTCGACTTGTGATAAACAATACGAAAATAATACATCTAGTTCGAGTTATACAGTACTTTGTCATTATACAAAACGAGAGTGGCCTACTCAAGTTTAGTCCTCAGTAAATAATTATCTGTATATTTATGAATCTACTTTTTCAATAACACTATACTTATATCGTCATATTTACAGAAACAATTTGTTCAAAAAAATATCGAATGTGTATTTTCACTCAATTATTTGATATAACCGCATAGGAATTGAAAGAAAAATAAATTTATTGCAATTATCAATTATTTACAATTATACGAATACGTTTCAGATTCAGACAACGATTGCACTATTTTCCAATATAATTCTCTTTCAAAAAGTAGCCTATTCTTCAAAAGAGATTCAAATTTGGCCATCCATTTGATTACGAATACTTTTGATTCCTTTAAGCTTCACTAAGAACTTTGGATTAAGAAGAATGGAACTTTACTGATCTCAGTGATATTATTCATTAATAATTAGATTCACTTGAAATGATTTTAAATGAGTTTTTATATCATTCACGTAGTGTAGGGCTAGAAATTAAATTTAATACTTTTTTGGCCATCTTAATGAATTTAACGAGATAGGAAACAAAATATTAGGTAATATAAATAATGATATAGAGACATAACAATAATGATATACGATATAGAGACATTCTTCCTTGCATTGTTTTGTTTTAAGCGCCTCACTCGGTAAATTAACCCAAAATGATAAGGAATTAATTAAAATAATCAATTAATTTAAGGAATCAATCAAAATAAGAAGTAATTTGACAAAAAATTGGGTTACTGATATAAATGGCCCATCACTAGAATGGGTTTTGAGCGTAGTAGGCTCTACGGTATACGGGAAACAGCGGGAGATGCGATGATGCCCTGTAGAACAAATGGAGAGAGAAACAGAGTGGGAGAGTCGCACATGCGCACTCGTCTGTTCCCCCTTCTACACCACTGACATTTGAAACCCATTCTCGTGACTCAACTATCAATAGAATGTTTTCCCATATCCAATGTTGAAATTTAAGACTTCTCATGTTTGAAAGTACCTTTGACAAGATCATAGTGAGTGAATATTAAAAAAATATAGCCTACAAGAAAAAAATGCAATCGCTTCTAAATCGTTACCATTACAAACTAATCAACAATATTTACACATTAATCATACAAATGTATAACATTTGTATGATAATTCACAAACCTGTTTCAACCAACTAATAAATAACTTAAATTCTAAAAACGGTGATAGAAGTTTTATGGTGGGTTATAAATAATTAGAACCCAGCATAATGTTCCTTTAAGTAATTATTACATTAAGTAACTTATGAAATTATTTTGAAGGGTTTGTTTGGTATTATACAAGACTTAATAATAATGAATAAAAAATTAATTATCTATCAAGTAGGAAGAAATTCCGGTAAATGAATACCGTATGTAAGAATTTATCCTTGATGGGAGTAATAAAACCAAGTTAAAATAACATTTTTAATAAATAAACTATCTAACTTTAAGATAATGAGAGTGGACTAAAAAGGTAACGAGAATTAGAACTCCTTCAAAAACTCTTATCAACTTTTTTGCTAATATAAAACATGTTTAAGATTGTTTTTCTGTCTTCAACTTGCAACTAGGATACTATAGTATTAGTTTGGTCGAGCCTTATAGTATAACAATAGTCAAGAATCACAATATGTAGTAATAGCACTCCATTCCTTAATAAGATATCCTATCACCTTAATACGACTTGGTGTGAGAGTTATAGTTACATCAACAAGAGATTTGAGGCAAGAAATTTGATTTGATTATCGAATTCAAATTCCATAAATAAAGTTCATGCATGAATAATTCAAGACAATATACTTTATAGATTTAATTTGACAAGTACCACCGTGAAGCAGCTTCCTAAGGCTAGGCGTACACCGGTTAGTCAAGACAAGACAAGACGAGATTAGTCACGTTTAGTCACAGTAATTCACATAGATGCTTATATGAAGCAACACACACCGATTAGTCATTGCATCAGTGTGTGTTGCATCATAAGCAACTATGTGAATTACTGTGACTAAACGTGACTAATCTCATTTTGTCTTGTCTTGACTAACCGGTGTACGCCTAGCCTTAGATAATTCTGCTATAAACTTGGGAGCCTTGCTGATAATTATTCTCACAGAATAATAAATTATACAATTCAGTTCCAGGTTATGAGCCAGTCTGTTCATTATGTAGCAGTGATAAATTCCCTGAATAGATAACGTGTCAACAATACAATGTGAGAGCTTGATCATAATAAGAGAATTAAAATTAGACTTGAGAACCAATTATCAATTATTATAACAATGAATTATAATGACAGTAAAAATGAATTGAATGAAACTCTGAATAGAAAAATTCTATCATAAGTTGCAGAACAGAAACAAAAAATTTAAATAAAATTCCAATTTTTCTAAATTTCATGCCTCAAATCCTCCACATTATCACTCATGTTAAATTCTATATTTTCGAATTTGCATTAACTATTGAAGCTAGTATACAGTCTATGCAATTAGCCAAATTTTGATCAATAAAAGCAGTTTTTTGGTTGAATTATTTGAGAGATTTTGATTAAATTTCAGATTATATTTCTGTAAAAACTAAGAAGATTCGTTCTATCTCAGTTCAGATGTAATTTACTTAACTTACTATAAGTTGTCTTTACAAATTAGTACATTTACTATAAACATTTACTGTGCAAATGTGTACTGAATTTGGAATAAAACAGTTGATTCGATTTAAATATACACTTTCTTCCTTACTATAATATATCACAAAAGATGTTCAAGTTTTCTATCATTCTCACTGATATATATAATGTAATCTAAGCCTCTATAAAAATCTCCTATTGTATTAATTCAATTACGTCTTATACAATATACTATATATATTTATTACAATATTTGGTCGTTTATTTCATTCATTGATCGACTAGTACCATTATAATAATTAATAAATAATCAGCAATCTATTTTTTGATGATCACTGATATTCTATATAATTTCAATCTAATTGATCGCTTCAACATTATTAACAAAGTTAAATTATATTTAGATCTTGTTCAACAAAGTGACTAGAATAGAAACTTATCTATAGATGATAACTTAACTTACAAGTTTGGTCATTATAGAAAAGCAACCAATTTGACAACCATAAATAGAATATATAAACAATCTCTTCCATCAATATCATAGTAACTATATATTGAGACTTAGAAAACAAATCTATTATACATTCAATAACAGCATCGACTTCCGGAACAGGGAGAATTATGTTAGGTTAGGTTTTTCAGACACATTTACAAATTATGTTGCACATAATTATTTTCGCTCCTCTGTTGTTCAATTTTCTCTTCAATTATTATACAAGTAACAAAATGTTCAATCATTGATTGATATTAATATCACAATAACCTAATATAATTAAATCTAGAATGCAATAATTGTGGATTGGCAATTATTTGATCTTATTCAAGGTATTTAGAATGGATTTACACCAGTGTATTATACACTTTGGATCTGATCAGAGCAATTTATTCATTATAATTTTAACTCAGAGAGATGAAAATGGTTCTGTTCCATGGATGTAGAAATGAAGTGGATATTCAGAAACATAATATGTTCACTATGCGTTTTAAGCAGCGTCCAAATGCTGCAATAAATTGTATCAACTTATCGCAGACTAGCCATCCATTGGAACAGTTTTTGTCAGAAAGCGACCAATCATCCGAAATGCTAACATTGAATCAAATGCCAGCTGTTCAAACATTGGACGCCTTCTGACAAAAACCGATCCAATGAATGGCTATGATGCAATAAGCTGATACAATTTATTGCAGCATTTGGATGCTGCTTTAGGCTAGGCGTACACCGGTTAGTCAAGACAAGACAAGACGAGATTAGTCACGTTTAGTCACACCACTTCACATAGTTGCTTATGAAGCAACACACACCGATTAGTCATTGCATCTGTGTGTGCTGCTTCATAAGCAACTATGTGAATTATTGTGACTAAACGTGACTAATCTCGTCTTGTCTTGTCTTGACTAACTGGTGTACGCCTAGCCTTAGGTGTAGACCGCCTTAGAGCAAATCGGCAATCTTGGGAAACTATTCTTTCAACTCCATACACACATAGAACTGTGTTGGAAATGGGTTCACAAGATGGCAGACTTTGATCTTCTCGAAATTTAGCTACCTGAATCTCCCCTATTCCTTGTAAATCCATTGTTAAAATCACCTCTTTGCTTATAACAGAAAACTGATATACAATGCGGTGAAGGCCTATTAAGTGATAACCCTTATTTAAAAAAAGGTATCTTTACAGTGTCAATTCAAGAGAATACAATACATATTATTCTAGATTTTTTTTTTCATTGATAACACCAACATATTTTCATAAATGAATTGAACAGGAAATATTTTCCAAGATGCAATTAAGAGATAATTGCATAATTAATTAAGATTAACTTCTATTGTTCTATTCATGACAAAGTTCGTTGTGATATTTCAACTTATCTTTAAATTAAAATAAGTGGTATTTTAATGATTCATTATCAAAAACTGGACGGTTAAGCGATCTTAAGGATATCAATATGTTTATAACATTCCTCTAAAGCACCATTAAAGAGGAAAAAGAAGATTTAATGTCCCATAAAAACTCAATGAGTGCATCACATTGGTAGGCTATTTAACACACTGATGCCAGGTTTTTCAGTCGTTCAATAAACTTATTGAATCAATCACATTTTTTTGCATCTGAAAACACATAGTTATTGATTCAATAGTGCTATTAGATCCATAAACTGTCTATTGAACGACTGAAAAACCGGGCATGAAAGTTACAGGTGTATATTCCATTCGGATTAGCAGTCCATATGAATCGCATTGGGAAAGATCCGTGCTAAAACTTGAAAAAGCTTATTAGTTCAAGAGCTCTAGAAAAATCACATATGAGACAAAATATAATATTTGTCAACACAATATTTGTGAGTTATCTCCCATCTAAGTCATTTCAGTGTTTATATAAAATGTAATAAGCTACGATGGAGCTCTAGAGTAAAAAATAATCATAATATAATCATTTTCTTGTTTGAAAATTGCTGTCAAATAGTTTATTTTGAAATCCACTCAATGAAATTTAGTGTTAGCTCTATCATACTGATTAAGTTCATCAACTTGAGTTTAGAATCGTAAAACAATTTCATATCTCAATATGAAGAAATTAAATTATTAGCTATTTATTTTACCGTGAGGTATGCGTATTGGATTTATGACGTAGTCCTATGACTTGTTTAATTCATTTTTGACAATAATGATGACAACATTGAGCTTTGACAGGACTTGTATTAAACTTTACAATCAAGATAAATATTAATAGTCTATTATACTGTATTTGTGAAATTTATGTTTAATAGTGATTCTATTACAGAAATCTTTTGAATATCACAGAAATTTTGAAGTTTGAATTACCATAGATATATTTTCAATAAGTTATTTTTCATCAGAGGATAATAGTGGAGTCTTTCTAGTCTATATTACAAGGATAATGCGATACCTTAATAACAGATCTAAGAATAGAACATTATTTCAGACAATGCTATTCATTTCAAAGAAATGATTCATTTTCAAAATATATTACAACTATTTCTTGGACAAGATTTTCTCTATGATTTAAAGTGTATTTTTTGTAGAATTTTATTTAAAATAAAATCCACTACATTATAATATAGGTGGGCCAAACTTTCTTGACACATAGCCAGAACCAGTCAGGCTATGGCAAGATGGGTCCCCGTAGTGCAGGTAACTTTTTGAAAACATTGGGCTAAACATGAATCATGCATGGCATTAAGATAAAGCGGTGTTCAAATACTGCAATAAATTGTATCGACTTATTGCAGACTAGCCATCCATTGGAACCTTTTTAGTCAGAAAGCATCCAATGTTCGAACAGCTGGCATTTGATTCAATGTTAGCATTTCGGATGATCGGTAGCTTTCTGACAAAAACGGTTTCAATGGATGGCTAGTCTGTGATAATTTGATACTATTTATTGCAGCGTTTGGACACTTCTTTAGTATCCACTTAGAGACACCGGTTATTGAACAAGTTGTGTTCCACCTATCTTTTTTGCAATAAATAAGTTCAATAAATAAGTTCAATAAATATCAAAGTTCAAATCAAAACTTCAATAAATAAGTGTTGATTTGAACTCAGCTTGTTCAATCAGTGGTGTCTCTAGTGTTAGATATTAGGCTAGGTGTACACCGGTTAGTCAAGACAAAGACAAGACGAGATTAGTAACATTTAGTCACAATACTTCACATAGTTGCTTATGAAGCAACACACACCGATTAGTCATTGCATCGGTGTGTGCTGCTTCATAAGCTTCTTCTTCTTCTTCTTTTCCCAACCCTTCTGCCTCTCAGCGTCGGGTGGTGCTTCATAAGCAACTATGTGAATTACTGTGATTAAACGTGACTAATCTTGTCTTGTCTTGACTAACCGGTGTACGCCTAGCCTTAAGCTCAATGAAATATTACAAGTTGATTACTAGATTATTTTGAAAATGGTTGAGATCAAAATTTTGTGGCAGTGGAATAGAGTAGCAGGCAATGTTTTTATGCAGTTAGTAAGTAGTTAGTAGTAGCTAGCAGTCCAAGTGCCAAGAAATTTTGGCCCATCTATACAAGCGAGTAACATTTGGTGAAGAGGTTTGCAATGTTTAACTTGATGAAAGTTCAATTCAATATATTTCTATTACATGAAATGAATGGAAATCTTAAAATAAGTTTGGAATACTCAATTATTCCGATTTGAAACTAAAGTTATAGCTTAATTCCATGAGGACTAATTTGAAATTATACTGCGTTGGTTGTTCCTATCTAAAACAAAAGAAATTCAACTATTGTTATAAAATGTTGTGACTGTTGAATGATAAACATTTCATTAGAAAATATAGTAGGACTATAACACAAAATAATTAGGGTTGTAGATTTTTCTATAGTTAGTCAGAAATGGAAACGTAACACTATAATAAATTGAACTTTCGCTTATAACAGTACAGTACTATGAAACAAGTCATAATAGATCATTATTATTTATCCAAGAAAATCAAAACCAGTTTTACTTCCAATATTTTAGTTTTCGATCATATTTTCAGTTTCATTTAAATTATTAAACTTTATAGATTCATAGAACTAGTATGTAGCTATCTATTGATATAGTAAAAATTATAATATATTTATGATTTATAATATACTCTCTTCTCGTATGTATAGATAAATAGTATATTTTCGTAATAATATAGACTATCATATAGCAGATAAATTGGTGTTATGCAATTTTATTTGTAGTACTTCTATTATATTGTTCAAATAGAATAGGTTCACTCTTCTGGCACTGAGAAAAATACAATTTGTTATGTTATACTGAAATATATGAATGTCATTGTATAGTGTTTCATATTATGTTGAGAGGCCACTTCGAAACAATAAGAAGCAACAGATTGTAATGCTCTTGAAAAAAAATTTCTGATAAGAAAAATTTCTTTTAATGTTCTCACGCAGAAAAGTGGACAGAGCCATTATGAAGAGTTGTTTAAAATCTTATTTTTGGTAGTCTATACCAGACAAAAAGCATGGGAATTTGGTTTGGAAGTAAAGAAAGTTGGTTGAAAGTTTGAATTAAGTTTAAAAACAACTAAAATAATGCAAGAAAACCGTCATTTTTTAGTTAATTCCCATAAAAAACTCAACATAGTAGGCCTATTACATGGAAAAAAGATGGAAATTGGGCCTATCCTATGGTAATTAGCATTACCAGCCCGAAATTACAAAATATTCATAAAGTGACATTCAACAAATAAATTACATATGAAATATCCATACATAAACGAAATATTATTATTTTGTAACAAACTATAACCGCTACAGCTTCTTATTGTTTCCTCCAGAGTGAGTTTGATTCGTCTTCAAGAATATTTCAATTCATATTGTAAGTTTTGATCTTAATATTTTAAGGCAGCTAACACTAACTTGAGAGTTTGACACAGCTTATTTGAGAATATACTCGTCAAATGTTTATGTATGCAAAGGCGAATTTGAGTTTAATTTTTTGAAAGTTTCACCTTTATTAATGAATGCATATTTTATTTAAGGTGAGAGGCTTGGTAAATTGATATGTTACAGTTTTCAAGTGGTAATGATGTAGGTTTACGTTGTTTTGACTTATTTGGAAGGCGATACAATTTTTAGGCGCTAGAATCGGTTTTAATTAGAAAAAATTTGTTCATTAAACGTACAAATCATGAAACTGAAAAGGCTTGAGAAATCACGTCAATAGAACAGTCTATTCCTTCGGAATTATTATCAAAACTGAACCTCCTAGAAGGGAATGAATGTGAAAAGATGGAAATTAAAATCAAAATTTCTTTTGATGATCTGCACTTTCTGCTTGAACGAATGATCCAGAAAAGACTATGAAAATATATTATGAAATGTAAAATTCAAATAACTTTGTAAATACAGTATTAGCTGTTCTCAAGATTAATTTAATGGGAATGTTGCTGTAATGCTATGTATGTACTATTGAAAGCAATAAACTAATTCTATTCTATTTCAGAGAGAGAGGTGGAGGGGGAGAGAGAGAGACAACGGCTCTCCATTTTATTTTGATAAATAAATTCAATCCTCTTTCAAAGAGGATTTTTTTGATAAACAAATTCAATCAGCTTCCATGCAATGGGTTGTCAGAGTGTGTGAAGACTTACAACAGAGATAATCCAAACCTGGTGTATTTGGTTAGTCTAGCTTAACCTGTTTGACACTTACACAGAAATTATGACAACTGCTCTCTCTAAATTATTTCGATATATAAATCCAATCGGCTTCCATGCAATCAGTTGACAGAGTGTGTGAAGACTTACATTTACATACAAGTATAAAAAAACAATCAACCATTGAGCGTCCTTGTGTCATGTGTGTGGGGTGGGGTGGTCGTGAGTACAAGGGCTGTATAATATATACAGTCACTGTAGTCGTGAGGACACCCTAACCTAGATTAATACCTCGACCTGTTCCGATGTCGACTAGGCCGGAACTCAGCTGGACGGCTGGGGGGGAAGAAGGGGTTCGGGGACGAGGTGGGGGGTGCGACTGCTGATTGGCGGCAGAACGGGACTGGTCGGCCAATGGTAGGAGGCGGCGGGAGGCACGCTCCGCGAATGGGAGAGAGCCGGCGAGCCGGTGGTGGGGAGGAGGCACTGAGTCGGGTTCGCACTGTTGCCGAATTGTGCAGCGGCGCTGTTGCCAAGTTGTGCCGCTGCCACCGCACTGTTGCCGAGTTGTGCCGCTGCACTGTTGCCAATTGGTGCGGCAGCCACGGGTGGCAGTAGAGCGGCTGATTCGGGATGCAGGAAGTTGCGACGTTCGTTGGCGCGGTCGGCTGCTGAAGAAGGCGACGTTGCCAGTTGAGCGATGTTGCCAGTTCCGCCGCCCTGGTCCAGGCAGCGCGATAGCAGGTCTGATAGTAGTTCCACCTGTTAAAATAGATATTGTTAGACGTTGGTCATCAATATCGCTTATGAATACACATTACATGGCCCGGCCTTCAATGTGACAACGTCGCTGCATCGGCTTGCATGAGCAATGCAAATCGGTCATGTGTTTTATAAGTCATGTGTTTGTAGTGTTTTTTATAAGTATGATTTTATAATGAAACCAGCCGGGATTGCGAGGTTGTCACATTGAAGGCCGCGGCCATGTAGTTTGAAGGTGGCTATGATATCGCTTATGAATACACATTACTCCCAAAATTAAGAGCATAATCAAGAAGTATTACTCAAAAAACATACAGTACAGGCATGTATAATTTTCACAGGATAGTGAAAAAAATACAAGGATTTGAGTTGGATAGTATCAGTGGAGTGGAGCTGACTGTAACCGCCAAGCAATACCATTTTGTAAGTTAAAGTATCCAGTTTCAGTGACAATGGCGCAATTGACCTTGCAACATCACATATTTGCTGTTGAACAATATTTCAAATAGAATAAATCTGCAATCGGCATTCAACGGAGCTTTAGTAGAGAGTTTCAAGTCAAGCATATTGGCATGTGATTCTTCTTCACTTGAAATTCAAAGGTTACTGTCGTAAATATCGTTCAATTGAAGATTTGAATACTGCAATACATGAATAAATTGCTGCTGTATTAAGAGAATCAAACTTATACAAAAAAGCAAAATTGGTCAACACAGTTTGCAATGCAGCTGGTTCTGAATGTGGCCAGTAGATAGCAGTAGCTGCTGGGTCAACGACAAGTTACTAAGCTACTCCCACCGACATGCCAGCAAGCTCCGCCTACTCTCTCTGCTGATTGGTCAACAGTTCGCAATGAAGCTGGTTCTAAATGTGATAGCGGTAGCTGCTGGGTCATGTACTAAAGGTAATCCCTTATCAGCTGTTATTTCAAGGCTATTTTATAGATGGAATTTCATGGAAAGTTTAATATGGCTTAATACAGTACAGAAATCAGATAATCACAAAGAAGAAGAAGAAGAAGAAGAAGAAGAAGAAGAAGAAGAAGAAGAAGAAGAAGAAGAAGAAGGAAGAAGAAGAAGAAGAAGAAGAAGAAGAAGAAGAAGAAGAAGAAGAAGAAGAAGAAGAAGAAGAAGAAGAAGAAGAAGAAGACAATTATCATCTCATACTTCTGGTGTCAGATTTCACCTTTTTCCTGTATTACAGGATTCCAAACTCTCATGAAATAGACTCCTGATTTTATTCTGAGAGGCTGTGGTCTCAAAAACTTATAAAGTTTAAAAATAAATAAACGCTAATAAATTTGAGAGTTTTTTTAAATTGACTATTTTATTTCTGTGAAAAATTACCTGCTCATGAATATTTGATAATTTATCTTCTAAGCCCAAGAGACGTTCTTCTAGGGTGTCGTATCGTTGACTCATATCGGAGACAATCTCATAGACAGAGCTCTGTGTCTGGAAAACAGAAAATCATTCAAATTATTATCAAAACATTGTTTATAATATAAAAAACCGAATTGTTACTCTATTAACAACGTACGGTATGTGGTAGTTATAAGAAATCATGTTACAAAAGATCATACTAAAGTGATGATAATTTCTTTCGAGAATTCAACCAAATCTCAATATTTTTCAATAATCATGGTGACTCCTTGAAATTTAAATAAATTGATAAAACGGTGTATCCAAGGACCCGATATGGTATAGTGTTCACAAATAAAAATTTAATTTTTAGTTTTTACAGATGATATCAAATTTATTTTTAAATGTTATAATTATTCTCGAAAACAATGTTCCAATCGTCCTAATATTACTTTGAAAATTACATTAAATTACAGTTCCTGACATGAATAACTAATTGAATAACATCAAAATCAGTTCCAAAAAAGTTGCCAAAACCAAGATTTGAAACCCGGTCCATGAATCACTCAATTTCGATTCATGGTATGTAGGCTAATCGTTATTAATTAGCAATGAAAAATAAAATACTTTATTCACTCAAAATGGGGAAAAAAACAGAAAATTATCAATAGAATACCTAATGAGGCAGAACCTGCATGCTCAGAATATAAATCAATCATTTCAATAGAGAGTAATGAAAAAGACCCTCCGCAATAGCTTTGAGGGGGGGGGGTGGTGTCATATTGTGTTTATATTTCACAAAGACAAAGATTTCACTCCAAATCTGAACATTACACAAATTGAATTAAAGATTTAATCAGTTTCCAAATGCTGCAATAAATTGTATTAATCTGATTGAGCCTAGTCATCCATAGGCTCAGCCTATAGGCTCAATCAGATTGATACAAATTATTGTAGCGTTTGGATGCTGCTTTCTTCTCAATAAGTACACAATACAATGAAATACATGATGAATAAGTAACAAAATAACAATACAATAATTTCGAATGTTGATGAAGGTAATATGAAAGTTCTAAAACAAAAACATCCAAATTATCGATAAAATATAAATTTTTCGAAAATGTTTATTTCAACTTGAACATTGATTTATTTATCTCACCTTGGCCATATCGGTGATGGTGTTGGCATTATCCATCAATTTACATTGATCCATTTTCACTTTTCGTAAGCTGAAACAAAAAATAATTGATGTTATATAGAGCAATTTTGCTGACATTCGATTTTTTCTCTTCATTCAGAAGATCTTCCATGCAAAAAAAAAAATAATAAATAATAAATTTATTTCCTTCAAAACTAAAACCTAAGAATGCATTAATAAAATATTGACTACAAAAATGTAAAAAAACCCATATAACATCCCAAAATCATGATATTTTGGGCAGTTTTACAGAAACGTAATTGAAATTGATTTATTTCTTCTTCGTGTACAGTATACAATGTTGGGACAAAACATGATCAAATTTGAATTGGATTGTAATGAATTTTGAAATGCAAAATAGAAGCCAACTAGTCATTGAGTAGTGATGAGAGATGAATGGATCTACAGCTTCAGGTGGGCTGTAGATCCATCATTCCCGAACCACCGGGAAGCGATTTTGAAGCTCATAAATTTTTGTATTTAGATGAGTCGGCTACCGTTACAACGGGAGTGGTAGGCGCTGTCTCTTATCTAATCTCACCGATTAGACTCGCCTCTGTCACTGGGACACCGCTTCCCTTTTACAGTTGTAGTTGAATATCAAATTAATCCATTGAATTAATAAACAAATTATCTATCGATAAACAGAAAAAAACTTCAATAAATTAATTTGAATAATTTGTGAGTGGGGAAACTTCCCACTTGCTAGTGTCTATATTTGATCAAGTGAAAAAAGAAGATGGATCCACAACAATTGACTATTTTTCTCTTTCACAGTCTACTCTTATTGGTTGAGAGTTTTTTGAGAGCTAAATTGAAAAATATATACATGAATACAAGGCGTGTCCAAGAAGTAGGGTGAAATAGCACTCACGCATAGATGGCTAGCAGGAATTTGCGTTGATGCGTGCCTGAATCTGCATGACGCGTGTCCAAGAAGTAGTGTGAAATAGCACTCACGTAGATGGCTGGTTTTGCGTTGATGCGTGCGCGTTTTTAGCTGCGCAAAACGTACACATTATGCAGCATCAATAACAAATCTGATTGAAACTCTACTATTAATAAATTACTTTCATCATAAATACACTCATTTACACTTGATGAATAATCAAATTAATAATTAATAACACGTAATAAATAATCTAATGAATTAACTTTAATAATCTCTATGCACTATTATCTCAGCTACGTTGAGGGAGTATAGGAAAATAATTCTTTTAGGGCCGGTTCATGAGCTCGGGATTTAGCTAAGTCCTAGACTAAAACGGGTGGCCACCGTAGCATCGACAAACGTTAGCCTCGACACTATGTACTAAGGGCTCTCTATGCTGCTAACTCACTAACCTGTCGAGACAAACGTTTGTCGATGCCACAGTAGTCACCCGTTTTAGTCTAGGACTAGGCTAAATCCCGAGCTCATGAACCGGCCATAAATATTAATGTTATCAAATAATAACACGTAATAAATAATCTAATGAAGTAACTAACTTTAATAATATTCTATACACTATTATCTCAGCTACGTTGAGGGAGTAAAGGAAAATAATTCTTTTATTCTATTAACTTTTTTCTTTCTGGCTATGCTTTGTTCGGCCACATTCTATCTCGTTTGGCAATGACCCGTTTTGCACACATTTTAGGCTAGGCGTACACCGGTTAGTCAAGACAAGACAAGACGAGATTAGTCACGTTTAGTCACAGTACTTCACATAGTTGCTTATGAAGCAACACACACCGATTAGTCATTGCATCTGTGTGTGCTGCTCCATAAGCAACTATGTGAATTACTGTGACTAAACGTGACTAATCTCGTCTTGTCTTGACTAACCAGTGTACGCCTAGCCTTTGACAAATAGCTAGTTCAATGACAATGATTAATTCACAATATTCAAGTGCCTTAGCAAAATCAATCAGCTATAGGCCTAACATGTATAGATTTAACGAAAGGAAAATAAGTTATTCAGAATTTAAAATGATTCATAATACAATGTTGAGGCGTATTAGTTGGGAACTCTCTATGTAGACAGATATGCTGGAGATATCTAGTTTATGTGTTCTTCAATGTTACGTAAAAATTTGTAAACGATCAGTATGGGAAAGTTGGGTAAAACCGGGTAAACGCATTTTTACAAAAAAAAACTGATAACATATCATAGAAAGAAAAGGTTAACAGTATTTTTGGAACTAGAGTACCATCTACAAATAAGTAATGCTTAATTTCACCAAATTTTAGATATCATCAATGATAATTTTGCTTTCTTGGAGCCCTAAGTTGATAGGGGCTCGGTCTTACCCCACTTTCCCCTATATAATAATGAAGTAATGATTAATCAATTATGTCAGATAGTAATAATAAGATTATATAATAAAATATAATGAGTATAATGATATATTGTAATGTTCATCCATTCTTATTTCTACTTATGAAATGACACTGACTTAGAAAAGTCTCCACCAATTCCCCAACTACTTCTACCACAGCTTTAAAAGAGAGTTAACTGTTCCAGTCTGAAGAAGTCCAATACCAGGACGAAACAAACGATCATCAAAATGATGTACTCGTTAATCTAATTGTAATTGAATAATTATGAGAAAATAATTGAATTAATGAAAACGACTGAACTTTCTTAGTGAGTGTCATTTACATTACTCTCGAACACTATGAACATGTTTTCAATTCAGCACCGTTCCAAGTTTTATTTCAACTTAAAATTCATAACTGCCACTAGCAGGGCTGTGCAGCCAGCACCCTAAATAACACAACAAACTTTGAAAACAATTATTTATATTCATCAATCAATAATATAATATATCATGTATCATTAAAGGCTTACATCATTAAATCATTCTAATTCAAATTCAGGTCTTCATTTCCTTAATCAATAGTAATAAATTCAGCAAAACAATTTTTAAAGCAGTATCAATTAAATCTTCATAAAATAATTTTTTGATTGGTCAACTTCGATCATTCAATGAGTTTTGCCCAATGAACTGTTTTCTTTTGATTCTTTCAAACTTTCACAAAGGTTTCATAAAATAGTCTTTCAAACTTTCAATTATTTATATTCATCTAATATTTCAATCATTCATACAAGCTTATAATTTTCTTCAAAAAGTTTTTAAAGCAGCATCCAAGAAAATTGTGATAAATTAAAATGATAGTATCTGAAAATTAATTTAAATTAAAATTTATGATTTAAAAAAATTTTTTATACAAAATATCTTCACATTTTTTGCAATATATGACTAAAATGTATTCTTTCAAAAATTATTTGACAAAAAAATCAATATCCATAAAAATTATAAAAATAAATTTAAAATTGTTTCTATTTAGAAAAGTAAAATTATTCTGCCATTGGCCCAGACAAGCCCCTCCCACAGTGGGCGATTCAAACAAACGTCATCAGCAATGGCAGCTCATACAACGAGATTTTTTGACGTCTATGTATGAGTCGCCATTGCTGAAGATGTTTGTTTGAACCGCCCACTGTGGGAGGGGCTTGTCTGGGCCAATGACAGTCGTTCACCTTCATAGGTCATGTGATGGATAACTTTTGCACAAGCTTGCTGAATGTATCAAGCAAAATGGAGGACATATTCAGGATGTTACTCTCAAATAATTGTAATTGAGTAAGATTCATTAATTTGGTGTGAATAAAATTATTACTTATCCAGTTTTTAAAATTATATCCTTCTCTTAGGCTAGGCGTACACCGGTTAGTCAAGACAAGACAAGACGAGATTAGTCACGTTTAGTCACAGTACTTCACATAGTTGCTTATGAAGCAACACACACTGATTAGTCATTGCATCGGTGTGTGCTGCAACTATGTGAATTACTGTGACTAAACGTGACTAATCTTGTCTTGTCTTGACTAACCGGTGTACGCCTAGCCTTAGTGTTTTCAATCGCCAGATTCACCGACACACCCATTGTATTACTTGAGATATAAAGTAGAAGACATTTTATACTATATGACTATTCAATTAAAGTTTTCTCCAGACCCTATTGATATTTTATCAATTATTTCATTAATTTATTTATTTACGTCATTAATTGACAATACACACACCATGGGTGGAAAGAAACAACAGGCATTCGCCCAAAACTGTTTCGATCCCTAATTTTAACTAAATTATATAAATAATTATTAATAAAATGTCAAAATGGCCACACAGTGGTTCTAAAACGTGTGACATCAAAATTTGACATCACTGTGATTATACCTAAGGCTATTAGGCTGGCGTTAGTCAAGACAAGACAAGACGAGATTAGTCACGTTTAGTGATAGTATTCACATAGTTGCTTATGAAGCAGCACACACCGATTAGTCATTGCATCGGTGTGTGCTGATTCAATGACTAAAAAGCAGCTATGTGAATTGCTGTGACTAAACTTGACTAATTTTGTCTTGTATTATCTTGACTTTATGTAAGCTCTCCTTAAGGCGGCTCACGTACACTGATTAGCAATAGGCAATAAGCAACATTTGGATCATATGATCGTCTACTCTATAGAAACAAATAGTCCAATGCACACCTAAAGCAGCTGTTTCAGTGTGCATTGAACTATTGGTTTGTATAGAGTAGACAATCATAATATGATCCATATTATGCTGCTAGTTGCCTATTGCTTATTGGTCCGGTGTACGACCGGGGTAATGTTTATTGATTAGAAAGAACGTTTACAATGAAACAAAAAACAACATAATATCAACATAGATACAATATTCAATCAATCAATCAATATTTATTGCCAAAAAGTAAATTGGTTAACAATACAAAAGTAAAATTGGTACTTTTACTTAATTTTACATTGGTAAAATTGATATTATTATTATGTTTTTCTATACAGTTATGTGTTTTTTTTCAAATTGGTATCTTTTGTAATACCATTGATTATGTTGAGTCTTACCATAATTCCAGTGCTGACGGCAATACCTCTTCCACAATAAGTATTAGGCACAATATCTCCAAAGCCGACGCTAAGGAAAGTTATAGCTATAAGCCACATGGCGTTCAGAAGATTAGCGTGGTCCTCGTCATGGAACCTTCATAACGGACAAATAATAATTCACAGGTCAACATTCAAGTGTTAACTTTAACCTCAGTTAACCTCACGTCGACGCCTCCACTCTGCACTTAAGTTTTACCGCGAAATTTGAAATGGTTTAAAGTTCAAATTGATAATAATAATAATTCCGTGTAACCTGGCTGGCTCAGGTCTGGTGTAAGAGTTTCAGGTCACTCCTGATCAGTTCAGGGTCTCTGACGTGACTTAACGACTGTTATTTAGGCAGCCGGGACCGACAGTTCAAATTGATGGCTAACTATCGAAGGTAGATTGATATTACATTAAGATTTAGTCTAGGCGTACATCGGTTAGTCAAGACAAGACGAGATTAGTCACAGAACTTCACATAGTTGCTTATGAAGCAACACACACCGATTAGTCATTGCATTGGTGTGTGCTGCTTCATAAGCAACTATGTGAAGTACTGTGACTAAACGTGACTGATCTCGTCTTGTCTTGTCTTGACTAACCGGTGTACGCCTAGCCTTATTGATCTACGGGTATAACCACCTATCGAAGTTAAGACAAAGGGTAGCTATATTCTAACATTGAATGAGTGTTTTTTACAGTCTGACGAGCTATTTTGAGTATTTTTGTAATACAGTATTAGAAACTAATTTGACAAATTAGCAAGCATTATACATTTTTACAAGCACCTCGACTTGTCTGACGCCTTTATTTGATCATCTCGACATAATTATTATCTTATTTTGATTTTTGACTAAGATATAAACTTATAGAATTATCGATCACCATCTTCACTTGCAATATTTGATTCCGATTTGTTTCCTTAACCGTTACTGAATCGGATAAGATTACTTTAAATTAAATCGATATCTAACTATAGAAGTTACATCGATATCTGTAAATATGTATCGAACATTTAATTAACTTTCTTCTCGCGAAATTTGTCATAATTTTATGTTCGTATATTATTATGTCTAATCTTGTTGATTTTCAATTGTTTTTATTCGTATCGTATATTTATTTCTTTTTGATAAATTAATGTTCGTAAATCACTTCTATTGTCTTACAAGCTTTCGGTTTCTTATTGTCTTTTTTGGCAATAATGATTGTTACGCACAAGTTCTATATACATTTCAGATGACTCGGTTATCTAGGAAAACTGAAATATAACTCAGTTAAAAGGCTCTCGTTGGATCCTTTACTATCGTCGAATATAACTCAGGATATCGTTGGTCGTAGCAATCCTATAGGATTTCCCGTAAGGAATATACCCTGCGATGACCAAATAAGTAACGCTTCGCCACTAATCTTAATGTTATCATTCTATAGTCTATTAATGAGTTCTGAGTTTTCTTATCTGAGCAATCCAGTTAACGTAGCAAACCAGTTAATGTTATCAACGGTATATTAATAAATCTTTTTCAATTCAGTAATCCAGTTTATATTATCCATGTTCTATTGAGATTCCTCAATTGGCATTTCTTGAGTGATCTTACCCCTCTTTAACCTCTTTCAACTGATCTTTTTTTGGTTGAGTTTTATTTACTAATGTTATTCATGGTACATTAATGAGTCTTCTTTACTGATCTTCCCTATCTTAGGAACTTTTACACTTGATCTCCACTGATCTCAAAATGTTTTCAACTGTTCTCTCCTCTACTGAGTTTTTTTTTTACTTAGGCTATTGTTAGCAAATCGATGAGGTTTTTTAACTGATTACAACCTTTTTCCAATTGTCCTCCCCTACTGAGTTTTTTTTCACTAATGTTAGGCTATTGGGCTATTGATGGCAAATTAATGAGTTTTTTTAACTGACCTCACCTTTTTTCCATCTTTTTTCTAACTGATCTTTCCTTACCCTTTCCAACAATTATTCAAGTGATCTCTTCTTATCTGACTTTTTATTTACTGATGTTATTCAAGGCCAACTATAAATATTAATGAGTTTTTCTTAACTGATATCTGATCATCCAATTTATTTTGTAGCCGCTATCTAATCATTTCACTCTCACTAATGACTGGTGTGAGCCAAACGTCAAACTCTGCAAAACTTGATAACGATAATAATTAATCCACCAATTTCAATCAAAGCATCTCCGGTTTCACAGATGATTGATGAGAGTCGAGAATCGTCTTCTTGCAAGATTGATCGTCGCTGAACAGTCGACGTTGTGTTGTTTTCTAACACAATCGATTATCGACTAACTATCGAGTATCGATTAGCTGTGAGGGGTCGAATGGAAACAACAATGGACGGTGTGTTGTTTTTCCAACCCGATCGATTTTCGACTAACTATCGATTAGCGACTAACTATCGAGTATCGATTAGCGGCTGTTGTGAGGTGTCGAATGAAAACAACAATAGACTCTCTCGTGAGACTGAGGCTATTGTTCTCATTGTTTAAAAGTGCCACAATAAAAATATGAAACTAGAGGGTTGTTGACTGGCCCATTTTATCGGGAGATGCTTTTAACAAATAAGCATTTTTTGAACTATCGTTTATTTTCGTGATTCCATGCTTTCGAGACTCGATCATTCAGTCATGTTTACTTTTGCAGATTACAATATTATCCAGTCATGAGCCATTAAACCAGTTGTGCTGACCTGGAAGCGCTTTATTTAGACTTTTCTAACATTTTGACATACAACAAAAAAGCATTTTTTACTTTCGTGTTTGATTCAATCAAGATTCGATTATCCATTCCAGATGATTCGATGATTTTTCTCCAGTTATTAGATTATCCATTCATGAATTATTTATTCAGTTATAATAATAATTCCGTGTAACCTGGCTGGCTCAGGTCTGGTGTCAGAGTTTTCAGGTCACTCCTGATCAGTTCAGGGTCTCTGACGTGACTTAACGACTGTTTTTTAGGCAACCGGGACCGACGGCTTAGCGTGTCCTCCGAAACATTTATTCAGTTGAGAGGGTGTAAATAAATACCTTATCAAGGTGTGATGATCTAGAAGCTTTTAATCTACACTTTTTGAGCCACATTTAAATTTGTGATCAAACTTAATCCAATACTGGAATTGAACAGTTAGCCCCTGCGCCCACTTCGCAACTGCTATCTGATTTCAGTCAGCAACCCAATGTTGCCAGATGACATTTGGCTGTTTTTCGGGTAATCGGGTAATCTAACCTATCAGCCAAAGTCATCTGGCAACGCTGGGTTGCTGACTGAAATCAGATAGCAGTTGCTTAGTGAGCGCAGGGGCTTAAGGTCACTAGTATAATCCTCGGTGACTAGTACGAGTATTTCGTACAATGTATAGCTTCCATTTTTCACATGTTTTTCCAGTGTTTTTTTTTGTTAGGGATGATGCCCACATAAGCTCTAAGCTTGTGCGTGGGTAATGGAAGGACCTACAGCTTTAGGTGGGCTCCAAACCACCGGGAAGCGATTTTGAAGCTCATAAATTTTTGTATTTAGAGGAGCCGGTCACCGATACAACGGGAGTGGTAGGCGCTGTCTCTTATCTAATCTCACCGATTAGCCTCGCCTCTGCCACTGGGACCAACCCGCTTCCCAAGCGCTTTACACAATAGTAGTAACAATTTTACTGTAAAGTGTGATTTTTATTTTAAATGTACTTGAGAAAATCTTGTAATATTCGATGGAATAAACAAACTTTGAATTGAATTGAAAATTCTTCATACCCTTTGAGAAGAATATGATACACAAAACGGTAGTTAACCATGGATTTGATGGTGGACTTGGGATGATACGTTTCTTGTGGTAAGTATGATAGACGAAAGGGTAGATGACCAATGTTTTCGTGACGGACTTACCATAATTCCGCAGGTGAGAGTGATTCCCCGTCCGCAGTAGGTGTTAGGAACTATATCGCCGTAACCGACGCTGAGGAGGGTGATGGCTATTAGCCACATCGAGTTTAAGTAGTTGGCATGGTCCTCATCATGAAACCTGGCATCCATCAACCAATCACAATATTATCGCGATAACAATACATAACAAGATTTGTAAAAATAGTTTGCAAGGATTATGAGAAATAATTTTGCCCTGCCTTATGATGGCGGGGAAAGTTCTGTACTTGACCGAGGTTATTATCGATATTTAAATATTAGTATATCGAATGGTGGTTGCATTCTATTTATCGAATGGAACCACCATTCGATATTTCAATGTCGATTATAACCGTGGTCAAAAACGGAACTTTGCCCTGAAAAGTCTCATGAATGTAAGTAATGCGAGAATTAATACCATCTTGCTTCATTTATATATGTAAAGGAAGTAGGCATATAATTCTTTTGCTGAGGGTGATGCCCACATGAGCTCTAGGCTTGTGCGTGGTTAATGAGAGGGGTGATGACGAGAGATGACATCTACTTTTGAGACAGTCGGGCAAGGTTAGTAGGCTCTGTGCTACTAACCTTGAGTCGGGATCGTAAGTCAAAAATCTAGCAATTGAGATTGAAACCTTTGGATTATCAGACCGGCGCTGATCACCCTCGGCTACGGACAACTCCGTGAGTTGGAGTTCAAACTACGCTATTTTAAGAAGGGTACGAGAATCCGTTATGAATGCTGTTGAGACAAAGGAAATATGAATTAAAAGTGTCTCATCTATGCAAGGATTGAGAAAGTCTATTGTTACGGGTTTATACTTGTACAACTATTGAAACTTCAATAAAAAGTGCAATAATCATGAACTCCGATATTTGGACACAAAAATACTTGAACCATTGTTTTGCAGAAGGAGAAAATATGAATTAAACGTGCAAGGGAGATAAGAATGTTTGAAGTTACAAGTTGAAGCTTGTAAAGTATACATTTAAAATCCGTTACTTGGTAAAAGTAAATATTTTGGAATCAATGGAATCGGAAAATAATATTTGGAGTCAATAATGATTAACTTTGAAATGAATGTAGTAAAGATGAATGAGTATCATAAATTATTTAAGCATGTTTTTCTTGAGCTGAAATTGAGAATCGTGTTCATACTCGAATAAAAAAGAAGGAGTTTGGGCAATCAAATAAAAGTTTTTTACAAAATGATGAAAAAAAACAAAGTATAATGAGTGGTTGACTTTATGAGAAGAGTTGTTCAATAATGAAAGTGGGAAATCGTTCATGTGTCTATGAATTACTTAGAATAGTTTAGGCTGATAAGTATTTAAAGCTTATTTTTCTGGACAAAATAGGGTATGTTGAGATAATCTTGATAATCCTTCAATGCTTACAAGATATTTTTTTATATTGTTTGTGGCAAGATTGATTAATTATGAAGACTGGATAGTCTAATTGAAGAATCTATTAAGATAATGCATTCAGCCAAAGTTGAATAAGATCGAAAAAAGCTATAATAGTCTTTAAAGCAGCGTGTCTAAGATTTGATGGACTTGGAAGTTCTTTTACTAGATGGCTATTCAATCTTGGGCACACAGATTAAAAGAGAATAATCATTGTCTTGAAAGAATTATGAAGTCAGGTAGAAGAAAGAAGAAAAGAAATTTTTCTTCTTCTTCTTCTTCTTCTTCTTCTTCTTCTCTTCTTCTTCTCTTCTTCTTCTCCTCCTCCTCCTCCTCCCTCCTCCTCCTCTTCACCTCCTCCTCCTTTTCTTCCTCCCTTCTTCTCTTCTTCTCTCTTCTCTTCTCTTCTTCTTTCTCTTCTCATCTTTCTCTCTCTTCTCCTCTCTCATTTCTCAATTGTCAATTCTATTAATTAAATGATAAATTTACTTTAAATCTTGAACCGCAGTCGCCTATAATTGTGCTTGTTGAACTCACAATTCAGTAAAAAAGCAGCGGCAAATCAGAATCAGAATAGGATAGGTGAAGTAGATTGAGATTATGAAATTGAAAGGGTCGGAGAGAGCGAGAGAGAAAAAAATAGAGAGAAAATGACAGACTGAGAGACTGAGAGTAAGAGATTGATTGAATGTCTTTATTAAGGGCGGAGTTAGGACTCCTGGTCCTCTCTGTCACACAACCCTTTGAGACGTACAAATAGAGAGAGAAAGAGAGAAATAGAGAGAGTGAGAGTGAGAAAGTGTAAGAGAGTCATTAAGACTGGGTCAACCACAAATCGGGTGAAGCTCTCTGGAAAATTGACTTTTCCTCAGCGCTTCGTTTCCTGTCCACTTTTCCGAATTGCTCTTCGAATGCTAGGAAAATTTATGTTTTTCCGACCCAAGATCTGATATTTCTTCCTAGTGTAGTCTTAGTTCTCTTTTTGAACTGTTTATTACTATTCCCGTCTAAAATCAAACTATCTCAAGGAAAGTTGGAATTGGTTCTTTTGTCAATGTTTACTATTGTAGAAGTATAGTATTCAGAAATTTTTATATAGCTTCCTTTGGATTCTCATTTCACTGATTATCATGTATTCATAGTCGCTGATTTTATACAACTCTTTGTAATTTCTTTAATCGAAAACTGTATGAATATTTGAATATTTTCTATAAAGCAATACCACAATATTATTAAACGGGAAAATTTATCAATAGAATACGTATCATTTGAGTCTTCTGCTATCTTTCTTATTAATCTGTAGAACTACGGTTCTGTAGAACTAAGGTGAGAACCACATTATTATGCTACTCATCCTACTCATTTTGCTGAAGAATTAGAAGAAAGAGAAGAAGGAGAAAATGAGAAAAAGGAGAAGAAGAAGAAGGAAGAAGGAGAAAAGGAGGAGAAGGAGAAGGAGAAGAGAAGAAGAAGGAGAAGAAGAAGAGAAAAAGGAGAAGGAGAAGAAGAAGAATGAGGAGGAGAGAGAAGGAAGAAGAAGGATAAGGAGGTGTAGAAGAAGGGGGAGAAAAAATAAAAAGGATGAGTAGGAGAAGAAGAGAAAAAAAGAAGAAGAATGAGGAGTTGAAGGAGAAGGCGGAGATGAAGTGAATCTCTCAGCATAACACATGATTAGCGTTGTATTTCAATGCAAATCTTACGGGAATTGGCAAAAGTATGGTGGATTTGTCCCAGCCATCCAATGAAAAGTGTGACATCAAGTGGCCACACTGTAATTATACACAGTATAATATACACTGTATAATATACAGTCTATCGAAACAATGTGCAATGTTTTGCGGGTTGCCTAATTAGTGCCCGAAATTGAAAAAAATAACGTCTAATCTACTTTATAACTAAGAAATAGAAAAAGAAAAAACCATGCTTCCACACAAGACTGTTCTTTTGGTAGGGTCTTTTGAGGAAGGTGGGGGGGGGGGCAAGGCGAATTGTATTCCAACTGCAGTTCTCAACAATCAAACTGTAAATCTACAGTTTAATAGGAAATTAGACTCGGACTCGAGTGATACGATTCACAATAGAATGTGTTGGATGAAATAGAGGATTCGAAATTGGCGAATAAATAAATGTATCAGCAAAGAGTTATAGGAATAATCTGATTCGAACGTCAGTTTCATTCAGCCATATAAATCTTCTTCAAGATAGAGACTCTCCTCTCCTTTGGAGCATTTTTCCGCTTACAACGTTCTCAATACCCTTCTATTACAATTTTCCTTCCTTCCGTCCTTATTATCAGATTTTCTTCTTCTTTTTTTCTTCTTCTTCGTCTTCTACTACTCCTCCTTCTCCACATCCGCCACCTTCTTTTCCTTTATCGTTTTCTTCTTCTTCTTCTTCTTCTTTCTTCTTCTTCTTCTTCTTCTTCTTCTTCTTCTTCTTCTTCTTCTTCTTCTTCTTCTTCTTCTTCTTCTTCTTCTTCTTCTATTTCCCCTTCGTGTTCTTCTCCTCCTCTTCCTCCTCCTCCTCCTCGTCCTCCTCCTCCTCCACGTCCTTCTTATTTCCTTTTCTTCTCCTTCTTCTTATTCTCCTTGCTCTTTCTTCGTCGTCGTCTTCCTTCTTTTCTACTTCTTTCCTCCCTTCTTCTCCTTCCTCTCCGTCATCCTTCTTCTTCTTCTTTTCCTTTCTTCTTCTTCTTCTTCTTCTTCTTCTTTCTCCTTTTTCTCTTCCTCCTTCTTTTACTGTTCTCATTATTCTTTTCCTTCCTCTGCTTCTTCTGCTTCCTCTCTTCTCCTTTCCGTTTTTCTTCTTCTCCTTCCTCCTCATCTTCTCCTCCTTCTTCTTCTCTTTTCTTCCTTTTCTTCCAGTTCCACTTCTTCTTTTTCACTTCTTCTTCCTGCTTTTCTTCTTCGTCGCCATATTTTTTCTTTTTTCCGCCCTCCCCTTTCTTCTTCTTCTTCTTCTTCTTCTTCTTCTTCTTGTTCTTCTTCTCCCTATTCTCTTCCTCCTCCTTTCTACTGTTCTTATTCTTCTCCTTCTCCTGCCCATCCTCCTCCCACCTCCTCCTTCTTCTCATTTTCTTTCTCTCCTCCTCATTCTTCTTCTTATTTTTCTTCTTCTGTTCCTTCTTCTTCTTCTTCTCCTTCTTCTTCTCCTTCTTCTTCTTCTTCTTCTTCTTCTTCTTCTTCTTCTTCTTCTTCTTCTTCTTCTTCTTCTTCCTCCTCTTCTTCTTCTCCTTCTTACCACTTTGTCCGGGGTCCAACGACCGACCGTGTAAAAGATAAATGGTTCGTGCGACAGTTTCTGTCACTGAGCAGTATAGCTGCTACCATTGACAAATCTGTTTCCGTCTTCCGTTGTAAACGAACTAAACGATAAAAGTCTCCATCGATATCTTGTATCGATACAACAATACAAGTCGCCATCGATATATTATTGTATCCGTACAACATTACACAGTCAGTAAGTAGACAAATTTGATTTCTTCAAAATAAAATGACTGCATATCGGAAGTGAAGAGAATTAAAAGTGTACACATCGCCGTTCATAAATGGAGTCTTTCGATAACTAAAGTGTTACATATTATACAAGAAGTAGTGCTATTCAGTAGGAATTGATCGGAAAACGTACAATCTATCCACTTTATGTACAATTACAGTTCGCGCAATTAGTCTGGGCACTTGACCCTGACAAGGCGAGGGGTGTATATCGGCGTGTTTATGGAACTTCTATAATGTCAAATCACTTTTTTATTGATGATGGATTACAAATTAACGAATTGAATTAGGCCTCCTTCCCGGTCCAGGCCTGGATCGGACGGGATGAGCAGGTTTCGACTGATGAATCATTTTGGTGTAATCAGACGATTTAGTGTGAATACTCCCATTAATAGATACATCAGTTATCCCGTCCGATCCGGGCTCGGATCACACTGGTGTGAAAGAAGCCTAACACATCAATATCAATTCAATCTCAATTAAGAGAAACAAGATTGAATTTCTAAATCAGAGAAACGAAAATCCAAAGGAAGCTATTTCGTTTTTCTAATTATTTAGTATTCAGAGCAGTTGGTTAATTGCAACGTCTAATGATTTCTTCCATCAGTCAATCTAAATTGTTCTATTTCAATTGGATTCACAAATATCAAGAAAATTATTCATGATAATATTCATTCGATTTCATACAATGGATATGGAAGTTCTCAAAACTTTGATAAATATCCGAAGATCGGAAGATCAATCAATCAGTTATCTATATCGAATATTAATCGGTTAGGCTAGGCGTACACTGGTTAGTCAAGATAAGAGAAGACGAGATTAGTCATGTTTAGTCACAGTACTTTACATAGTTGCTTATGAAGCAACACACACCGATTAGTCATTGCTTCGATGTGTGATGCTCCACAAGCAGCTATGTGAAGTACTGTGACTAAACGTGACTAATCTCGTCTTGTCTTGTCTTGACTAACCGATGTTTGCCTAGCCTTATAAGCCACAATGAATACTGGTCCAACAATACAGATTATTCTCATCCTCCTCAATTATTATTTGCAGTGGAGTGATGTCAATTTCTCGTATAATATACATAACATACTAATATAAATATACAGTATAGTATTTATGCAGAATCGTCCCTTAATTCGCATTAACGTTGCATTTGAAATCGTAAATCAATGAGATGCAGTGAGATGGTGATCATGTCCTATACTCTTTATAAAATAACCTTATCAAATAAAGATTTTTCGAGAGATGAGTGAAGCGAGGTAAGGGTTCTCGTTTATTTGAAGTGTGTATTTGCTTGCAATATTGTAATAATCAATATTGTTATCCATCAACAATGTATACAAAGTGTCCCAATAAAGTTGTATGAAACGTTAAATATAGATACTACGTGACATTTTCGACAAAAAATGTTTTGTGAAATTTTCTCCTATCGACCTTCGTTTTCGAGATATATCGATTTTTAGATATTTCTTTGAAAACGAAGGTCGATAGGAGAAAAGTTTACTGAGCATTTTTTTTGTAGAAACTGTCATCTAGAATCAATATTTAACGTCTCATAAAACATTTTTAGGACACTCTGTATATATTAGCTTGTAATATTGTGCTAACTATGGTACATATTTCTCTACAAGTCGTATTGCTTGATTAATCGAGATTCACATCGATGTTTTTTTATCGATTCTATAACTTATCGATTTATTGTGCAGAATGGAGCCGTCGATACTATATTATGTAGGCTACAAGTAATAAACACAAATGAATTAATACAATCACATAATTTTAAAAATTGAAACATTTATATACAGAGAAATTCCGGAGAGATTCCATGTTTATTGGGAGAAAACTCTCTGTTAAACTTCAGCTACATAGAAAGTGGTTCATAAATCGATGAAAAATAAATTTATTGGGTACATAAATCTAGGGTACATAATATTGAACAATCGTTTGATCTTGAATCTCTCAATATTTGAGTTCAATATTATTACCTGATGAATTATGTAAAAAATATCACATTAAAAAAGTTTTATTTTATGCTGATGCACACAATATTTGACAATTTGGCGCATTTCGGAGGAGTAATTACCAAATATTTGAGGGATGCAACCTCTCACAATAAAGTATATTATAAATAGTAAAAGGAGTTTGAAATCCAAGAGAAGGCTGGAATATTCCGAATAATTTTGAAATGAAGCACATTTCTAAACATTATGAACACTCCAATGACTTCTACAACTTTTTGTGATTCAGGTCCTGAGTATTAAAGAAAGATTTGATCCAAATTTCTCCTCTCAGAACTAGAAATAGTTTAAAAATTAGGTATCCAAGAGGAGGCTAGAATACTCGCCATATTTATTCAAGATTGAAGCACATTTCTACATTTAAAAATAATGAACATTGCGATGATATTCACAACTTTTACAGTTTAAACTGTGCTGCAGTTAATTAAAGAGTATAAAACTAATATTTGTTTCAATTTTCTAATCAATTATTAGGAATCTTCTCTCCAATACACCCTATACGATATGATGATGTAATTTTATAATTAGAATAATAATAATAATACTATTCTAATCATATATATAATTATTATATGAATATGCATGTTCAACTCTCAATATTAATCTAAAAATATTATCTGTTATCTAAGAATAATTTATCAAGATATTTTTGCCCAACTAGAGATTGGAGAACTATTTTCAATAATATAATATTATTGGAAAAATTTAAATTTAAACTGATTTTAAAAATTTGTGAAAAGAAAATGTAGTGTTATTTTTGGTTAAAAATATTGTGTATTACAGTATTTATATGGGTTAAATGTATCAATCTCTCCCACAAGATTTTTTAAATTTTCGCCAAAAACCTTTATTGATTTTCAACTTTTTTGTAGAAATCTTATTGATGTTGTGGAACTCCGTAATGAAATAAAACAGTGGAATTGACAATATCTTTTAGTGTTTTATTTATTAAAATAATCAATTAAAATTGATTTTATGTTTGAGTGTATGATCACAGTATTGGTAAATGATAAGGGGATATGATACAGAAACCATGGATGAAAAATTCGATTGAATCACACGATATTCATGGAAGGAAATAATAGAAACGTGAATAATTGAAGTCAATTTGCGGATTGACAGAATTGATTAACACTGAGTGAATACGATTTTTTCGAATTTATTTCGATGAATTATTCATGAGTGTATTATTTATTCATGAGGCAAAGCAAGTGTGAAGTGAAGTGTGAAGTACTAGGAGAAAGATGATGGGAATATTATTCCAATGGAAATTATTTACAAGGGAGATTAGAATGGTATATCAGCAAAACGAATTGGAAGAAGAAGGAAAAGCAGAGGAAGCAGAAAAAAGGAAAATGAAAAGATGGAGAAGAAAAATGAGAAAAAGGAAAAGAAAGGGAAGAGGTAGATTTACTTCGAGAACATAAGTCAAAATTTTTTTTTCAATTTCAAGATAAAGTCAATGAAATATAATGTTGTTGATGTCCAATCATGTATCAATATTTTTCGTCAAAATTGTTTTGGAGAAATCTATGTAGATGACAATATTCCAGCCAAGTTGGAGAGGGTTATAGTTGAATAGATTTAACTTCAGTATCGGCATGGTAAAGCGTTCTAGGGCACATAATAATTGTAACGGGAACTGTGTAATATGGTCCTAACGTCTCTCATACCTATATTCTATTCAGAATATGTATTCATTCAAATATACAGTGTAACTCAAATTTAATTAGAACACTAGACAAAATTATCACCTGTTACGTATAAATTCATTATTCTTATTTCTCATAATCATAATTCTTTTTAAACATCATCACAATTATCTTTATGTGTAGAAACTTCGGATTATGCTTAAAAATGTCCGGTGAATCATCTACTTTAATTAAGTAATACAGTACGACATTTTTAATGTTTTTCGTTTTTAGGGGGTTCTCTAATCCCCAGATTTGTGAAAAATCAGATGATCTTTAAGGATAATTAATAATTTCATTATCCTTATCCTTATCCAGATAAGGAGTCCGTTAAGAGAAAAACTCTTTTCAACTGGACTAAATCTTATTCGTGATTCAAATTTACCGCCTCGAATCCTCCCCCTCCACTCACCCCCAGCCAAGGCTGATTCCAGAAGGGATTCAAACCTTCCGTAAAGCACCCTCCTACTTCCGGTAAGGATTTCCGTACTTCCGGTTTGATCGCCGGCAAGATCCTGTCGTGCTAGCCAATCAGGAAACAGAATCACTGCGATCTGATTTACGAATCACGCACGATCTAGGCGATTTATTGGCGAAACCACTTGTGGAAGATAGTCTAGTTGTAAGAGTCATATTTTTGCTGGAAATGCCTAGAATTAGAAATTTGCCTTTGTATGTGATGAAAACTAAAATAAATACAGAAATTTCCTTTTCATAGAACTATCATCTCACACGTGAGACGAGATTTAAAACCTAAAACCCTCGTTTTAGGGTTGAATCGTCCATATTGAAAGTAAAAAACGAATCTGCTGTTTACAATTGATATTCTCAATGATTGAATATTTTGAAAACTTCAAAATCTACTCTCGATATTTTTTAAGTTGAAGTGGGCTAATGAGGAACAGAATGATGAAACACTAATTTTTTGAAAACAAATCAATGATTTCTTTTCGCGGATCGTCGTACATGGATAATATGACCTAACCTCACTTTTCTGTACGGTTAGAATTCATAGCTGATTCTGAAAAAAATTACAATAGACTACTTGAAATACTTCAACAAAAAAAGATTGAAATTTAAATTGAGATTCAGGAAAGTACATTTATCACATACTTGTTTAAATTCTTGATGCTGGTGATTAGCGAGGCTGGCCTGAGTGAGCCTTATAGTCGTCTCAGACTGGCAACGGGTGGCTACCGTAGCATCGACAAACGTTTGTCTCGACAGGTTAGTGGGTTAGCAGCATAGAGAGCCCTTATAGTACATTGTGTCGAGGCTAACGTTTGTCTATGCTACGGTGGCCACCCGTTTATTCTAGGACTTAGCTAAATCCCTAGATCATGAACCGGCCCTTTTAATGTCTCTTTCTATCTCATTTTCTTACTCACTCTCTCTCTCTCTCACCCTCTCTCTGTCACCGGATAAACTTCGAGCTCTTCTCTCAACCACCCTATTAGACAATGCAGAGGCATTGCTAAACATTTCAACTCATAGTATGGTCATCGTAGGGCGAGAATTTTGCTGCATCATCCTCTCTCACACTCTCTGTCCCTCTCAATATCTATCTTGCTCTTTCTCTCTCCATATCTGCAATAGCGTAATGTCTATTCTTTATTGTAGTAGTCTCCTTCTAACCTAATACTCAGAAGGTGGCGCGGCACGTAGTTCTGGCTGCCGCCCCTTGGCATATCAGATATACTGTATATATTATGTATGTTATTATAAATTATATTATGTTTTGTATATTATATAAGTTATTATGAAAATAGAATATCAAATTTACCAGTCAATAATGATGGTTTTAATAAAACAATAAGTTACTTTTAGATTTTGATTATATTTTTAAATGTCTATGCTCATTCAAAGTAAAAAATAACTGACAATGAAAAATGAAACTCATAAACAAACTTAATCATCAATCACAAAAAATGTTTTGTTTTTATGAATGGGGTATTTGGAATATTTCATTGGCATATTTCAGTTGTTAGAACAAAATTTACAACTACAATATCAAACTTTAAACTAATTAGCAATGTACTGTATTAGCAAATTTCTAAAAATTTTAGACTGGAGAAGATACAAAATCATTCAGATAAACTTATTACAGTAGTAAATTATTGAAATAGAAAAATTAAATAATTTATTTTTAGAAAAATTGTATTTTTAAAATATTCCACTTGATCACTTTTCATGTGAACTTTTTCCGTTTTCTATCATCTTATTTCGGTTCTTCTTCGTTTTCCTCTTCCGTTCTTCTTTTTCGTCCTCTATAAATTTGATTAGCACGACCAATGGTATTAGTACTATCAAATAGTGTGAGAATAATAATACTGAATAAGATACAAAACTATTACATGAAGTTACTACTATAATAATTTTAAAAGGAAACTGAACTCGAAATACGTTATCAGTAGGCCTACTCACAGAAAATAATTCAGTTTTTATGATTGGGGTATTTGGAATATTCGATTGGTATACAGTAGTCCAAAATTAAACTACAAATTTGATTAGTACAACCAACGGTCTTTCCCCTACTAACTTCATCTAAAAATCCTCTTTCTCCTTCATTATCTCCTTCTTCTTTTCTTCTCCTTCTTCTTAAATAATGTAAATAACTAGGTAAAATAAATAATAACATGAAACTTGGACACAAGAAAAATCTTGATCAAATTCGCAAAAATGACTCATGTCTGTGTTTTCAATATGTCCTATAGTTATATTTGTATGCAAATTCTGAGGTCCAAAAATTAAGAACTATCAAATAACAAAACCAACTATCAAATTACAAAACTACCTAAATAAGCTCACTACTAATACTCCAGTAATTATAAGGATTTTCTTATATTTTAATACATATTATGTTAACCAAAGTGTTTTAAAAATTCAAACGAATCCCAAAATCATCTAAATCGGTTCAGCTGTTCTCGAGTTATAAAGTGAGGTCGATTGCGTACAGACACCAACTCTCTTTTATTAATATAGATTCGCCCTCCCAGGTTGAAATAAAGTCATTCTATTCTATTCTATTCCTTCTTTTCCTCTATCACCTCCCCTCCTACCCCACTTTCTTCTTCTTCTTTCACACCTTTCTTTATTTTTCTCTCCTCTCCTCTTTCCACCTCTTCTTTCTCTTTTCTCTTTCCTTCCCTTCCTCCTCCTTCTTTCTTTCTTTCTCTTCCCCTTCCACCTTCTTCTTCTTTCTATCTTCTTCTTTCTCTTCTTCTTCTTTCTCTTCTCATTTCCTTTCTCCCACCTCCTCCTCTCTCCGCCTCCTCCTCCTCCTCTCCTTTCCTCCTCTTTCTCCTCTCTTCCTCCTCCTCCTTCTTCTTCTCCTCTACCTCCACCCCTTCCTTCCACCTTTCCTTCTTCCTCCAGGCAGTGCTCCTCCTGAGAGGATCTTTCTCTTTCTTCTTCCTTTCTACTCCTCTTTTTTCTCTTCCTCCTCCTCCCTCCTCTTCCTCCCTCCTCCTCCCTTCTTGCTCCTTTTCTCCTGCATCGCCTCTTTTCTCCATCCATCCTTTTTTTATATCTCCTCTCCTTCTCCTCCTTCTCACTTCTTCTTTCCTCCTCCTTCTCCTCCTCCCTCCCATCTCGTTCCTCCTCCTCCTCCTCCTCCTCCTCCCCTCCTCCCTCCTCCTCCTCCTTCCTTCCTCCTCCTTCCTCCTCCTCCTCCTCCTCCCTCCTCCTTCATCTCCTCCTCCTCCTCCTCCTCCTCCTCCTCCTCCTCCTTCCTTCTCTTCCTCCTCCCTCTATATTTTCCTCTCCTCTCCTTCCTCTCTTCCTTTCCCTTTTTTTGTTTTCCTCCCCCTTCTCTCTTCCTCATTCCTTTCCCACTTATCATTCTTTTCGGCAGGCGTGAGTTGCCTACAGGCTCTTGAAACACTTCTTCGCAGCCGCCTTGTTTTAAACATGAGCGCACACAACATTGTGTCTATGCTATGCAAATGTCTGTGCATGCATAGTAGAAAGAATGGTGGTGCTGGTGTTTGCTACATAACATGAATCAACCTGCCTCCAGAATAACGTCTAGAATATTCCAGCGCTGCTCCATACTTTACGGTGAGTGAGTACTCCACTCCTGAGGAATAGCCTAACCTACAGAAACTGTCTAATAACAGTGTGGTCATTGGTGTGAATGGGTCCATTACATTGTATTGGAACATTCTTTTATTCCCGCCATCGCCATACTTTTGCCAAATTTTTGAATTCGATATGGGATTACAGGCAAACATGAATCCATTCACTCATTTTTCTAACTTATTTCAAGAGAAACAACATATGAAAAATAACTTTTCCAACATTTAAAATTGTCTGTCTACTCTTGATATTGTGTTAATAGCTTAAAATGATGAAAACATTGGCAAAGGCAAAATATTGTACAGTAAGGCTGGGCGTACACCGGTTAGTCAAGACAAGACAAGACGAGATTAGTCACGTTTAGTCACAGTAATTCATGTGGTTGCCATGAAGCAGCACACCGATGCAATGACTAATCGGTGTGTGTTGCTTCATAAGCAACTATGTGAAGTACTGTGACTAAACGTGACTAATCTCGTCTTGTCTTGTCTTGACTAACCGGTGTACGCCTAGCCTAATATTTCTTTGAGTTGGCGGATAGCGAATAACTTTCATTAGATAGATGGATAGATAAATAGAGAGATATTACCTACTTCTTTGTCATCGGACTCTAGGGTAATCAGCCACGTTAAGAAAGCATGATTATTTTCCAAAATACTTGATTGTTCTGTTTAAAAATTATTTTAGAGCATTCAATTATTCAAAGGAATTCATATATCAGACCACGTTGGAGATTGGGTTCGGTTATAGGTTATAGGCTAGTTACAATGTAATATTGAAAACATGACAATTTACAGTCTGCGACGCTTGAGCTATGTCTAAGAAATGTGATCTATAATCATGTATATGAATATTAATAATAATTATATATAAAAATTTAATAGGCTATATATAATAAATGTAATCATAATATAATATATACTCTTATGTGAGAAATGTGAGCAATCATATATGAATATTCTCCCCCTGAGCTATGTCAGGAACGTGAATAACTGATTTATTGAACGCAGAACGTTGGATAACCTTGGAAAAATCAGAGGGAAATCGAGAAATGTCAGAGGAAAATTATGTACTCTCATACCGCACCCTTTCATTTATCCCGGCAATCAAAAAGGATGTCCTTGCTCATATATTTATATTCGGCGTTTCTATTTTCTATAAACCCGTTCACAAGCACATGATAGCTGTTTATGAGAAAGCTTGAGCTTATGTTAAGGCTGAGCATCAGCTGCGTACTTTCACGCTACTATGCTGATATTTTTCCAAAGTTTTAAGATTCTGACACTATCAAGCTATCAAAACAAGTTCCTTTTTAGAAGAAAACAATTTTTCTGTTCATTAGTTTTTGAGATATGGGCGCCTAAAGTAGAAAATTTTTGAGCAGGTCATCCCCAAAATTGTTTGCAAATACAACACAATCCTGAAATTTTGAAACAGTCGTGCTTGAAGGTATTGTCTATCACTTGACATGATTAGTTTCTCAAAATAGACAATTTGAAAAAAGAATATTTTCGAAAATAATTACTTGAAAAAAATTACTCAATTTTCAACTAAATTAAGAATTTGTTATTTTTCACAAATGTTGATATTTCGAGAAACTAATTATTTCATTTAGAGATAATCACTGAAAAGAAGAAGAAAGAGGAAGAAGAAGAAGAAGAAGAAGAAGAAGAAGAAGAAGAAGAAAAGAAGAATCTCTCCTGATTAGTCAACAGTAAGCAACGCAGCTGGTTCTGAATATGGCCATTAGATTGCAGTAGCTGCTGGGTCAACGACAAGTTACTACGCTACTCCCACCGACATGCCAGCAAGCTCCGCCCACCTTCTCCTGGCTGGTCGACAGCTTGGAACGTAGTTCACTCTGTATCTGGCCAGTAGATAGCAGTAGCTGCTGGGTCATGTACTAAAGGTGATCCCTTATCAGCTGTTATTTCAAGGCTATTAATATTTATAGATGGAATTTTATGGAAAATTAATATGGCTTAATACAGTACAGAAATCAATCACTAAAAAAGAAGAAGAAGAAGAAGAAGAAGAAGAAGAAGATGAAGAAGGAGGAGAGGAAGAAGGAGAAGGAGAACAAGAAGAAGGAGGAGGAGAAGAATAAGAAGGAGGAGAAGAAGAAGAAGAAGAAGAAGAAGAAGAAGAAGAAGAAGAAGAAGAAGAAGAAGAAGAAGAAGAAGAAGAAGAAGAAGAAGAAGAAGAAGAAGAAGAAGAAGAAGATCAAGAAGAAAAAATCGGAGTCATAATATGATTAAGCAATGAAATGAATCACAGCTAAGAAAATCGACCATGTGTGGACATAGGGATTCTTTATCGTGAGAACTTTTTTTTTAAAGTTACCAGAACGAATGATGATGGAATGAGTGAGCAGTTTAGGATAAGGAGAGAATATAAAAGATAATTTCTTCATCTTATCTTCATTCTTTTCTCGTTATCTCTATTATTTCTCTTCTATCTCCATTCTTTTCTCGGTATTCCACGACACTCAAAAGAAGTTGAAAGAAGGTAGAATAAGTGTGAAGAAGAGACGTGTGCAAGCGTGCGTGCTGAAAAAAGAATTTATTTAGCACAGTTGCACGTGTTTCTCCCAGATAAACTCGATGGTTAGAGAATTGGCGGAGAGCATAAAAAGCCAAACAGATAGATACGACTTCTTTGCAGCTGCAAACTCGAGGTTTGTCGTACAGTTTTATCACGACTCTGATAATAAAATAAGACACTCGAGAGCCCGAGATTCCTGCTTGGAGGCTCTTAAGTGACGGGCAGGGGCGCGGAGGTGGTTCTACAATGGATTAGAATCATGAACATTTCCTTAGATAAGCTCAGATTGAAAAGGGTTCGGGATTTCGGAAGTCCTCCAATGGAAATGTCAAATGACGACATTCCAGTCTGAGGTTTCTCATTCACGTGGAAATGGATTTCTCTAGGATGGCGCCTGAATCAAACGAGCTTGAAATCAACCTTATGTAGGGTTGCACAAACCGGGATCAACTATTTTGAATCAGCTTATCCCATTTGATTAGCACTGCACTGATCCTGGATCAAAATTGATCTTGCTTGGTGCAACCTAACATTAATTAACCTTTAAACCTTATCAACCTTAACTTTGTTTTCACTAAGATAAGCAAGATTGGAATTTGATTGGTTGGATTGAATTGGATGAATGATGCAGTTCATAAGAATGACATATTGATTGAATCGATATAGTGCAATGGATGCATATATCATGTAGAATGGTGGCAAGGGGCCACGGGCCGTAACTCATGTGGACGTCTCCTTTCGTAAGAATTAGTTGTGGCGGCTAGTCGATATTGCAATACGAGATTGGTCACGTTTAGTCACAGTATTTATTACATAGTTGCTATGAAGCCAAACACCCATTGATTAGTCATTGCATTGGTGTGTGCTGCTTCATAAGCAACTCATGTGAATTATTGTGACTAAAACGTTACTAATCTCAAGGTTCCTTGTCTTGGTCCTGCATTCTAATCTGATGTACGCTTTCAGTTTTACTATCTTTATCTCTGCTAAGAGATTAATATCTACCAAAGAAGAGATTTATTCACGACCGTGGCTTATAACGCAATCATTACATCTCTTTCATAATATTAAAATCGAAACAGTAGCTTTTTGAAATGGAATTTGAAATTTGTATCATAATGTAGACGGCTTTTGAAGAAACGGATGCTATATTATGAAACGTTCTTTATTCAATCAATCTGATCCAGTTTTAAAACACTGGAAACTGAACATGTTCCCAACCCTATACGGCAAATTACTGAAAATAGAACATGGTCGTTTGAATCAAGGTTAGTTCAGATCGATAATGTATAGGTAGATATAAGGTATAATGTATATATAATGGCAATAATGTATATATACTGGAGGTTATTATTGTTTTTTGTTGGTCGTAGATGAAATGGTGTATGCAATGGTTCTATTTTAGCCTTTAAACGTGTCATAATACAACCATTGCATAAACTATAATCCGACCACTGACAAAAGAGCCTTCAAAATAAAAACTCTACTGCGCACTGGTGAGATGCAACGTTATGCGTCGCAGCAGTTTATCTTCACTCACTCACTAGAGTAGAGGAATTGAGTGATACCGTATCATTTCAGCCTTCAGCGATGGCCACGGTGCGGAAGCGAAGGTTCGGTCTGTTCTATGCGAAGCTTAAAAATGAGAGATTTGACCATGATACTCAAAATCAGTCAACCTTAACTCACTGATCTGTTCAAAAGCGTGTAGCTGCGTGATAACAAAACATGTTGGAGGAGGTATTTGATGGACTTGAAAACCCAATTGCAGGTCCTCTATTGAACGGTCAGCTTTCAGTGCTGGGTTCAAGAAGCGGGTACAGGTGTACACGTTAATTGCAGCTGACGGTCCAACTGCAAAAGCATTAAACGATGTTTGCGGAGTGGTTAGTACTTTCAGCCTGTTTACAGTATGTGTGAACGCACGGTTGCTTGTTTCAGTGATGCTTAAAATCGTAGATGAACACAACTAATTACTATGAGCCCTTCATTCCATTCCCAAAAAACATGAGTGAAACAGCAGCACTCCGCAGTTAACTCCTTCCGGTCACTATCGCGTTGAAGCTGGAAATATGTGGATGGGTTTCAAATTAAAGATACACTCAAATTATTGCTTATAATTGTCTTAAATAAACGCATAAATAACGCTGGCTACAATTGTTACTGCACCTTGAAACCTTATTATTCACTTATCAACATTTTTGATCAGGCTGTCAAATAAGTGAAATTTGCTCCATGTCGTCATTCGACTTGAGGCTAGGCGTACACCGGTTGTCAAGACAAGACAAGACAAGATTTGGAATTAGTCATGCTTGGTCATAGTTTTCACATAGTTAGCTATGAAGCCAAACAAACACCGATTAGTCATTGCATCGGTGTGTGTTGCTTCTGGCGTTAAGCTGTGTAAATTACTGTGACTTTAGAATCACAGTGTACGTCTAGCCTTATACTGTCATTTTAAAGATGGTAAGTTTTGAACTTTCAGTGCAAACAATTCTGGTTGCAGATTTTTCTGAACACTTTGGAGGCATTTAAGGATTATCGGTTGGAAAACATGTCCGAAGGAGGCAAACTGATCCCTCCAGCTGCCTGGCTGTAAAATCACCTTCACTCGCAGAAATTGCTCTATATTTTAAGCTCTCAATTTAAAAAAGTTGAATGTTTTACGAACCAAAATTACTTATACTTTGTACTTAGTAGAAAATCCTTATTACATACTTTTATTTTAAAACATACAGGTGATTGATTTTGGTGAGGAACCCATGAAAAATCAACTTTGAGAATGAATCATCTTCACAACCCAAAATCAATATGTGTGTAGATGGTTATTATTAAAAATTCTCAAATTATACATAAGAATCTCATCTTTATGAACCCATGAATGAGTGAATTGAAGAGCCAACGAGAGTTTAATTCGCAAATTTGAATAAAAACGAAAATTAATTTGAAATTCAGGAACAATTCGAAATTGAATAAAATTTAAGCTAAAAACCATTAACTTCAATGTATTTATTTGAATACTCATGAATTCTTTTAAGAGTCCTTACTGAATAACTTCGAAGCACGTCAATTTTATTATAAGCCAGTGAATTACATATATGCAAGAATCACTTAAGAGCAAGTAAATACACCATAAACTAGACTAATTATAGTATTGATAATTATATTACTATTAGTAGGTTTGATACTATTTAATAGTATCAATAACTGCTGTCTTTTGTTCGGAATCGCTACAAACCTCTCTCGGACAATCCTCAATGAGTAACTTAGAAGCAAGTCAATATTATAAGCAAAGATTACTTATGAGAAAGGATTACTTATGAGCAAGTTCAGCAGGATTAATTTAACTTGTCAAAAAACAGCTGTTTCGGCAATCAGTAAACAGTGGTTTTACTCAGCTTTGATAAATAATCCAAAGGCTTTAAAGTCCTTTTGAAGTCTTTCAAGTCTTTTAAAGAAGACCCTTTTAAAGCAATAATTTCTTGAAAGACCTTTTCAATAATCTGGCGAGATCCGGTACATTATTTTGTAGGTTAAGTATTGTGATATAGATCGTCGAAACAGCTGCTTTCTCGCCGTTAAATTAATCCTGCTATAAATCAGAGTACTCTTCATCCTCACTTTCCATCACGGACTGTGCTGATGGTTATGATTCACTAAATACAAATATTTAATATTTTAAAACGACATAGCAGCTGGTCACTGTATTTGTGAAATTATA
>CM029537.1:4118381-4178381 GCA_017141395.1 Laodelphax striatellus
ATCAATTATTGACTGATTCGATATTCTTGCTTCCTTATAAATAAATGCTTGAATGAATAATTCGTTATATCAATCAATAATTAATAAGTAATATGAATGAATGAATTAAACTTGAATGAATCATTCATCAAAATATACAGTTCAATGAAGACGTGATTACTCTTGAAATGAATATTTTATCACCCAATATTCTATTACAGTCGTAGATTGTGCAACCTTCATTCAATTTCGATTTAGAGACTCGATCTTAATTAAGAAAAAATCTGATCAATAATTTATGAATCTGTTTTATTGTGTACAAGGAAGACTGATATAAATAAAATGGTTCAAAAGTATGAAAACGTTAAAATGTTAATGAGAAAATCTTGTTTTTTTAACGAGATGTGATGAAAAATATTGAAAACACAAAATGGCGCATTACAAGTAAACTAAGGAGAAATCAGGATTCTCGCCAACGACATTTTCTGTTTGTTTTGACTTGTAGAATACCGTGGTAGTACTGGAGTCACTATTTTTTGGGACACTCTGTATATGATTCAACAAATTTCTAGATTCAGTTGGGAAAGAATAATTTGGTGGCACAAGCAATGAGTTGGAGAAATAATAGAGAAGAAAAATAACCAGAAAAGAAATGAGTTAGCTCTCATTAATTTAGAATGCATTCTTCAATTAATATGAGTGGTGTGGAAGCCGAAATGAAAAATGGATTGACATGACATAATGTATGTCATGCTATAAATCATGTTTGGTGTGTGTGTGTGTGTGTTCGTGTGGGTGTGAAGAAAGAGAAGTTTTATTGGAACTAATAATTCCAAAAGGATGGTACGTGATCCATTTGGAAAACACGTGTTACGGAGGGGTGGATCTTTTATTTTGATGAGTTAATATTTGTGCAGGACTGTGAGGGCGATCGATAAAATGGCGGAAGGGGGGAAAGGCATGGTGAGAAAGAGAGTGTATGTGACGGAGAGAGAGAGAGAGAGAGGGTGTGAGGGAGAGAGATAGACAGGAAGAAGGAGAGAAAGAGCGTGAATGGGTGGGGGGACTAAGGAAAGAAAGAATAATTGGAGGATAGAGTGAAGTATAGTATAGAATTAATGGATATAGAGGTAGTATTGAAGGATGGATATACAAAACTGATGATTTATTTATGTTCATTTTTTCAGTTTCTTATTTGTTATTTCTGACAATACCCTTGGTTCTATTTTGCATTGTGAGGGCTCAAATAAACGCATCTATGAATAATTATTGTGTTTCCCTATAAATTTCACCGTATCATATAGGATGTGTTGGTACGTCGTTATTCAACTTTCAAACCCAAAAAGAAATGAAAGCATCTCAAGTTTTGAGAAACAACACCTCTATTGTTAGTAGTACCTACTCTAGTATTCAAAGTTTCACACTAAGGCTAGGCGTACAACGGTTAGTCAAGACAAGACAAGACGAGATTAGTCACGTTTAGTCACAGTACTTCACATAGTTGCTTATGAAGCATCACACACCGATTAGTCATTGCATTGGTATGTGCTAGCTATAAGCAACTGTAATGCTGTTAATGACAAACGTGATATCGTCGTGTCTTGTCTTGACTAACCGGTGTACGCCTAGCCTATGTCTGCACTAGTTTTGCTGCAAAATAATTCAACTGGCAAAACTTGAAGGGGATGTTTTGAAATTTTGAAGGCACCACGCCTAGACTACAGTCGAATTGAATCGATAAGTCGAGTCGGATTACTCCCTCGAAGTGAAACAGTTAATTACACGCAAAATAATTCAGAAGCCGCGAAGAAGTCACGTGATAATTTATTATTGATCAGTGTAGTGCCTGCGAAGGAGACCGGAACAGTTTGTGAATTATGACACTTGAAAGATTGAACAACCCAGTAGTACACTTTAAGGCAACATGTTTGTTTAAAACAAGTTTTAAAAATAGATCAAACTTGGTTTAAAATGTGGATTTTCAATTTAAGACAAGTTCAAACCGTAGTACTTTAAACCAAATTAAATTGTGGATTTTCAATTTAACCAAGCTTAAATCATGATTGTTCAAACCAAGTTCAACTGTGGGGTTTCAATTTAAACCAACTTTAAACCTGTTTGTTCAAACCACTTGAAAATTACTAAGTGGTTTGAAAACTCTAAGGCTAGGCGTACACTGGTTAGTCAAGACAAGACGAGATAAGTCACGTTTAGTCACAGTAATTTACATAGTTGCATATGAAACAGCACACACAGATGCAATGACTAATCGGTGTGTGTTGTTTCATAAGCAACTATGTGAAGTACTGTGACTAATCTCGTCTTGCCTTTTCTTGACTAACCGGTGTACGCCTAGCCTTAAAATCACTTTATAAATCTCGTATTTTTATTCACATGTCACTCGTGTTTTAAAAACTCTCATGTACGAGCACAGTCATTGCATAAACTTTTATTGTATTTGTGTTCTACTGAAAAAAAGAACTGAAAATGTTCAATAAACCTTTTTTCAACTTCTTCCGTGGAATTACTTCACTTTACTGCCAGTTTGGCGTGATATTGTCATTTGCTGATATTTTATCTTACAAAATAAAATCTTACAGAAGGAACGTTCTTGAATACGAGCTCACAAATGCTTGGCAAGTCAATTCAAATACACGGTTGCCCTACATACGCCACGACGAATATCGATTATGTTTTGTTATTATACTGTTCCTAATACAATATTGTTGTTTTCGGAAGAGGGGCTGGTCGATACTAGAAGGGAGAGGGTAATGTTAGGGTGACGAGGGGGGGGGATTGGACAAATATTAATGCTCTCCAGCGGTAGTAATGATTTTATGACGTTTCATTCCTTCAGTTCTGTTATTATGAGCTCATGTATGGATTTTACGAGAAACTATTCACTTTAATCGTGATTGGAGTTGGCTATTTTACCTCCACCCACTATGTATAGTCGCATTTTACTCCCTGGAATCGAATATTGTGAAATTGTTTCAATTTAGTGGATGGTGAATAATTGTTAAGTGAATAAATTGAATAATTAATTGAAATTAAGTGAATAATTGATGGTGAATAAACAGCTGATTTTACGCTCTGCTCTGGCAGGATAATCTGCAAAACTAAGAATTATTTTTAGGTTAGAGCAGGTGAACCTTTTTTTTTTTGGTTAGAATTCGTATAGGCTAAACATTACGAATTCAAGTGCTATAATATGGAAAATCCCAATATTCAATATTATATACTTGTTATGTTTTTATTCTGGTAAGAATATAAGATACAGACGTATGTTTTTGAATTCAGACACCTATGCCCGGTTTTTCAGTCGTTCAATAAACTTATTGAATCAATAACTTTTTTTCGCATTTGAAAACACATGGTTATTGATTCAATAATCAATAGTGCTATTGGATCCATAAACTGTCTATTGAGCGACTGAAAAACCGGACATTAAATGCTTATAGCAGGATTAATTGAAATTGTCAGAAAACAGCTGTTTCGGCAATAAGTAAACAGTGATTTTGACACAATAATCCAAAGGCTTGAATCTAGACTTTAAAGACCTTTCTAAGAATACCTTTTAAAAGACCTTTTTGAATAATCTGCGAGATTCAGCATTTGTAGGTGATATTGTGGTGATATTTGTAGGTGTATTGTGATATTGATTTTCGAAACAGCTGTTGTCTGACAAGTTAAATTGATCCTGCTATATGTGCTCGTTGCCAAAGAACATTTGTCTGTTTCCCCATTTTCAATCAGCTGATCCATCCGCCAAATTAAAAAAATCGAACATACTAAAGCAGTTTACGATTCAAAATGGTAATTTACGTTTGAACAGATGTGGTTATAGCACGATCCTTTTAACTTGTCAGTAATCAGCTGTTTCGGTAATAATTAAACAGTGATTTTGACACAATAATCGAAAGGCTTGAAAGTCTTTAAGACCTTTAAAGTCTTTAAAATACCTTTTTAAAGAAGACCTTCCAAAGAATAACTTTTTAAAAGACCTTTTCAATAATCTGCGAGATTCAGCATTTGTAGGTTAAGTATTGTGATATTGCTCTTTGAGACAGCTGTTTTCTGACAAGTTAAATTGATTCTGCTATATGTGCTCGTAGCCAAAGAACATTTGTCTGTTTCCCCATTTTCAATCAGCTGATCCATTCGCCAAATTAAAAAATCGAACAGACTAAAGCAGTTTACGTTTCAAACTGGTTGTTTACGTTTGAACAGATGTGGTTATCTTGTATGTAGAGCAGATAAGGGAGATTTATTACAAAATTTTCCATCTAAGAATAGGAATTATTTGAAAGAGATTTTGTCTTGGAATAAGTCAAGCTATGCCTGACGAACCTGTTGTTTTTTCCCCGACTTGAAACAGACGAGGAGTTAGATGCTATTATTCGAAGCTGGATGTACCTGGTTGCTATGACAACGGACTGCAGTACTCCACTCGGGCTAAGGGTCCTTTAGCGGGCTCATTCCACCGGAAGTACAAGAGAGTCTTGTTCAAGTACCCACCGGATGTGCTATGCTACACCCTTTTCACTCACCTACAGCCCATCATTATGGCATTCATATCTCCACTGCAAAAACATCCTCTGGAAACATGCCGCTTGGCATTGGTGATACTGGATTAGTAAATATCTGTATTACTTTTGCAAAACTTTCACTAAAAAACTGAAATATGATATGCTAGATGCTAAAACATTGACAGTAACAGTTTTTGTAAATATCAAGACAAAAAAAATTCATTGGAAAAATGAGAGGAAGAAGAAGAAGAAGAAGAAGAAGAAGAAGAAGAAGAAGAAGAAGAAGAAGAAGTATAACTCTTCTTCTTCTTCTTCTTCCTTCTTCTTCTTCTTCTTCTTCTTCTTCTTCTTCTTCTTCTTCTTCTTACCTTCCTTTGCTATGTTAGTTGTTTGAACCGCCATTGCTGTGATGTTTGTAGAAACCGCCCATTGTGGGAGGAGCTTATCTAGGCCAATGGCAGTCGGTCACCTTGATAGGCCATTCAACTGCCAATCACAGCGCTCGGTCACGAGTATAAATATTCTGCTACACTGTACACTGTTTTAGTTTAACAGAAATTGATAATGGTTTAACAACCGAAACTGCAGTATCTCGTTGTTTTATCAAATATGTGGTTTTGACAACATCAAGTTTTCTTATTCAGTAGAGTTACAACTCAATGAATTGAATTTTCTCACTAAGATGTTTTGCAGACTTTTGCTAGATCTCAGAAAATTCGAGTTAATACGAGTTGAAACATTATGGAGATGATCAAATGATAGAGAAATTTCTTCTCTTTGAGCTCCTATTGATATTTTTTTGTTCAAATATATACACTGTAATATTATGTTCAACTTGCAGATAAAAATGTTGGGCTACATGCAATATAAAAAATAAAAAGTATTTTAACGTTTTTACATTATTTTTTTTAACCAATTAGCTTCTAAATTTATATATTTATCTTATGTCTTATACTATGTGATTAAATAAATGAAATGTTATGATAATTAAGTACATTTTCTTAATCCGGCCCGTCTAGGCATTCTGAATGTAAAATATTCAGCAAATGAACCAGCTACCCAGCTTTTACAACTTGAATTGTCTACAGCTCTACAAAAAAAGAAAATTGATAAATAAATTGCACGAGAGTCCGGGTCTGACTGAATTTTCTCTATTTAATATATTGAGGAAAATCAGAAGAGAAAAATGAAACCAGAGAAAACAGAGAAGTTCACAAGAATTCTCCTATCTTCTAATAAATTTCTGGTGAATACGTTTCAATGAACTTTGTCCTTTGTACGAAAAAGATGATTAGTGTGATGATTTCGTGACAGTGTAACCATGAAGAAGGAAAAAGAAAACAATAGAATTCAGGAGGAGGAGGAGGAGAACAAGGAAAAGGATGAGAATGTGGTGATTGAGTAGGTGGAAGAGGAGAAGGAGGAGAAGAGAGAGGTCTTGGAAAAGGAGGAGGACAATAAGGGAAAGAAGAAGAATAGGAATAAGAAAAAAAGAGGGAAGAGAATAAAAATAAGAAGAAGAAGAAGAAAAAGAAGAAGAAGAAGAAGAAGAAGAAGAAGAAGAAGAAGAGAAGAAGAAGAAGAAGAGAAGAAGAAGAAGAAGAAGAAGAAAGAAGAAGAAGAAGAAGAAGAAGAAGAAGAAGAAGAAGGAAGAAGAAGAGAAGAAGAAGAAGATGGGAAGAAGAAGAAGAAGAAGAAAAAGAAGAAGAAGAAGAAGAAAGGTGTGGGGTTGGGTGAGGTGGAAGGAAAGAAGAAGAAGCTATTCCAAGCTATAAAGAGAAGGATTTATTGTCTGTTCTTGTTAAAATTTGGAGAATGGAAGACACTTCTGAGAGTCGACGACACAATCCTCTCTCACTCTCTCTCAATCCTCTCTCTCTCCTATCCTCACTCTCACTATCTTTCACCTACTCCCCCACTCACTCCCTCACAATCCCTATCTAACTCTCTCATTCTCTTTCTCTCTCTGTCCTGCCATCACATTTTTGTAAGTGGGTTAACAGAAAAGTCAAAGAAGACATCATTCAGTGCCTGTCTTTGCGCCACCTGAGTTTTCATCAGACCACCGCCTCTCTACTTTCTCTATAGTCTATACTCTGGCCAATCTAATTCCCCATTCATTCTCGGCGTCTGTTGAAAACATTTTTTACTGTATTCCGGACTCGGTTGAGGTGTTTTAAGGTACTGTTACAAGCTCTTTCTATTTTGATCTTCATGTTTCTAAAAGAAATTCCTTATTCAGAGTTCTCTTCCTCACGGTTATTGTTCAATAGCCGTCAGTCTCGCTTCGCTCGTTTCAGCCGTCTACTCATAACTTACTCGTGCTTTAAAGACAATTGCAATCATATTATAATTGTTTTATATCAGTGAGAGTATACCAGTATACCAAGAGAAGAGAGAAAATTTTTAAGATAGAGGAGTTATTTTTGATGTTGTTTCTCTTGAAATGACTTTGAAAAATGAGTGAATGAGTTAGGCTAGGTGTACACCGGTTAGTCAAGACAAGACAAGACGAGATTAGTCACGTTTAGTCACAGTTATTCACATAGTTGCTTATGAAGCAACACACACCGATTAGTCATTGCATCGGTGTGTACTGCATCATAAGCAACTATGTGAATTACTGTGACTAAACGTGACTAATCTCGTCTTGTCTTGTCTTGACTAACCGGTGTACGCCTAGCCTAACGTATACGTCAAGAGAGTAAACTATACCAGTATACCAAGAGGAGAGGGACTATTTTCAAGATAGAGGAGTTATTTTTGATGTTGTTTCTCTAGAAATAACTTTGAAAAATGAGTTAGGGCCGGTTTATGAGCTCGGGATTTAGCTAAGTCATGGACTAAAACGGGTGGCCACCGTAGCATCGACAAACGTTAGCCTCGACACTATGTACTAAGGGCTCTCTATGCTGCTATCCCACTAACCTGTCGAGACAAACGTTTGTCGATGCTACGATAGCCACCCGTTCTAGTCTAGGACTTGGCTAAATCCCGAGCTCATGAACCGGCCCTTAATGAGTTAATGTTTGCCTGTAATCTCGTATCAGATTCAAAAATTTTGGCAAAATTACGGTGGTGGCGGGAATAAAAAATTATCAAATACAATTTTATGAACCCATTCACAACAATGACCACACTGTTATTATACAGTCTCTGTAGTTCAATTTCAAAGTAACAGATCAAGCAACTACAATCCCTCAAGAGTTGTCCCTGTTCTGAACTCTACTGGAAAACTATTGCCTCGAACAGGGGTGCAATTCAGACGAGTTGATACGTTCGGAGCGAAGTTGAGACTCCTCGAGGGAAATTCACGAAAAACATCGGTCACGGATCAGTCACGTGACGTTGCCGGTCACGAGACCTCTCGGGTCACATCACGTGACCTTTTTAGTGACCCATGGCAGCCATAGCTAAACTGTTGTGACCAGTCATTAAAAATTACGCCGACTTTCTAATTTCTGGCCAACATGCAAGCCTGACACGCAAATTCCGCTTTTATTTCACTTTTTTATGTTTTCATTCGATTCGGTTCGGGAAACGGTCACGTGACAAAGTGTTACTACCGGAAGACCCACGCCCCTAACATTAAACACAGCTGGGCCTTGGAACTTTTTTCTAGAGAAAAGTGCTAACATAATTAATTTGATGGACAAGGCGATATGTTGTCTCATTGATTCGAGGTGTGTCGTATCTGAACCATTTGAAAAAAATCATTACCCAAACGCAGTTCGTTCACTTTGCTAAGGAATCACTCAATTCTCCTTCTCTTCCTTTTTCACCTTCAACTCCTCTCCCTTCTCCTCACCATCCTTCTCCTTCTCCTCCTCCTCTACCACTTCCTACTCCTCAGTAGAATCTTAAAGTAACCTAATTCGACCTGTATCCGTAAGTGTACGTCTTCTCCTTTTTCTCCTCCTCCTCTTCCACCTTCTACTCCTTCTTCTTCTCCTCCTTCTCCTTCTTCTCCTTCTTCTTCTCCTCCTCCTTCTCCTCCTCCTTCTTCTCCTTCTCCTTCTCCTCCTTCTCCTCTTTATCCTCCTTCTCCTCTTTGTCCTCCTTCTCCACCCCTCCTCCACCTCTTCCTTCTCCTCCTTTTCCTCCTTCTCCTCCTCCTTCTCCTCCTTCTTCTTCTTCTTCTTCTTCTTCTTCTTCTTCTTCTTCTTCTTCTTCTCCTACTTCTCCTCTTCCACCTCCTCCTCCTCCTCCTCCTCTTTCTCCTCTTTCTCCTACTTCTCCTACTTCTCCTCCTTCTCCTCATTCTCCTCCTTCTCGTCTTTCTCCTCCTTCTCCTCCTTCTCCTTCCTTCTCCTCCTCCTTCTCCTTCTCCTCCTTCTTCTCCTCCTCCTTCTCCTTCTCCTCATCCCCCTTCTCACCTTCCTCCTTCTCCTCCTTCTCCTCCTTCTCCTCCTTCTTCCTCCTTCTCCTCCTTCTCCTCCTTCTCCTCCTTCTCCTCCTTCTCCTCCTTCTCCTCCTTCTCAACTCCTCCTCCTCATCCTCCTTCTCACCCTCCTCCTCCTTCTTCTCCTCCTTCTCCTCCTTCTCCTCCCTTCCTCCTTCTTCTTCTTCTTCTCCTCCTTCTCCTCCTCCTCCTCCTCCTCCTCCTCCTTTCCTCCTTCTCTTCCTTCTCCTCCTCCTTCTCCTCTCCTCTTATCCCACCTCTTTCTCCTTCTTCTCAACCCCTCCTCCCCCTCTTCTTCCTTCTTACCCCTCTCCTTCCTTCTCCATCCATCCTCCTCCTTCTTCTTCTCTTCAGATTCCTTCTCTTTCTCGTCATCATTCCCTTCTCCACCCCATCATTCTTCCCAACCAACATGTTTTTCTTGTGGGATGATAGTCTCATCTTTCCCCCAGGGTGAGCAGGCCATATAACCCTGCCGGATAATAACATACTGTAGCCCATACCAAATCTCCTCCTTCAGCTCTGTGTTGTTATACAGTGTTTGTTACAAGAAAAGAAAACTGAGGTCCGAATTCCATGTCCAAGACAAGTAAATACCCCAAAACGGATATGAAAGACTTCTTAAAGCCACATTTCCTGTTTTCCTCTCCTATCCCCACTCTTCTTCATATCTTACATTCTCTCCATCTACCGTCTAACTCTCGCCTACTCTCTATACCTTACTCTCTCTTTCCTTATAACTGTCGCTATTTATTGGACCTGTCGCTATTTATTAGTAGTCTTCTTGCACCCCCAATCGGTACCATCGTCTCATTTTCTCTAGATTCCTTTCTCTCACTCACGCCTACTCTCTATACCTTACTCTCTCACTCTCACTCTCTCTCTCTTTTTTCATAACTGTCTCTATTTATTGGGCTTTCTAGCTTTCTTTCTCTCTTTCCCATGACCACTTCTCTCTTTCCTTTCTTTATCGTCCTTTACCTCTAGAATCCCCCTCTCTTTATCCTCCATCTTTCTCTGTTCATTTTCCAAACTCTTCAGCTTTTCTATTCCTTCCGCCTTACTTTTTCCACGAAACTCTGATACCAGATTTTGCTAAAAAATAAATACATAATATATTCTATTATCAAGGAAAATGCATTGGTTATTACAAGCTTATTCAATGCCTCTCAATCACTGCTTTTCTTCCCTAGTATTTTCTCATTCATCCAGTCATTTATTCATTTATTCATTTATTCATTTATTCATTTATTCATTTATTCATCTATTCATTTATTCATTTATTCATCTATTCATTAATTACTTACGCACAAACCTAGATCAATTCGATGGAAAATATTTGTCTGTGTCCATGCGTCATGCAAGATATTTCGTATGTGATAGTTGGTAGGCTGGGGATGGGTAAAGATGGTGTTCCACTTTAGCTCTGACAACAAAATGGCTTCAAACAGCATCACACAAGCGTTGCTTCCATTTCTTTGACTGGACCGCAATCTGTATGGTTTCGTTCAACTCTCAAAGGGTTTCCGAATAGTGATTGTTTCTTCTTGAGTGATCGAATTTCCTATTCTCTTTGCCAGATATCTTTGTCCAGCAGTGACAACATTTATGTCATTCACCTTTTCCATACTCTCATTTCTACCTCATTTATTCTCTCTCTCTCTCTCTCTCTCTCTCTCTCTCTCTCTCTCTTTTAAATGTCCAAACTTCGTTGTTTCATAGATAAATCTCACTTATGTAAACATTATCATATTGCATTTAATATACTTATATTGTTGAAAATTATTAGTTTCAATTCATAAATTTTATAGAATAATAATTACTCATATTTATATTTACTTACGTTTGTTTGTAAATGGCTCAACAGCCCTATGTGGGCTTAGGCCTATCAGCTGGTTGCCAGTTTTACTTAATTATATTTATATTTACTTACTACTCACACTTATCTACTTTACTACTTATCCTTATATTCACTCTACTTTGTCAATGGCTCAACAGCCCTATCAGCTGGTTCACTTTACTTACTTTACTTATATTTATTATAATACGTTACTTATATTTACAACTCTTGTAATCTAGAATCTTAGCGGTTATAATATTATTGTTATCTACATGAATGAAGTAATCTTATCTTAACTTATCTCACTCTTTCTCTCTCTCTTTATCTCTAAGATAAGATTACTTATTTATGAGAAAGAGAGATTGATTGACTGATTGATTGCCTTCATTCAATCAATCAATCTCTCTTAAAGTAATCAATCAATCAATAATCAATCAATTTCTCATAAAGTAATCTTATCTCGCTCTCTCTCTCTCACTCTCTGTCTCACCATTAAAATAATTAAACGGTGCAGTAGATGCAAGACAAGATGCTAGTTGGATAGTTAACCAAGTCATGCGTCTTGGACAGGTAGGAAAGACCCACGATGTAGTTGAGAGGAAGCTTGCGGCCTGCATTAATGTCCCATGATAATTAATGCTCTACTTTACATACACCACTCCTCTCACTCTCTCGCGCGCTCTCTCTCTCTTTCACAGGTTCTCATTAGTGGCGAAGCTGGGGTTTGTTTAAAGATACTCTTCTTGTTGGCCTAGTGCAACACATTTTGCAACTAGCTCAAGTAGGCTACTGCTCAGCTGTCTACTAAGCCAGTGAAAACTGAGCTGGTACGGAGACGAAACAGATCAAACTACTGCAGCAATTAATGATGACGACACCGACTTTAAAACAGGATGAAAGTTTATAGGATCTCGGCTAATTAGTCAAGTAGATTATTTGCATGACTGTTCTTTGTAATGTGTAGTTTTATATTATTTTTGTAGTATTATGTATTTTGTACTATGTAATACTACAGGGTGTTTCAGAGTTACCTACCAATAGTCTAGGGCATTGTTCCTGGGTAAAAACCATATCTAAATATCATATTTAAATTGCCCAGAAGTCCTTAGTTACTCACACAGCTGCCATTTTGTTTTTTTCACTTATTATTTTTTATCTCAATGATGGTGAGACATATGGAATTGAAACTTTGCACTAACATTCATGACATCTAGCTACAAAAAAATTATGACAATTTTTAAAATCCATAAAAAATTACATTTACTAAAAACGTTATTCTTGTAAAATGTTCGTAATACCAACGGTATCCGAGTTATTCAAGAAACAAAATTTTAAATGGCTGCCATTTTGTTTTATGGATTTGAAAAATTGTCAAAAAGTTTTTGTAGCTTTGTCTAGTTGTCATAAATGTTGGTGCAAAGTTTCAATTCCATATGTTCCACCATTATTGAGATAGAAAATAATGAGTGAAAAAATATAGCTTTCTGGACAATTTAAATATGATATTTAGATATGGGTTTCACCCAGAGACAATGCCCTAGAATATTGGTAGGGAGTTCTGAAACATCCAATTTATCATAGCATACTAGACAAAGAACCAATCAAAACCAGACTGCAATAATAATTTCGCTCATGCAATATCTGGTTACACGAAGGATTGCATTTTAGACTAGTTTGCAAGTGACTCCATTTGCCAGATTATTGTTCAGTGAGTTGTTTATTTCTTCTTCTTCTTCTTCTTCTTCTTCTTCTTCTTCTTCTTCTTCTTCTTCTTCTTCTTCTTCTTCTTCTTCTTCTTCTTTTCCTTCCTTCTTTCCTCCTTCCATTTCTCCTCCTTCATCTTCTTCTTTCTTCTTCTTCTTCTTCTTCTTCTTCTTCTTCTTCTTCTTCTTCTTCTTCTTCTTCTTCTTCTTCTTCTTCAGCTTATTCTTTCTCTTCTTCTTCTTCATCCTCTCTTCTTCTCCTTCTCTTCTTCTTCTTCTTCTCTTCTTCTTCTTCTTCTTCTTCTTCTCCTCCTTCTTCTTCTTCTCCTCCTCCTCCTTCACCTCCTCCTCATCCTCCTCCCCTCCTCCTCCTCTTCATCCTCCTCTTCCTCCTCCTCCTCTTCCCTCCTCCGTTTTCTTCTTCTTCTTCTTCTTCTCCTCTTTCTGTTGTTTATTTCATTCACCAATCATCCCACCAAAAGACCTACTGACCTCCAATAGTCTTGTCTGGGTTGGTTGAGAAGCTTTAGAAAGGGTGTAAGTTGTAGTAAAATGGGGTGGATCGATTTCAATTTAATCCTATTGCGTGTGTGGAAGAGACAGGAAGGAGAGGGAAAATATGAGAGAGATAGATGAAGATAGAGGGGAGAGTGAGCGAGAGAGAGAGCACGAAAGAGATCGATAGGAAGAGTGGAGAAACAAATGAAAGGAAGTGAAGGGGAAGAAGATAATAGAACAAGTAGTAATGCCGTGAAATTCTTGCTTTGTAATAATACGAAATAACATGCATCGAATGATCAGAATGGAATCAGCTGTTGGACTACGCCATGGAATTTGATAGAAAATTCTGTTGATGATCAGATTGTCTTTCTGCAGACATTCAATGAAAAATCCTATTCCATTGTTAGTGTTAACATGATCGTGCATGGGTTGGAGAACTTATTGCTAGGGAAATGGGGGAGGAAAACTATCATAAAATTGAGGAAGAAAACGAAGAAGAGGAGAATTGATTGAATTGGATGACTGTCTTTATGTTTTAAACTGGGAGGGCGAAGTTAGGGCGCAGTCGAAGAGAGAAGAAAAAGAAGCAGAAGAAGAAGAAGAAAAGAAGAGGAAGAAGAATAATAAGAAGCAGAATAAGAAGAAAAAGACGAAGAATGAAGGAAGAGGAAAAAGTTTAATAGCGGTGTTTGATATTATTGGAGTGGGCCTGAGTTGAGAGCTAGCAATGTCTGCGAAAAAAATAAGGTCCAGTAAAAAGAGAGGAATAGAAGGGAAAGAAAAGAAGAATGATGGAGAGAGAGAGCGAGAACAAGGAAAGAAATATAATATTGAGAGAGAGAAGGAAAGAGAGTGTGAGAGAGACAGACTTTGTCACCAAGAGTATAAAATCGACTTGCAACCTTTTGTCGTGTCCAAAGTCCATTACATTCTCAGTTCATTGATTGTCCCCTACTTGAAAATAGACTTTCAAAGGGAAGAGTTTTATTTTTGACATCAGAAACGGATATTGCTATGCTGGAGAGACGGCACATTATTTATTGATATTCTCATGATTGAATCCGACCTCGTCTTGGTTTACTGTAATCAAACTGACCGGCCGGGGGTGAGGGTGAAGGGGGGTCGAAGAGGGGGTTGGAAGGTAGATAAGGGGGGTTGAAGAGTGTAAGGGGGGGTTGGTTAGTAGCGCAGGTTATAATGGCTTGACCTCAATAAAAGAGTATGTAGAGTGGTTCACAAGGAAAAACGTATTAGTCTCATCAACATAATACAGCGACAAAATAATACATGAGCTTGGACATGCTTTGTTACCGAAATAAAGATGGCGGTAGAGTGCACTTTTTTAGAGAGAAATGCTGATTTTGGGGAAAAATTGATAGCGGTTAAAAAATAATCAAGCGTAATTTTTTCATAAGGTTTTAATCAACTAGGGCCGTATTTATAAACGTTTCATTGCGGACATTTTCTTTCGCGAGATACAATCTCAGAAAATGGCGATCTCTCGTTGAACAGAAATGTCAGCTGTATTAAATTTTTTGAATCAAAATTTTTCAAAATATATTCAACATTTGTATTGGAATAGATGAATAACATTTGTATTTGTGTTTCAGAATAATAACAATGAACAATTATTCAAAATTTTGATTAATACTATGCGTACAACGAGTCAAGACAAAATAAGATTAGTCACGCTCATCACAGTACATATATGAAGCAACACACGCCGATTAGTCATTGCATCAGTGTGTGCCGCTTCATAAGCAACTATTTGAATTACAGTGACCAAACGTGACTCAATCACGTCTTGTCTTGTCTTGACTAACTGATGCAATGAATAATATTGGTGTGTGTTGCTTCATAAGCAGCTATGTGAATTACTATGACCAAACGTGACTAATCTCGTTTTGTCCTGTCTTGACTAACCTGAGTACTTACGCCTTTAGGATAGGCGTGCACCGGTTAGTCATTGCATCGGTGTGTGTTGCTTCATAAGCAACTATGTGAATTACTTGACTAAACGTGACTAATCTCGTCTTGTCTTGACTAACCGGTGTACTTACGCCTTTAAGCTTGAGATTGCATATTTCTGAAATGTTATCTTACGAAAGGAATACGTTCATTTTGATAAAAATTCCATTTTGATCAAAATTTCAACTCAGCAACCCCTATAAACATCATTCATTAAACATGTATTTGGAATGCTTTTGTGATGTTGAAATATCAAAGAATGAAGCACACTTTGAGGTGAAATCAAGCTTTATTTCAGAATTCCTATTGCCAAAGCTCAAGGGATATTATCGAGTGGCATATCGTACTTGGAATATTATTGTTTGGTGGATAATAGAAGGCTTTGCATCGCTTTGAGAGGCTTCTCTTGTGCACAGAACAGGAAAACGTATTGAGGAAAATATGAGTACATTCTTGTAGGTACGTTTTGACGTCTACCAGTTACAGAAATTAATTTCTTTGAAATGCCTTTGTTGTGCAGAAACCAGGAAAATATAAGAATACAATCATTCTTGCTGGAACGATTTGACATGTACCATCAACAGATTTTAATTAACGACCACAGATTTTCTGGAAGTTGAACCGTTTACCCGAATTAATTATCGACAACAGATACTCTTGAAGTTCGTTTGAAAACCTCCCCCCCTCCCACCAATCTTACAAACCATTTTTTTCACATTGCTATGAGAGATTACAATGGTCAGATCCTATCCATAAGGGTCTCCCCTCCGATAAAAAAACCACGGGAATATTGTTTTCTTTTAATAAAAGATGTAACGCGAAATCTCGCTTGGAAGAAGAAGAAAAAAAAGAGGAATAAGGAGAAGAAGAGGAAGAAGGAGAAGAAGAAGAAGAAGAAGAAGAGAGGAAGAAGAAGAAGAAGAAGAAGAAGAAGAAGAAGTCAAGACAAGAAGAAGACAGAGAAGATAGAAGAAGAGTAGAAGAAGAAGAAAAAGAAGTATTAATTAATTATAGATGGAATTTATGGAAAGTTAAGAAGAACAGAAGAAATCAGATAAGAAAAGAAGAAGAAGAAGAAGAAGAAGAAGAAGAAGAGGAAGAAGTAGAAAAAGAAGAAGAGGAGCAAAACGAAGAAGAGGGATAAGAAGAAGAGGTAGAAGAAGAAAATTATGAAGAAGAGGAAAATTTTACACTTATCCTGGTCTCAGGAGCGATTTTTACATTGATATTGGAGATATCTCGCACCGATAAAAAGCCACAAATATTTTATTTTAATGAGAAGATGTAACGGGAAAACTCAAGTCGGAATTTAACTCTTCTCCTTGTCTCACGAACGTATTCACATTGATATTGCAGTTTCCCATGATTGGATTCGACGAGATAACAAAATTTTCTGCGTTTTCCTCAGTCACGTTTACATCATGCGCGATTCCGTTGTAAATCGTTCCAAGCTTCAGTTATGATGTTTTGTTGTGGAGTTTAGTTGTGAACAATAAGTTTTCCTTTTACTGGTTGAAAATGTGTAATTCCGCCAACTGTGATTGTTGTTATTATTAATTAGTACAACAGCTGTTGTACAACTTCTATCGTAACAACATTTGTTGAATTGTTGGGGAAGAGTTTTCGTCATACTCGTATAGCAGGATTAATTTAATTTGGCGAAAACCAGCTGATTTGGCGATCAGTATCACAATACTTAACCTACAAATGCTGAATCTAGCAGATTATTTTAAAGGTATTCTTTGAAAGGTCTTCTTTTAAAAGGTGTTTTACAGACATTAAAGGTCTCTAACACTTTTCTGTTGATGATTGCCAAATCAGCTGGTTTTCGCCAAATTAAATGAATCCTGCTATACAACATCATCTGTTTTCCACGCATGAAATCGAGTTGATAAACAACTGTTCACGAAATTCAAAACAGCAGTTTTTGTATTACAGTCTAGTAGCATGGAATAAACCCTTTAGGCCAGGGGTACACCGGTTAGTCAAGACAAGACAAGACGAGATTAGTCACGTTTAGTCACAGTAATTCACATAGTTGCTTATGAAGCAACACACACCGATTAGTCAATGCATCAGTGTGTGCTGCTTCATAAGCAACTATGTGAATTACTGTGACTAAACGTGACTAATCTCGTCTTGTCTTGACTAACCGGTGTACGCCTAGCCTTACCGGACGCTTGTGAGAGAATTTGAACAGAGAACAGCTGTTCTCCTGTACTGTAAAGGAGGCTGATATCATTGAAGTTCGATCTCGAGATTTGAGGTTTTGTAATCTCCTTTCTAAATGATTGATTGATTATGGATGTTCTATAGATATTGATATGTATGTTCTATAGATATTCCATCTACCATCCGAGTAACCAACCACGAATGCGGCATCAGCTTTAATTACAGAAAACGTACACTGCTATAGTGGTACCTGTCTCAATCTATTTATTAAGCCCATGGTTTGGGTACAGCCTACTCTATTGACCAAGGTATTAGTGAGCTTATAATATGAGGCACTTGGAGTATGTGTCAGGTATGAGGTTTGGCTTGGGTTATTGGATCAGCAGAGGGAGAAAGAGAGAGAGAGATTGAGAGATGTACTGTGAGAGAGAGAAAGGTTAGGGGAGAGAGGTATTATAAGGGCGAGAGAGATACAATAGGGTTATTAACTTTATAGTTGAAAGAGAGAGAAAGAGAGAAAGGGAAAAAGAGAGAGAGTGAGCAAGGGAGAGTGTCTGGCAGTATGTGATCAGGTATGAGAGAGGATCTATTGAATACGATCAAGGCTGTCCTAAGTCTAAGGCCGCACTAAATTCACTCGGTGTGGTAAGAAGGTGAGACCTGTGAGGTCTCACTGAACAAATGAGAGCATTCCTGACATAACTGTTGGAGCGAGAATATTTCTCTCTCTCTATCACCATCTCTCTTACTCACAAATTCTCTCCACTTTTGAACGTTCTTGTCTCTTGTATGACAGGAACTATAAGGAAATAGAACAATGAATCAAGTTTAGTTTAGATTGATAATGTAGATATTATTTGATTTTGTTGGTCATAGATAAAATAGTGTATGGAATGGTTGTATTTTAGCCTGTAAACGACTCTTGAGATACCTTGAAATAATTTTGTAATTTTAACTTGGTATCTCAGTCGTCATTTGAGGTCTCTCACCATACAACCTTTGCATAAACTACAAATACACTACTTTAATTTGGGGGATGTAGCAGCTGTTTACAAATATGGGAACAATCATATGGTGTCTCTCACCAATCATTCGCCATCCGCCAAATTGAAAAACTCTTCTCGGTTCGTATGTGCGCATAAGCTGTATAGATCACACTATTTACAAGGTTAGCTGATAAAGAAGACTTTTATAGTCCTAACTTCGCCTAATAAAGGATTTTTTCAAGTCTTTCGCCAGCAATTATTTTATTTGTAAATTAAATATCACAGCTGATCTGTCTGTTCAAGAGATCGCCATTTTACCTGAATTTCTTTACTTTTAAATTCATTAAAATAGCCCTGATAAAAATTTCCAACAAATCCATAAATATTTAACCAACAAAAACCTAAATGATCCTCATTGAATATCTCACTAAAATAATTAATGAATTTGTTTACTTTTTTATGTAGCTCGTTAAATGGAATCTATTTGTCTTAATTAAGAACTGACAAAATATATACGTCACATAACTTCATGCAATCACGGAATATAAATACCGGCCATTTTGTTGTACTCTACCAATTGCATCCGCCATTGGAGTGAAGGCGCCATTTTGTGAATGGGAGTGCACTGCAACTGAAGAACTCGCTTGTGATTGATCGACGTTGTGTGACGTAGCATCTCACAACTGTTATTGGATAGGCTGGCATCCACCAATAGAATAGCAGGGTGAGTCATAGTGAGAGCTTGTTTCCATAAAAGATCGTTTGAAGAGTTTGAAATTTATAATAACAATTCAACCATTTACAAAGAAGAGTAATTTTAACTCGGTATCTCACTCGTCGTTTAAAGTCTCTCATTAAACTTTGCATAAACTACTATTTTAATTTGGGAAATGTATCAGCTGTTTACAAATATGGGAACAATCATATGGTGTCTCTCAACAATCATTTCCCATCCGCCAAATGAAGAAAATCTACTCGGTTCACATGTGCGCATAAACAATATAGACTCCACTATTTACAAGGTTAGCTGGTAGAGAAGACTTTAAGGCTAGGCATACACTGGTTAGTCAAGACAAGACAAGACGAGATTAGTCACGTTCAGTCACAGTACTTCACATAGATGCTTATGAAGCAACACACACCGATTAGTCATTGCATCGGTGTGCTGCTCATAAACAACATGTACTGTGACTAATCTCGTCTTGTCTTGACTAACCGGTGTACGCCTAGCCTTATAGTCCTATCTCCGCTTAATGAAGGATATTTCCAAAGTCTTTCGCCAGCAATAATTTTATTTGTAAATTGAGTAGCATTCGATTAACCTAAGCAGACGCCCTAAGCTCCCCGCCCTTTACCCCCCACTCCTACAGCTGCCGCCTCTGAGACAGGCAGGCACTAAATCTTTCTATTAAATTAGCGAGTGGATGCGAATCCAACGTACTGGTTGCTTGGTAACCATTAAACGTGTATTTTTGCTCCTTTTCCCCTTAACTACTTCTTCTTTTTCTTTTTAATGTTTAACATAGTTTCTTCAACTCATACTTCCTCCTATTTATCTTTATCTTCCTTCTTCTCCTTCTTGGTCAATATTGGATGGGTCTCCCTCCTTTCTCTTTTTCTCAATCTTCTTTTCCATTTCCTTTTTCTTCTTCTACTTCTACTTCTACATCTTCATCTTCTCCTCTTCCTCCTCCTCTTTTATCATCATCCTCTCTATTTTCAGCCTCTTTATGTTCTCCTTCTCATTTTCCCTAAACATTTCCTCCTCGTTTTTTTCCCCTTTCCTTCCTCATTTCCTTTTTATTCTTTATTCCCTTTTTAAACTTCTCCTTCTTCGTCTTCTTCCTCCTTTCCTTCATCTTTTTCTACTTCTACTTTCTCTTTTTCTACTTTTTCTCCATCTCCTCTTTCCCTTCCAATCTTCATTTCCTTTTTATTATTCTTCCACTTCTCTTCCTTCATCTTCTTCTTCTTCTTCTTCTTCTTCTACTTTCCTTTCCTCTTTTTTACCTTCTTGTTTTCCCTTTTATTCTTTCTTTCCTTTTATTCTTCTTCTCCTCCTTCTGCTTTCTTTCTTCTCTTCCCTTCTCCTTCCTTTTCTTTTTCTTCTTCTTCCTATCTTCTTCTTCTTTTCTCTTCTTCTTCCCATTCTTCTTCTTTCTCTTCTTCTTCTTTCTCTTTTCTTCTTCTTTCTCTTCTTCTTCTTCTTCTTCTTCTTCTTCTTCTTCTTCCTCTACTCCTTTTTTCAACGCTCCAACTCTCCTTCCTCCTCCTCCTTCTTCTCCATCACCCCAACCTCCTTCTCTTCCTTCTCATTCCTCTCCGCATCCACCCCTAACTCCACCTCCTCCTCCTATTCCTCCTCCTACTTCACCTTCTCAGCCATCACTCCTCCTCCTCCTCCTCCCGCTACCCCGCCTTCTCTTTTCCACCATCTGCTAGTAGAAAAACACCGCCCAGCTTTTCCAGACGTTTGGGAAAACTGGCAGTGTTGCATTTCCTTTGTTTTTCATTGTGAGCCAGCCGTCTTTCGCCGTGAAGGGGCAGCGGTATCTTTTACTTTATCTCTAAATCCCAGCTCTTCAACCAATGACTGCCAAGTAAAGCCTCTCCATGCCTGCTTCCAGTTGTCGAGATAAATCAGCGCGATGAATTACGATAGATTGAGATAGCTGACACTTAATAAGACAGTGAGTGATTGATGATCTATCGTTGTTGGAATGATATGATGAAATAATGATGCATTTTTCCACTTTTTTCATCTTATATTGCCGACAGTGCCGTATTAAAAATATTCAAAGTATGATTCTTGTTTCGCCTTTTAGGTTGATTTAGAATAGAAATTTGACTTTATTTCTGCTTTAAAATGATATAAAATAATACATCCTACATAATTTCAATAATTTCAAATCATCAATAATGAATTTATTTCAATAAAAAATGTATGGATAATTGATTAAAACTAGAAATTTGTTAGCAAAAAATCTGCCCTGGATGGGACTCGAACCAGCATCTCGGAATTGAATCTGGCTTCAAAGACGAGATCGTAGCCTTCACCAACTGCGCCATATAGGCATTGGGACGTGAGGCTGAAATTTTAGTAGTTCAATGTCATTATACTTCTCTGTAACATGTATTTGAAATGCAGTACCTATTTTTTGCTTGTAACTTTTTTTAAATTCAACCCTCAATATTCAAAATCAATAGGCTTCTTACTTCATCTATGAAGATATTATATTCCAAATCTCAAAAGTGTACGATCTTCCGTTCGTTAGTTATCGTGCGGACAGACGGACACCAGTACGATCGCATTAAGAACCCTATCGGGTCCTTAATAATACCTCTATCTTACCAGAGACAATTAGAATACTTAATAGTTTAAGTTAATAGTTACTCAATAGTTACTAATAGTTTCCTATCGTCTTTGATCTTACTATCCATCTAATGCCGAGCGTCAAATAAAATGAGTCTGAATAAAAGAAAGCTTTTCATTCGAAGAAGACAACAACCCATTTTTTGAGTTTCTGATTACATTTATGTTCTCCTGAATAATAATGCCGCAATGAAGCCAGCCCGTAATAGGAGACTCAACCGCTGACGTCACTATTAAATTTCAGACCAAGGTAGTGGGGGCATTTCAGGATTCACGTCTGATATCATAATCCATAGTCTACTGAATAATGTATCCTGCTTTTATAAATCACTTGCCTTATGTCGCCTGGAATTTGCCTTGCTTGCGGCTGGATTACGAAGATTTTCTTCTCAAACTTTGCTGCTGGAAATTTGAAACAATATTGCTTTCCATCTTAGCTCGTTTCACAACCGATGTCAAGATAACGCCACTCATTTTCCGACTACATTAACCGATGTATATTTCTCTTATATAAGGCCCGCAATTCAGAGACTGTATAATAACAGTGTGGTCATTTGATGTCACAAGTTTGATTGGTTAGCTCGGACAAATCCACCATACTTTTGCCAATTCCCATAAAGCTAGGCGTACAACGGTTAGTCAAGACAAGACAAGACGAAAATGAAAATGAATAACGGCGAAATTCAAGTGAATATGTAATATTTTAGGAAGTTTCAGTATTATTCTTGTTTAATTAATTTGACTTTTCAGTCCGATGAAATCCTAGAGTATGGCAACAGATAGTGCCACAGGTATTTTAGGTTTTTATTGAAGTTCTCCTAGGCCTATTCAAAATTATTATTTTTGGAAAACAAATGAAGCCTGCAAAAATTCGATATTTTATCTTTTTTTTTTGAAGCAAACAGCATCAAAATCGGTCCTCTAAAACATCTCCACGAACTTTCCAAAGTCGGGCACGATACTCTTTTATATATATATATATATATATATATATATATATATATATATATATATATATATATATATATATATATATATATATATATATATATATATATATATATATATATACGATCGAGTTTACCCCTTGCAGCGCAAAGCGTTGCTTGCTAGCTCAGTACTGTATCGTTTGTGAATACAGTAGGCTACCATTACAGCAGACTTTTAACAATGTAAGTTTCCTCCAAATTCCACATCAAATCTCGCGAAGCACAGTAGAAAGGAATGCGCCAAATTGTTTTTAATATAATAGATTATAACCTCAAACTTCGATATATTCTAGCAGGCCCTGACAATATTGTCATTTCGAACAAATTGGTAAGTCACCCAACTGCCATACGTGGATTTCCCACGAACTGGGCGGCAGTCAATCGATTGCGAAACACAACAAACACAATGTTGATTGCTGACGCGGAACAGTGAACTGCTTTCCGACAAATTAATGCTTTGTGTCAAAGTTCATTCAACTTGATTACAATTACGCACATCGCCTCCCAGAATTGCTTGACAGTTTGTAGTATGCTAGAAGACATTATTATATAGAAATTATAGATTATTATATAAGACAATCAATATTTTCATTGATTCATATAGTGCGATTCACGTCAAGAAGTCAGCATTGCTTAGATGGGGGTTGGCTATCCTTGTTCAGCACAAGGCAGTTGCTGATGTCTCCATCCTATTCGCACTGTGCATAGTTGCCGCACTGCATTGTTGTCGCACACAGTCCCAACAAACACGTTTGGTGCAGTTTTCTCTTTCTCTCTCAATGAAACTTGGCATCAATGCTCCTCATATAAAAAATGCTGACTTCTTGACGTGAATCGGACTATAGACAAAGTCATTTCCAAACATAAATAAATAAATGCACTTTGATTTACTTTATTATCGTCATTCATTTCAAATGTTTGGAACATTTCGAAAAATGACTGTTCCCACATGCAGTCATTTTATTGGGGACCGTTAAATGTTGAGAAAATTTGGAATAAAATGATCATTTCAAATATTGGGAACAGTCAAATGTTTCCAAAATTTGAAATGAAATGGCTGCTTATCGGTAGTGAAGTGAATCAGTGTTCAAATTGCAGCTGTTAGTAAATGAGTCAAAATTCATCATTTCTTATTATTTAATAATAGAACATAATTAGATTTAATAAATAAAATGGAGATTTATTAATTTATTGACCAATCAAAATAAAATTCACACAACTGCACATAGCTGTATACATTATCCTCATATAGATCAATTATAGTTTTAGAATAAACACACTATGAAACTTAACAAATTACTAAAATGATTAATCACTGGAATACATCATATTTTCCAAGTAAATTTTTCAATATAATTTTTAAATAGGTTCCACCTCGCCTTATAATCAATATGAATGATAGAATGAATAACCGACTCAGCCGATAATATTGTCACGTAATATTAATTGTTCATGGAAATGTTGAAAATTTTCGTTACTTAAATAATAGTTCTTGTAACTCTTTCATGATATGCTTTTCCAAACGAAACCTCTGTATACTTGTTATAAGAGATATTATAAAGCTTTGTAATAACAATTATAGATAGCTTTACAGCCGTGGCGAAGCGTAGTATACTTATTTGTCAATAAGTATACCACCAAAGACGATTAGAATACTTACTAATAGTTTCTTATCGTCTTTGATACCACGCTTCGCCACTACTTTACAGCCTTATTAAGATGGCTTTATAGAATCAATTCTATGTATGATAATTTTATATTTCTATTTTAATAGTTACCTATATGCTTGGTTTTAAATAGTGAGTGGTAATGATCGAATGAAGGACAACTTATCCAATAACGACACTTGAACGTTCAAGCTTTTGATTTCGAAATTGATTTCTCCCACCCATTGACAAGAGCATGTTTCAAGAGAATAGACAAGCGAAAGCTGGGGAAATTTCGAGTAGAACAGGTTGTATTAAGAGGACGACAGAAGAAAGCTGAATGGAACTTAACGACTGGCAACGAAAGAAAATGACCTGCCGAAATGAATTATTTAGACGGGCGTAAAATGCTTCTTCTTCTTCTTCGAGGGAGGACTTTTACCTGGCCGCGCGTTATTAGAGAGGTTTCTCTGATTAATAATTGAGCAAGGCCAATTGAAAATCTCTTTTTAGAGCACGAGAGATGGTGGGGGGTTGGCAGGGGAAGGGAGGGGGGTTGTTATCAGTGTATATAGTACCGCTTCAACTGTTTTATTCATGATATTATTCTGTGCCCCAGACTGACATTTTGAATTATGTGGGTGTTATAAATGGCAACGGTCAGACATTGGTTTTATTCTCATTTCCTATTAATATTTGCAGATTTCACTTGAACGCTTTTTATCATTATTAAACAAGATGTGGCAAAAACGCTTTTTATCCTTATCAAACAATAATATTTTTCATCTATTTATTAAGCGTATGGCTTTTAATAGTGGGGAGACCCGAGTAGGGTTGTTCCACTTCACCAACATAACCAATTATCCCTTGATAGAGAACATAGCGAAAGTTTGTTTTAGAAAACAAACATCAGCATTTAAAAAAAAAGTATTTTTTGATTTTATAAAATGATATTTTGATACGGGTGGATATTAGTGTTGTTTTAAAATGTCATTCCTGTTCCATGAAGATTTGGAGGTTCTCTAAGGCTAGGCGTACACCGGTTAGTCAAGACAAGACAAGACGAGATTAGTCACGTTTAGTCACAGTAATTCACACAGTTGCTTATGAAGCAGCACACACCGATGCAATGACTAATCGGTGTGTGTTGCTTCATAAGCAACTATGTGAAGTACTGTGACTAAACGTGACTAATCTCGTCTTGTCTTGTCTTGACTAACCGGTGTACGCCTAGCCTAAGAAAGCACTGTTACATGTAAGTGATATTAAACAATGCGTTATTAAGGGTTTAAGTAGTAGCAACAAATCATATTAGGAGGAAAACGTATCCCCTTTGCAGAAAATAATCTCCCTCAAACTTTTGGGTGCGTAGTTTCTGTAGTAAAACAAACGGCATTATTATAACTTTCTCCCCGCCATCTACTTTCTCGTGAATAGAGTTTCTGGCAGGAGTTAAGACGCAACCCGCTTGACATAGCGTTGAGTGTGAGTGTGCGTGCGAGCGTTCGGTTTACCCACGAGGCAGCAGCAGCTGTTGTCAACAAAACGGCGTTGCTAGGCAACCGAGCGTAGCATGCAACTAACATGTGGCATCATGGGATTACTCAACTTTTGCTGTCTCGTTTTTATTCTCTCATCGCGCTCTTGTTTGCTGTGTTTCTCGTCTCTTGTTTCAATGCAAATTGTGATCGAGATGTATAAATCCCGGATAAAAAAGCTAAATTAAAGAAAAATGGTTAATTCGGCGAGGACGAACACCCGAGAGGGTCTCTCCGCCAAAAAAGCCACAAAAATAGTAGTATACATTATAGAGGTTTGTCTAGCTCATTTAGTCTATACATCAATTTTCGTTCATGGCAATAAAAACTATTTGATTTGATATACTGGGAGTTTGTTATTATGAGAAGAAGAAAAGACAGTTTTTTGTTTTGTTTTGCATATACGACGTATACAATCTATTCATCAATCAATCAATAATTTATTTCCTCAAAAATACATATCTTACAAAGTTGTACAAATTCAAATATACAGAATGAATATCCATGAGTTTCACAAAGTGCAGTAAAGATTTGTAGGTCCATTAATAATACAGTATTATAAATCAATAAAATACTTACATTATAATACCAATGAATTATAATTTCATAATTACTTGAATTTGCAAACATACAATACTTATTATATCGTAAAAATCCATAACAAAGTTCATATAAGACAATTATCAACACATAATTTTAGCAAAGTGCAAATGGTAGGTGGAAGTTTCCCGCATGTGTCGGTTGTCCCAGTGGTAGCAGGCGAGTCTAATCGGTGAGATCAGATAAGAGACGGCGCCTACCACTCCTGTTGTAACGGTGACCGGCTTCTCTAATTACAATTTATGATCTTTAAAATCGTTTCCCTGTGGTTTGGAACCGACCTAAATCTGTAGCTCCATTCATCTCTCATCATCATCCTTCCCATTACCCACGTACAAGCCTAGAGCTTATGTGGGCATCATCCCCTGCAAAAAAGATATTGTTATGATCAAACAAGATTGTTATCATTCAAGTTAATAAATGATTTATCCTAGATTGAAATTCATCTCGCTTAGTATATGAGAGGAATTAAACCTATAGTGCGATTCACGTCAAGAAGTCAGCATTGCTTAGATGGGAGTTTGCTATCCTTGTTCAGCACAAGGCAGTTGCTGATGTCTCTATCCTATTCGCACTGTGCATAGTTGCCGCACTGTGCATTGTTGTCGCACACAGTTCCAACAAACACGTTTGGCACAGTTTTCTCTTTCTCTCTCAATGAAACTTGGCATCAATGGTCCTCATATAAACAATGCTGACTTCTTGACGTGAATCGGACTATAGAGCTTATGTGGGCATCATTCCTAGCAAACAAAAAAAGGTATGATCAAACAAGATTGTTATCATTCAAGTTATGATTTATCCTAGATTAAAATTTATCTCGCTTGGTATATGAGAGGAATTAAACCTAGCTTGGGAGCAATCCGTGACGAAGCGTGGTATACTTAACCGGTCATCGTCCTATAGGAAATATACCCGGCGATGACCGGTTAAGTATACTACGCTTCGCCACGGCGAGGAATATAGATTATTCAGAATGGAAGATTCAAATGTAGCGTGTGTGAGTGTGTCCGTGCGCTAGTCTTCTACAGCAAACTGGATGATTGGATGTGCCTAAACAAATAATGTTCTGAGAGCATGTGATAGCAAACATGACAGTTGCGGGGGGAAGGGGGGTAGTGTTGGCTGTGAGAATGGATCCGGGGGGAGGGAGGGGGGGGATGACTGTAATTGATTGAGTTGTTGTGTTTTTGTCTCAAAACAGCGTGCAGCTTTCAGCCGACCGCATCCGACCGCGTGGAGTTGCCGTGTGTGGCTTTGGCTTTAGTGCAGAGCAGACCGACACTGCTTATCTACCTGAAACCTTGATACCGAGAGAGAGAGAGAGAGTGAGTGTGTGTGAGGGAAAATGAGACAGAGAAAGGAGGAGAGCTAAATAGCTGCAAATACTGCCCGAGTCTAAGCTCCCTCGGAGGAATGCAATCGAAAACTGAAAACATCGAAGACGGATAGATAGATAGGAATAGAGAGAAACAGAGTGACAGAGAAAGAAAGAGAGAGATAAGATTAGATTATTTACTTTATTCATGGAGATTACAACACATATCGTCCTGCAGATAGAGAGATAGGAATAGAGAGAATCAGAGTGAGAGAGAAAGAAAGTGAGATAAAATTAGATTATTTACTTCATTCATAAAGATTACAACATATATTATATCGTCCTTGATTCTAGCTATAAAGCGATTCACATCCAGAAGTCAGCATTGCTTAGATGGGAGTTTGCTATCCTTGTTCAGCACAAGGCAGTTACTGATGTCTCTATCCTATTCGCACTGTGCATAGTTGCCGCACTGTGCATTGTTGTCGCACACAGTCCCAACAAACACGTTTGGTGCAGTTTTCTCTTTCTCTCTCAATGAAACTTGGCATCAATGCTCCTCATATAAACAATGTTGACTTCTTGACGTGAATCGGACTATAGATCATGACAGCTATTACAATGAAAGTCAGTTAGAATCAGAATATTCAATTCACTAAACAAAACATGGATGAAGGGAGCTTATTTGATTGTATTATATAGAAATAAGCGTTAATTCTGGATTGTTGAATACGTCTTGAATTCTAGTGTAAGATAGTTATAGAATGTGCATCATTGAGAATAATAGTGATTGCAATATTCGATTCACTGAAGAAAGAAAAAACCATGGAAGATTATTAATTTTGATGATATGTATATGAGACTCATTATGCTAACGATATGGTTTTGTATCTACGTGAACCGGCGGACTTTGAACGTATAAATGTCCATTCTTGGAGAAGGATATCCAAGGACATCCTTCCTATCAACACTCAAACTAGAGAGAGAGCGAGAGAGAGTGAGAGAGGGTTGTGAAAGAGATGAAGGAGTTGAGAGAGAAAGAGAGTAAGTGAGAGAGGATAACTGACAGAGATCCCAACTTTAGAATATAGGTCACCAACTTTGTCGAGTACTTCACCCTAACTGACACTGTTTGTTGTTTAGCATTATTCAACCTAGCTAACTCAGAACTGAAGGGTGGAATCTAAACACAAACTAATCATGGAGTGGAGATTACATTTCAAGTTATTTAGAACCCTCGTTTTTGAATTGTTTTTATTTTTTGTTTCAAGAATCAATTGAAACAACGTGAAAGTTGTTTTTTAATTTACTGTTTTGAACGCTACTTTTGCAGTTTGAATGCCAGATTTTTTTCTGGTCAAACTGTGTGTTCACGATCGAATGTTTCATCCAATTCCAATCAATGAAATAATTATTTTGAACTAGGTCCGAAGCCGCACTGCTGGCTTGTTACCTGGATGGTAGATGGTTTATCTAAAGCTCATAAAATTATATTATACTGAATCTATTGAGACCAGCAGCGCGCTCAAGTGAGAGACAGAGTGAACAATCGGGAGGGATTGAAGCTAAGTTATCGTTGAATCAAATGTAAAAATGCCAGTGTTCAAACAAATCATATTTGAAAAATATTCCAGTAACTTCTAAAATCAAGGCTGTGATGTTTTAGATCTCTTCAATATTAGTAGTCATTCAAAGAGAAAAGAAACAATGATCTTTTTAATTTGATCTTCATTCCGAAAGGCTTCCCTGCCAAAAGAAAGTGAGAGAGATAACGATTTATAAAATGTAATAATGAGTGTAAATAGTTGAGAAAAGGAAAATATGAGATGTAAATGTATAATGTTCTAATTGAATTGAATATTACTTGTGCAAAAGTAGCGTCCAATAACATCCTTTTCCATTGACGTCAATGTTTTTTTTTCTAATTTTGTTCCGTGCAACAAAATGGAGTCTACGTGATGACGTAACGGCATCTACCAATGGGAGTGCGTTGTGGGCGTGGACTTGCGTACTCGCACGTGATTGGTCGACACAGTGTGACGTAGTACGTCTGTCTAGGGCTCTATAAATATCTTCATAGAGCCTTACATCTGTCAGCTGCAGTTGAAAATAGCATCCACCAATAGAATTCGAGAGGGGAGTTCCCTGGGCAAGCTGTTACTTGTTTAACGAACAGTTAATTTAATACTACAGTTTATAACATAGTTATAAAATTCAACCTTGTTTTGAGCAGGCCTATTGACGTGTTTTGAAAACTTCTAAAATGTTGTGAACATTCAATGGTGCTGGAGTAATAAATGTTCATATTTTTTATTAGTTTCATAGTTGATTATACAGTTGATAACAGCTAAATAATTATTGATTCACACATAGTCTTATGTTCAAAAGTTGATAAAACAATTAATATCAGTTGAATAGTTTGAAAACTTTTGACCTCGTTTTAGTAGGCCTGTCTGAATACATCTGAAATACTGTGGATATCCTATATAATGTGTATGATAACTACTTAAATTATAAATTTTCACCTTGTTTCAAACAGTAACTTTAATAACTTTTTATATTGATTTTATTTGATTCGATATTATAATTTTTTATCATATTAGGCTAGGCGTACACGGGTTAGTCAAGACAAGACAAGACGAGATTAGTCACACTAATTCACATAGTTGCTTATGAAGCAGCACACACCGATGCAATGACTAATCGGTGTGTGCTGCTTCATAAGCAACTATGTGAAGTACTGTGACTAAACGTGACTAATCTTGTCTTGTCTTGTCTCGACTAACCGGTGTACGCCTAGCCTTAGGCTTTACTGTCTTATGAATTTCTCTGAAGTATAGTGAATATATTCCATGTGTGTGTAATAGCAACTGTTCAAATGATAAATTTTGCCCTTGCTTTGAGTATGGTCAAGTATTTTGACCTTTCAGTGTTTCAACTCGGTCTGAATCACAGTCACAGTGACTGTGCAGCCTGAAACAGTGATACACAAATCAGTAATAGAGGTATCGAAATCAGCCGATTAGCTCACTAATCGAGGATGGCATCAAACAGAAATTCACACACGAATGGAACTGAAATCGTTTCTGGAAAACAATGACGCTTCGAATTAGCGGTGTTGAATAATTGAAATGTGGTTTGCACTGTAGCACACACCGATGTCAGCCGTGTTTTGTCATTTCCAATTCCGAATTAATCCAGATCGTTACTGATTTATCAGTTAGTGTTTGCTCAGCGAACCTGTCGAATTGACTCATTTATTACATTCCGATGATATGTTCCAGAACAGAAATATTGATCTCTTTCCATTGGGAATTCTCAGTGACATCAGTTTTTAAATTTTCATGAGTTCATCTATTTTTCTATTCCTAGTGACATCAGGGGCTTGTTTCACAGAAACTTGGAAGTCCTGAAATACAGTTGGAATGGAGATCTCACACTGAACGGATAGATCAATCAATCACTTAGGCTAGGCGTACACCGGTTAGTCAAGACAAGACAAGACGGGATTAGTCACGTTTAGTCACAGTACTTCACATAGATGCTCATGAAGCAGCACACACCGATGCAATGACTAATCATATCTGCTTCATAAGCAACTATGTGAATTACTGTGACTAAACGTGACTAATTTCGTCGCTAGGCGTACACCGGTTAGTCAAGACAAGACGAGATTAGTGACGTGTAGTCACAGTAATTCGCATAGTTGCTTATGGAGCAGCACACAGCGATGCAATGACTAATCGGTGTGTGTTGCTTCATAAGCAACTATGTGAAGTACTGTGACTAAACGTGACTAATGTCGTCTTGTCTTGTCTTGACTAACCGGTGTACGCCTAGCCTAATATTCAATAGCCTAATATAGTATCAATACTATGGTGAATTATAAATATTATATTATGTTTCCAATACATTTCGAATATTTCGTTCTCCCTATCACAATAAATTCCCAGCGTTCACTAGTTCTGAGTCAGGACAATATCGTGATCAGTTTTGAAAACTCTTGTTTATTTCAAACTCAAAATATACTGCTTCTGCTTTGTCAATATTTTCGAAGCATTTCTAGTTAGAGGAAATAAATGTTCGACCACTTTTCTGTTTGAAAATATTCAGTAGTCAGCTTTCTCATTGAAACATGCAGAATTGCACTCAACGTTGAATAAACTAAATTTGTTGTGTTTGGAAAAGTTTAATTCTGTTTTTGATCCCACTCTGAAGTCAGATGTGATCAATACAGCATTTTCAAACAGCAGTCTCTCAAATTGAAATCGAATTGATTAACTTGCAACAACATTTGTGATGGATCACTGAACTTTGAGCAACAAATTTATTACCTTAACCTATGCCCATATGCACCAAGTTCGTTTGAACTGAGTACAACAATACGTAGTTTTATTTATTGAAGTTTTTCAGTTCATCGATAGATAATTTGACACCTTGTGAGATCGGATTCCCCATTGGGAGTCCGATGGAAGCGGACATCAAATGGCTCACGCCTTCTGATTTAAACTTTCCCAGTTTACATATATAATAACAGACCTATAAAAATTGCTGTTACTATGTTCAATACGTAGTTTTAACTTAGTTTAAACATTGAATTCAAGGTTTGAGTATCGATTAGTAAAACTTGGTTTAAACAAAGATAGTACAGAGACTGTATAAACTGTAGTATTAACTGTTTATTTGAGAAGAAACAGCTCACCCGGGAACTCCCCTCTCGAATTCTATTGGTGGATGCTATTTTCAACTATAGCTGACTGATGTACTACGTCACACTGTGTCGTCCAATCACGTGCGAGTACGCAAGTCCACGCCCACAACGCACTCCCATTGGTAGATGCCGTTACGTCATCACATAGACTCCATTTTGTTGCACTGAACAATTGACGTCAACGGAATAGGATCTTTTTGGTGTTATCAATTGATACAGAGATGAGTCCGATGGTAAGAATCTGTTTAAAATACAAGCAACAAACATTGGAATTCATTCAATTTTCAGAAACACAACAGGAATTTTAGGGTCAATTTGAATAAAATTTCATTATTGTCAATATTATTGACAATAATGAAAGGAATTATTAAAAGGAATTCTTTTGATCTAAAAAAAATGTTTGAACTTTCAAGTTGAAAGTACATAGATTAGACTTCAGATAAGATTTGAAAGTCCTCTCTTTCTTTTTCTCTCTCTTTCTGATTCTCTCTCTCGTTCTCATTCTGTCCCTTTCCTTGTCAGTCACTCTTTCTCATTCCCTCTTTTTCTTTCTCTCCTACTTTCTCATTTCCTCTCTCTTTTTCTCATCCACTATCTTTCTTTCTCAGTTTGCCTCTCTCTATATTAAATATTCTATTCTATTTCATCACTCTCTCTCTCTCTCTTCTCATTCTCTCTTCCTTTCTCAGTCTACATCACTTTCTCTCTCTCTTTCTCATTCTCTCTTTCTTTTTCAGTCTCCATGGCTCTGTTTCTCTCTCTAACTCTCTTCTAGTGGCGAAGCGTGGTATACTTATTTGGTCATCGCCATTGACCAAATAAGTATACCACGCTTCGCCACGGCTCTCTTCGTTCCCTTTTCGCTCTTTTTGGGTTTCGTTTACGACTTCTCTGATTCGTCAAACGCCGATTGACAGCTGACCAGCTATTCCCAGGTCGATCGTTTGATTGGCCCTTTTTCCCGTCTCTTTTTTCTACAAAATTGTTTTCTGCGGTCGGCTTTTTTGTGGTCGGGACTCGATTCAACCGAATGTTTGCTGGATAAATGACGGGTTGCTCAGTTGCTATCAACTTGAGAAAAGTTAACTTGAAGTTCCTCAACGCAATTTCACTTAATGTTGAGTTGCACCAAGCAAGATCAATATTTTGATCCAGGATCAGTACAATGCTAATGAAATGGGATCAGCTGATTCAAAATATGTGATCTAGGTTAGTGCAAACAACATTTATTAGCCGTTCAATGCCCGGTTTTTAGTCAATATATAGCAGGATCCAATTCAACTTGTCGGAAATCAGCTGTTTCAAAGAGCAATATCACAATACTTAACCTACAAATGCTGAATCTCGCAGATTATTGAAAAGGTCTTTTAAAAAGTTATTCTTTGAAAGGTCTTCTTTAAAAAGGTCTTTTAAAGACTTTAAAGGTTCTTTAGACTTTCAAGCCTTTTGATTATTGTGACGAAATCACTGTTTAATTATTACTGGATCAGCTGATTTATGACAAGTTAATTGGCTCCTGCTATACTATTGAATCGATAAAAATAATTTTTGCATTTTTTTTTTTTTTTATAAATTTCAAATTAATTTGTACACAGTTTACATAAACTATACAAATGAGTTGCATAATAAACAATAACAATTACAGCAACAATTACAATAAAAATAACAAAAACAATTACAGTAACAATTACGATAACAAGAAATCAGTCGTGGCAAGCAATAGGATAGCCTCTTCTATTCAATGAATCCACAGCATATGAATATATATCAATAATTTTTTGCCTTGTGAAATTGGAGAGTAAAACAATAATCTTATCTCTATCATTGACAATATTATGAACATAAGTAGCAATAAACCGTTCTCTAATTTCTTGATACACGGAACAATTAAACAAAAAATGTTCTAATGTTTCTTTTTCTAGACAGCAAGATGGGCACACTTTATTAACATCGATAAAATATTTTTTGTTACCAAAGTTTATTACCGTCCCTAAGACAGAGGGAATCCTGAGCTGGGTTAAACATCTTAAAATTTTCATTGGAACCTTGCACGATACAATTTCAGAAATTTCAGAATTGGGATTGAGTCTCCAGTAAGCACCACAGCTCTGTGAAGTGACTGCATGCTGCGTATCCTCACTCTTCATATGAGCTAGATAACTATCCAATATAATTTCATAGTTGTTGGAAATATCTACTCCACAGGGCCCATCCTCTCCCCAAACATGTCCAAAGTTCACCAATCTAAGCTGAGATTTCATAAAGCAACCCAGTTCCGTTCCTCAACCTCACATTCAAGTAAAACCCGATAACAGACGTAAGGGTACCTAGATTCTTGCATGTTAAGAATTTTCAAGAGCCATAATAAACTCAATTTAAATATGCAAAATTTGAGATGTGCTCTACCCATTTCCAACCTGACTGCCCACCCTGGGGTTGCCTGCCCAAGTAACAGCAATCGCCTATAAAAGAATAATTGTGCCCTCTCCAATGTTTCTTCCATACCTTGAGCCCAAATTTCCGCCCTGTAGAGTGTAGCAGGAATCAGAATGGATTCGTATAATTTTGTCTTCGTCTCCCAAGTATCTGATTTCAGCTTTGCCAAGGCATTCATGAGAGCAGCAGTTTCCGCTTTAGATTTATTTAACGCTCTAATACACATATTTTGAACCCTCCTGATGATTGAAAACCACTCCCAGGTAATTGTATTCCTTACAAAATCTATTATACCTCCCTCACATGCAACACTCCTAGTTTTATTTAGTCGGCCTCTGTGGAATGGCAATATTTTCGTCTTATTAAAATTAATTTTCAGACTCAGTGATTCACTAAATTCGTACAAACATCGAACTTTATTTCTAATATCGGGGATACTGTCCGCAAAAATTACTATATCGTCGGCGTATTGCAGTATCAAAATATCGTTATCCTTGTCAAGTCGCAGCCCGCTGTATCCTCTCTGCCTGAAAAATGATTCCATATGTGATATGTACAGAGCAAATAGAAGAGGACTTAACGAATCTCCTGCAACACGCCTTTTGTCACCTGTATTGGTTGTGATTGAACCTTACCTTGATCCTCTTCTTGGACTTCAATACAAAATCGAGCTGAGTATAGGTCTTGGATAACTCTTATCATGATCCCACTGACTCCTAGTGATGCCAACTTATTCCATAATCCCATATGAGGGACCGAATCGAAGGCCGACTCATAATCCACGAAGATAGCGTAAGTTTTTTTACCTTTTTTCATTAAATAAAGCTTGATTAGAGTGTTCATTACGAATATATTATCCAAGCAGCTTCGATTTTTTCTAAACCCAGACTGGCTTTCATCTAGTATGCCACAATACTCCACCCACTGAGTCAATCTCTTACATAATAGTTTAGTGAAGATTTTTAGGACACTATTTATAATAGCTATAGTTCTATAGTTTTTTGGATTCAACGAGCTACCTTTCTTGTGCAATAGAAACATTCTTACGAACGCCCAGCCTCCCGGAACCGATCCCGTGTCTAATATACGATTGAAAATGTGTGTTATAAACTCCTTCCATTCATTGGGCAAGAACTTAAAAAATTCATATGGAATCCCGTCAGGTCCCGGAGATTTACCCCTTGTTGTATTTTTCAGAATGATATCCAGCTCGTCCACAATGACAGGTCTATCCAGGAAGGGGTGTCTAACATCAGCAAATACTAGCCTTGGCAAAGATGAATCAGATACCAAATATTTTCTACGGAAGTATGAAACCCATTCTGCCAAACCAATAGAATTGGAAATGCTTTTACGTCTGAAAGAGCGAACCACCCGCCAAAACTCTTTACTATTTTTAACGTTTCTGAAATTTTCTTTGATTTTTTCCATATAAGAACCCTTTTTTAAGTTTATTGTTTCTTTGTACTTAAGTTTTGCCTGCAAGAAATCATTCAACTTTGCTGGGTTGAAATTATCCCTCTTATAAACTCTATATCTCGTACGTAAATCTTTTTTCAAAAATTTACATTGCACATCATACCATGGCTTATCTGATGAGATGTTTATCTTATTCGCCACCTTTATCATTTTTAATTTTTCGGCTGCATCTGTGATTGATTTTAATAGAAAATTGGATAACTGATCTATTGTGTAATCGCTGGGTATGAGAATCTCATCAGATAAGAGAGATAAAACAACCGAATATTCTGCCTGCACGTTATCTTTCCACCGAAAATTCTTATCGGTACTCTCTCTTGCTATGTCTAATGGCCTTGACTTTCTTAACTGTATATTAGACAGTACAATAATGGGAAGATGATCTGACGTCAAAACAAAATCTGAGACAATCATATCTGTTATTATGTTTAATCCTTCTGTATTCGTCCATATCAAATCTACGAGGCTACTACCGTTACTGCCATGAAAAGTAAAATTTGCTGGTGAATCATTAATAGATCTACCATTTAAAACATACAAGCCATTACTCCATTAATGCTACCATACTTTGTGCATACCTTGAAATAGTACTATCTAATGTGGTGCGAGCCGCCTTAAAGGGAGATTGGTCAAACATAGCATCATCATAGCTCTGATTTAAATCGCCTATCCTGATATTAAAGTCTCCTCCAAACACAACAGGAAGAGAGATAAACAAACTCTCATATTCAGAAAACAATCCTGCAGAGTTACAAGAGAATCTTCCACCTTATGAGGTCTAAAATACACAAAGCAAAGGATGATTTCCATATTACTATTACTAGCTATTCTAATAATCATTAAACAGTCATTAGCTTTAAGTAGATTTGTCTGGAATTTTTTGCTAATAAAGACTGCCATCCCTCCACTGGGCCTACCCTAGCATTTAATTTTTTGCTGGTTGCAAAAACAGCTATAATCTTTCAAGTCATTTATTATTAATTCCGAACTAGAAAACCATGTTTCACATAAACAAATAACAGAAAAAGTTCTTAATAAATTCAACTGCAAAGTGTCCAACTGATGTAAGTTTTTTATTCCATGAACATTCCAGAAAATGAAATTGAAATGGTTTCCCCCTACCTCCGTCTGTAATTTCGAGTCACCAGCCTCGGCTAGCTATGGCGGGTTGTCCTGCTTTCCAGCGACTCTAATTTTTGCATTTGAAAACACATGGTTATTGATTCAGTACTGCTATTGGATCCATAAACTGTTTATTGAACGACTGAAAAACCGGGCATAAGAATGGAAAATGTAAGGAAATTAATGATTTGAAAAAGGCTGACATTGGCAAGGTTGGATCGATATTGTAGGTTATGTTGATTCGAACATTGATATGTATTTTATAGTCTGTTCACCGAAACGAAGCAAAAACAAAGTGTGCGTGCGTGCATCGAAAAGCAGCTGGACGACCGAATCAAAGGCATGTTATAACTATATTACTTTCGCTCTCGATCCGTATCAGCTGAATACGCGATTAGTTGCATACGCTGAAATGTGAACATGCCGTCATGCAATACACTTACAAAAGACACACACACAAGCTCACTCGTTGTTTACATTCACTGACTGGTTTTGGTGAACAGACTATAGTATGGTATTATATTGTAATAATCCAGTAATATATCAACTATATAATTTGTAAAAAAAGTGTAAATAATGTAGTATAATTTTTTATTTGTTTATTTACAGGTAAAGGCACTGGATCCTTCACCAATTAGTCATTGCATCAGTGTGTGCTGCTTCATAAGCAAGTATGTGAATTACTGTGACCAAACGTGACTAATCTTATCTTGTCTTGTCTTGACTAACCGGTGTACGCCTAGCCTAACAGTTTTAATTGTAAAAACGAAAAAGATTCACAAAAACAATCGTTTTACAAAAGTTCAGTTTTTTCAACGTTTACACCTGTAACAAAAAGAAAGACAAACTTTTTCTCACTGACATTAAATAATGATCTCTAAATGGAAATGTAACGTCGCATGTAAAAATGGAAAAATAGGAAAAAAGATTCTACAAAACAATCGTTCATGAAAAGTTCATTTCTTTCAACGTTCACACCTGTAACAAAAAAAGACAAACTTTTTCTCACTGATATAAAATACTGGTCTCTAAATGAAAATGTGATGTCGCATGTAAAAATAGAAAAATAGGAAAAAAGATTCTCCAAAACAATCCTTCAAAAAAAGTTCAATTTTTTTCAACTGTTACACCTGTAACAAAGAGAGAGACAAACTTTTTCTTACTGATATTGAACAATAACCTCTAAATGGTAATGTGATGTTGCATGTAAAAATAGAAAAATGGGCAAAAAGATTCTTCAAAACAATCGTTTTACAAAAGTTAATTTTTTTCAACGTTTACACCTGTAACAAAAAGGAAGACAAACTTTTCTCACTGACATTAAAATTAATAATGGTCTCTAAATGAAAATGTGATGTCGCATGTAAAAATAGAAAAATGGGAAAAAAGATTCTTCAAAACAATCGTTCAACAAAAGTTCAATGTTTTTCAACTGTTACACCTGTAACAAAAAAAGACAAACTTTTCTTACTGATATTAAACAATAACCTCTAAATGGGAATGTGATGTTGCATGTAAAAAATATTCGATTTGTCTAACTTAACTGTGTCAAAACCTAAAACTGCTCAACTTTTCTGCTGACATGACACTTTATGACGTCATTCACGACAGAACAATCCGGAGATAATGCGGGCTGGTAAGACAGAGAAGGAGCACCTCCTTCCGGTGACCTCATTCCGTTCATATTTCACTGATAAAAATTTCATTTCCACCCGACGCCGAGACTACCTATAAGGGATGGATTATCTTGAAACTGAGAAGCCTCCTGTGTTAGAAATGGGGGCAGGAGATCACCTAACTTGTGTATAATGTACCTGCAAGTAGAGGTTATCTGGGAAAATGATGTATTCAATATGAAAAACTTCTTCAACGCCTGAACTTAAAGTGAGAAGGTCTCAATTTGTTTCAATTTTCTTTTGAAAAGCGATTAAGCTGTTTGCTATTTTGAGTGAAACTCGAAACTTGATGTAACGTGACAATTGTGAATAAATAAATAAATTGGAGACAAAAAAGGGAATTTGAATATAGAGAGAAAGAGTGAGAGAGAGATGTGAATAGAGAGGAAGAATAAAAGAGTGAAAGGAAGAAGTGTGAATAGGATAGAGTAAAATAATAGTGGAATTGAAAGTAATCATTGAAAAATTTTTGATCAAGTTTTATTCAATTTTTATGAATACATTGATTCATTTGAATAATATAGTATAATATTATCAATGATTCATCATTGAAAATATTCACAAGTTTTGAAGGAAACCTGACAAATTTTCACTATGAGTTACTACAGCTGATTTGTAGAACAATTTTTTTACAAAGAAAGAAAACACCAAAGAAAGTTCATGAATACGACCTCTAGCAATTTTCTTAAATATACTATTATGAGTTTTACCATGAGTTACTGAATCTGAAGTGCCTGTTTGGAAAGAGCTCACCATTCTTATCCTAGAAGAAGAAGAAGAAGAAGAAGAAGAAGAAGAAGAAGAAGAAGAAGAAGAAGAAGAAGAAGAAGAAGAAGAAGAAGAAGTCAACGACAAGTGACTAAGCTACTCCCACCGACATACCAGCAAGCTCCGCCTACTCCCCTCCTGGCTGGTCGACAGCTTGGAACGTAGTTAACTCTGTATCTGGCCAGTAGATAGCAGTAGCTGCTGGGTCATGTACTAAAGGTGATCCCTTATCAGCTGTTATTTCAAGGTTATTAATTAACTATAGATGGAATTTTATGGAAAGTTTAATATGGCTTATAATACAGTACAGAAATCAGATAATCACTAAACAAAAGAAGAAGAAGAAGAAGAAGAAGAAGAAGAAGAAGAAGAAGAAGAAGAAGAAGAAGAAGAAGAAGAAGAAGAAGAAGAAGAAGAAGAAGAAGAAAAGAAGAAGAAGAAAGAAGAAGAAGAAGAAGAAGAAGGAAGAAGAAGGGAGGAGAAGAAGAAGGAGGAGAAGATGAAGAAGGAGGTAGAAGAAGAAGAAGAAGAAGAAGGAGAAAGAAGGAGAAAAGAAGAAGAAGAAGAAGAAAAGAAGAAGAAGGAAGAAAAGAAGGAAGAAGAAGATTGTTCTCTGTATACGGTACACACAATAGAGCCTCGATATTCTCATTTTCATCGTACATGACCTTTTTAAAAAACAAGAGTCTCAGCTCTCATTCAAACGGTTGTCAGTTTCAGATTATTTGCTATTGCGAATGCGATGTTGTAGGTGCACTTTTTAATTTGCCCAAAGTAACGGCACTAATGCAAAAGCTCTCGTCGCTACAACCGTGGTGCAGTGTAGTAGCATTTGACGCAATTTCCAATTAAAAATTTCCAACCCACTGACTGCGACACCCCGGAGGGTGACCTATTTTCTTAAAAACGTATTCCGGCAGCTGTCAATATTGAAATCAATGGAACTGACTTTTCAGATTTCTTGCTGACTACTTGATCATCACGCTATGACAATATTACTCTTATGATCTGATATAGTTTTGTGTCTTTGTTGAAAGAAATAAGGCTGTGAATCAGCTTGAAAAAAAACTTTTTTATGGTGATTTTTTTTAAAGTTTCACGATTTGTATACTAGCTATCAAAATGAAAAAAATTTAAGAGGAAACACATTTTTTGTTCATTAGTTTGTGAGGTATGAGCGTCTAAAGTTGAATGGAACAGATCATCTCAAAATCGGTTGCAAATACAATCATAAAATTTTGAGCATACATGGTTTTGTCAAATAAAGTACCCACTTTCTCCAAAATATCAACTTTAAAAAAAATACCTGCATCTTGGGTCCGCTTTCCCCAACGCTGCTTAAAAGAGCAACAGCTGATGCTCAATATTTTTTCCTATACTTTTCTTATTCTCCAGGCTTGCCTTTAGACTTTTGTATACTTTCAGGTTGCGTACATCGAGTCAAGACAAGACAAAAAAAGGTTTAATCACTGTAGTTGCTTGTAGCTCACACCGATGCAATGACTAATCGTTGTGTGTTGCTTCATAAGCAACTATGTAAATTACTGTGACTAAACGTGACTAATCTTGTCTTGTCTTGTCTTGACTAACCGGTGTACGCCTAGCCTAAGCAGCGTTGGGGAAAGCGGCCCTCAGTCTATTCAATGCTTCGAGCCAGGTGATCGTGTGATGGCACTGGAGATCAAGAGATCGATTTCCCCTATATTCTACATATTAAATTCAGCAACTTCACATGCCTTTTTCTGAAAAACTGCACATTTTTTAAGCCAGGAAGATCTTTACCAGGCTTTATTGTGTATTTATCTCAATCAGCTGAATGAAGCTTACAACAGCAGGATCCGTTTAACTTGTCAGAAAACATATGATCGACGAGCATATGATCACAATACTTAACCTACAAATGCTGAATCTCGCAGATTATTGAAAAGGTCTTTTAAAAAGTTATTCTCTAAAAGGTCCTCTTTAAAAAGGTCTTTTGAAGACTTTAAAGGTCTTTAAGACTTTTAAGCCTTTTGATTATTGTGTCGAAGTCACTGTTTAATTATTACCAAAACAGCTGATTTCTGACAAGTTAAATGGATCTGCTATACTTCGTATCATCCTCGTGAACACTACTTTGCATTCTATTTACCTTGATTAAATCCAATGTGTAGTGATTTCAATTTCCATTATTATCCTACTCTATCCTATTCATAGTCCTCACTCGCACTCTTTTATTCTTTCTTTCTCTATTCATATCTCACTCCTTCTCTCTCTATCCATATCCCTCTGTCTCTCTCACTCTTTCTCTCTACATTCATCAAATCACCTTCTCTCTCTTACCCTTTCCCTTTCTTTCTTTCTTTCTCTTCATCTGTGTAGACCCTTATTCGTTTCAAACGTTAGTTCAAGCACCGTTTTTTTCCATGACGATAGCTAGACATGTGTACAGAGTTCACTACTCTCGACCTGGTTTCCACCTTCTGGTCTAGTCTTTTATATACAGTATATACGCAATACAACCTCCGACCCTCCGCCCTATTGCATTCATACATTTCCACTTTAGAAACAACCCCTTAACAACCCCCTCCCTCCTACCCCATAGCAATTCTCTTTTGAAAACCAGCTTCAGCTCTTGTGTATAATTTTCTTGCTACCGGCTCGCTTTCTCTTTAAAAAAGCCCGTCTATCTATTTCTCTTCAAATCTCTCTTATCCATGTATTCCTACCTCTCTCATACTTCACTCTCTCTCTTTCTCTCTTTCGCCCTTTCTCTCAATCACTGTCCTTATCTCTTTTCAATCTCTTTTCACTTCATTAATTCTGTTCGGCTCACTATCTACTATACTATCCTACTTTAGAGCTCTACTTTAGACCGTCTATCTATTTCTCTTTAAATCTCGTTTATTCACGTTTTCTCCTTCTCTTTTACTCCACTTTCTCTCTAATTCTCCCTCTCTTTTTCAATCTCTTTCCTCCCTATCAATCCTGTTCTCGGCCAAGTGTTAATGGGAATTATATCATTGGATATCTGTTTCGAAGAATGGATATTCATTTGTTCAAGCTCTGCCGTTTCATGTGGATACATTAATTTACAATCATCATCGCTTTTTATCTGATATTTCTTTTATCAATGAATTACAGTATTATGAATTTTAAAATTTGTAATATTATAGAATAATAACTTAATAGAATATCTAAGAATAAAATGGCGGAAACTGGAATACCGCTTTGACATTTTCCGAGCTACCAATGGGGCACACGTTAAAGTTGCAATGATGCAAATCGGTGTCAACTATGTAGTACTGTGACTAAACGTGACTAATCTCGTCTTGTCTTGTCTTGACTAACCGGTGTACGCCTAGCCTAAGGCTGGATATAATATTCAGCATTAGTATATTATTAGTAACATATGATTGAGTATAATATAATGCTGAATTTTCATTTCTAACCTTTCTCATTACTGTGATTCACAATAGAGAATAAGAAGTAACATGAAAAGGGATCTCAGGAATGCAGCTTTTCCTCTCTCAGCTTTCCTGTCGAATTCAATAGAACGTGTATTTTCCTTTGAACGTGAATAGTGAATAACCATACCCTTTTTGCACTAAATTTTGATGGAATGAAGATTGAAAGATGGTGCAGAATGAGGGAAAGAGAGAATGATGGTGTGTGAGAGAGGAAGAGTTTTGAGTAAAGAGAGAAAGAGAGAGATAAAGATAGAGATGGAGAGAGAGAGAGAGAGATTGATTGATCGATTAATTGCCTTTATTGAGGGCGGACTTAGGTCTCCTGGACCTCTCTACCTAACAACACTAGATAGAGAGAGAAAGAAAGAGAGGTTCTCTTTCCAGAACCCTAGAAAGAGAAAGAGAAGGAAAGAGAGTGGGAGGGGGGAAAGAGAGACCGAGAGAGACAGTATTAGAAAAAGGGGAAGTGTACAGGTACTCTTCAACAAATTTTCATATTCTGGAGTTTTTTGGAGTAGAGAAAAGTTGTTCAAACCCTATTCACTTCAACCCCTAAATCAATTTTCAAGAGTAATGCATCAGGGTTGAATCATCATCAAACTAGAGGAGTTTCGTCTACTTCTTCTTCTTCTTCTTCCTTTTCTTCTTCTTCTTCTTCTTCTTCTTCTTCTTCTTCCTCCTCTTCTCCTCCTCCTCCTCCTCCCTCCTCCTCCTCCTCCTCCTCCTCCTCCTCCTCCTCCCTCCTCCTCCTCCTCCTCCTCCTCCTCCTCCTCCTCCTCCTCCTCCTCCTCCTCCTACTCCTTTTCCTCCTCCTCCCCGTCCTCCTCCTCCTCCTCCTCTTTCTCATGTATTTGAGGAAATTCATACTTGAACATATTTTTAAAGATACCAAGGGACTGCACCCTTTATCTGATGGTTTTTAATTACAATTATTGATTGTTCCACAATACAATTTTTCAATTTTCACTTTTACAATTAGAATTAGAAACAATGTAGCCTACACTGATTCGCCAACTTTTTCAATTTGTTCAAACAGCTGATGTTGCGAAGAATGGATTTCAATTTGTTTCGCTGTCAGCAGCAGGACCAAGGTGATAGGCCAATTGCAAACTTTATCATTCAAATATTCCTTTCACGTCTGCAAACATTTGTTATTTTCCATTCAATCTCCAGAGATTTCAAACCAATAACCTTGTAAGTCACCACTCGAAACGTTAAATCTAATTGCAGGCCGGAGAAATGTTATTGTAAATTTGATTCATGATCTGACAGTACTTAATTGAATTTTGATCTAACCTTTGAAATTAATTAATCAACTGCCTGATATCTTTGAGTAGACAATTTCTTTCCTCACGAATTTATTTCACACAATGTTACTGTGACAATTTAAGATGCTTATGTTGGTTTTATTTAATTCATCTGAATGTTCCAGTTCAAAAATATTTTTCCCCTTAAAATATTTTCCATTCCTCTTGTTACTGATGAATTCTCCAAACAATGTTAACATCAATATTATCAATACATTACAATAAAATCTCAATAGAATCTCAGGCTTGTATTTTTATATTTATAATCAAGACATGTTAGTCACGTTTATCACAGTAATTATTTGCTTATGACACCGATGCAAAATTTGATTGTTCAGAATACTCTCAAAAGTGACAATCTCTTGTTTGTCTTGAGATGATTTTAAAATTTCAAATAAATTTTTATTGTAAATGTTTGAATAATTTTGTTATAATCATAAAATGTTTTGATCAAAATTATTCCAGTTTTGTTGAATATAAACAATAAACAATTGAAAATTAATATTCACCAATATTGAATAAAACTTGACAAATTTTTACTATTTGTAAAGCTAATCTGTCTGATCTGATCCTTTTTCCAATAAAATTAAATTGTCTGTTTTTTTATAAACCCATTCTACTATTCAAAACATTCTACATTTCACTACTAATTCTTATATTATACTAATAGTTCTCAATTCTTTCTACTATTATTTATCAACTCAGCCCCAGACGGATTTTCTCCAACTCTTGCGTATACTTTAACCAACTCGTCAATATTGAGAACATATTACCCTTATTTCTCTCCCTGCCCCCCCACCCTCTTTGATCGATCATTGCGTGCTTAGTGCTTACAACTCCCCCCTCCCCCCCCAACCACTGCATTCCCTCCCATTTACTACCGTATAGTAGGCCACCAATAACAAAAACTATAGGGCTCGATAGTAATAATGGTTCCATATACCGACGTTTGAGCACAATAAATCATAAAGAAATAAAAAATATTTCGCTTTTCATGCGAGGGCTTTTCCATGCGAAAAAACGAATAAAAAAATGTTGAACAGTCGATTTGGGGAACGAGTTTGAGGGGGGGGAAGGAGGTTTAAGTATATAGACTCAAAGGTGATAAGTCTTTCACAAAAGGCTGTAATTGGAGGGGCACTGAGAAAATGAACCTAAATTCCATGTTATTTCAGTCGAAATCACATTAATATACTCTATATATCATATTTTGTGTACTACATATATCACTGTATATATCGTGGTTATTGACTTTGTTTCACAGTTTGTATCCCTGTATATATTTTCTAGCAATAATTTTGTTAACTGCATATATTACTGTATACATTCTGGTTATATACTCTTTTCACAGTATGTATCCCTGTAAATTTTCGAGCTATATTTTGTTAACTGCATATATTCTGGTTATATACTCTGTTTTACAGTATCTATCCCTGTATATATTTCCTAGCTATATATTCTGTTAACTGCATATATATATAGTACTGCATATATTCCGGTTACATACTCCGTTTTATGATATGACATATTCCTGTATATATTTTAGCTTTATATATTTCTTTATACTTTGTATATCACTGTATATATCAGAGTTGAAACGATTGCCCATTAGTGGGTCTCATGTTACAAAGCGAAAAGCTGAATCAAAGGTAATGATGGAGAATATAATAGTAACGTTCCAAAATAAAATAGATCTATATACCGGGTTATCATAAAAGAATGGTGCGGTTTCAAAAGAATTGGTGCGATTTTCTGACACACATTTGACGCGAATCAGTTCATGATTCCTGTCAAATTTAGGTTGTTTGGCTTGAACACTGGTTTCTAAAAAAAGTCAATCTTCGCACCATTCTTCTATCATAACCCTGTATTATGGCGCTCCAAATGCATCATGCATCATTTTGTAAGATGGAGCTTTGTGAGGCCAAGAGCTCTGTGTATGCCGTATATTTCTTTGTAGCGTTTGGACGCCTGATAACATGGAGAATTGAGACTTTATTACAAATATTGTTAGTATGTATACCTTCTTCTCTTTTCCAGTTCATTGTTTTTCCTCAGTGTATTCTATTGCTTTAGTTGAATAGATTTTTCTCCCGAAGTTGTACTTTATAAATAATTCTGAAGACTTCTGCTACAACAATGACAAAAGAACTGAATAGAAAGAATATTTTTAGTTCTGCTTTGAATATTTGCTGCAGCAGAAGTCTTCAAAACTATTTATATAGCTTTCTTTGTATTTTCGTTTCTCTAATCATTATGTATTCACAACACTGTGTTAACTGCAACGTCTAGTATCGGACGTTCCATCCGATTAAGGAAACACAGATAGTAGTTTTAAAAATTGATATGTACTAATTTTGAATTATACCTGATGAAACTTACACAATAATTACAAATAACATCCTTAAGTAGTCCTCCATTTTGTTCAATAAATTTCAGTAATTTTGTGCTAAGGTTATTCATCATGTGACCTATGAAGGTGAACGACTGCCATTGGCCCAGACAAGCCCCTCCCACAGTGGGCGGTTCAAACAAACGTCATCACGTCATCAGCAATGGCGGCTCATACAACAAACGTATAGAAATGAAAGAGAATGATTTTGCATTTGAGTTTGTATGTTCACTGCATTTTGTTCTTGTGTTGCTTGTGAAAGTAAAACAGAATTTCAATTTCGATTTGAATGAACTGTCATAATCATAAACCGAAGTCTTGGACGATACGATAAAAAATTTCAATAGGGTTTTCTCATTCGATCATACTGATATTTCCCTTCCAGTGCGACCCATCAATATTCATTTTGCTGATGGAGAATGCATCTCATTCGAAAACGTTTCTGCAAGTTCAGATTTTTCCATGAATATTGCCGACGTAGGTTTGAATAAACAGTAATTAATTTACATATAAATTGGAACTCATTCCCAGGTACGTAAGCACTGAAATATTGAGTATTGATCTGAAAAACGTAGGCAAACATCGCACGTACCATAATATGGATGTTACATTTGATAAAGCAGTTTCTTCGAAATAAATGTTCAAAAAACATTTTTACAGTCTTCGTCTTCTCCTCCTCCTTCTTCTTCTTCACCTCCTCCTTCTTCATCATCTTTATCTTCCTATTCTTCTTTTTTTCTACTCACTTCTCCATGTTATTCACTATTCTTAGTTTGTCATTAGTGGAGGCAAATAAACTAAAGACGCTCCAATCCGTTATTCAATGTAGCCTACATTAGTTTCAATAATTAATACAATCTAATAATTGACCTCATGAGTATCAGTTATTACAACATACCAGTTATCTCGGCTCTATTCTACATATATAATCCATAACAACTGTATTGTATCTGTATCAAAACTGTAAAATACATATTGTATCTGTATCAAAACTGTGAAATATATATATATATTGTATCTGTATCAAAACTGTAGAATATCTATATTGTATGTGTATCTTATCTGTATAGTATCTATATTGTATCTGTATCACAGAATTGAGAGGTTTCTCTAGAAATAGAGGTTTAGAATATTCGACATCCGCCAAATTGAATGAATATTCCTATATTTTAATCCATTTTATAGTTACCACTTATATGCCCGGTTTTTCAGTCGCTCAATAGACAGTTTATGGATCCAAAAGCACAATTGAATCAATAACCATGTGTTTTCAAATGCAAAAAAAATTTATTGATTCGATAAGTTTATTGAACGACTGAAAAACCGGGAAATAGCCTACTACATTTCAATAGTCTACTATTCAAATTTCTAACTTTCAAATTTAATGAATTTTGGAAACTCCTGTAATTTTTTAAATCAATTCAAAAATTGGCTACTATGTACCTGAACTGAATAAAACTTGAATGACACCTTGAAACGACTAGAATACTTCAAAACTTTCCGTGGAATCAGTTCGTGGTCGGTTGCGAGAATTTTCGTGGGTGTTGTGACAAGATAACGAGCAGAGCAGAGAGGTTTCACTAGCTTGAAACGACGAAAATCGCACTTAATGCAATTACACAGGTTTATGGCATTAGCCTTCTCAGTTCACGTCTCATATAGCTTGCTCAAATTAACTCAACTGTCATGCTACACCTTCACAATACTCTGACAAGCTGGCTTCTATATACATACACACAACTGTATAATCACAGTGTGGCTAGTGGTGTGAAAAGACCCATAACAGTGTGTTGAAACATTTTATTCCCCGCCACCGCCATACTGTTGCCAATATTTTGAATTGTGATATGGGCTTACAGACAAATTTAAACCCATTCACGCATATGTCAAACTTTCTTCAAAAGAAACGACATTAAAAATAACTTCTCTAACATAAAATAGTAATTTATGCAATGATTGTATTATGTGAGCCTTTAAACGACGAGTGAGATTTGTTTGTTTGTCCATGGCTCAACAACACTATGTGGGCTTAGGCCTACCAGCTGGTTGATAGTTTCACATCCACTTGACTGAATCAGCAGAGGTGAATGAAACGGGTGAGATACGGAGGTTAAAATACGAACAGCAACGCCGCGAGTTATTTTAAGGTACCTCAACAGTCGTTTAAAGGCTAAAATACAACCATTGCATACACCATTCTATCTACGATCAACAAAAAACAATAATATCTACATTATCAATCTAAACTAACCTTGAATCAAACGACCATAGCTCTATTTCAATGTTTAGTTTCAGGTTAGGAAGCTGCTAAAAGCACACACGCATGAGCAACTGCAGTGCTTTCATCAGCTGCGATTGTTTTTTGTTCCAGGTGTTTTAAAACTGGAACAGATTGAACTAGGACCATGTTATAATGTTGTACAACCTGTACTGTAATGAGGTCATTACAGTACAAGTTTCAAATTCCATTGCGAAAAAGTACTGTATCGACCTCAATATTATGAAACTGTAATGATTGCGTTATAACACGGTCATACATAAAGGATGTTTAAAACATACAGTGATGTTAAGCACAGTATCTACAGCACAGTATAGCAGGATTCTTTTAAATTGTCAGAAAACAGCTGATTGATGCACGCTCGTTTACTAACGTTAAATCAGCTGTTTTCTGACAAGTTAAAAGAATCCTGCTATATCACCTGAAACACCGCCGATAGCCATTGAATACACAGTTGCCTGTTTCAATTCAGCTATCATATCCAAACTTCCGATTCAGAAACCAATTACCTCATCAATCATCCCTTAGCCGAAGCTTCAATTCAATTCAGTGAATGTATGGCGGCTGGCAGGCTCAATGAAGGTGTTAGGGAGGGGGTGAAGGGGGTGGGAGGGATCAATATGAATACTAATTAAGCAGAAGGGTGGGAACGGACACCAAATCTGCCCCTGACTGTTTCAAAAGTAGCTTAACCACGACAACAATAGGACTACCAGAGTAATGCTCCTATGATTACGGGATTGCACTGCCTCAATAGTAATATTATACAGATATAATGCTGGTATATTATATACTCAATACAGATATAATGCTGATGTGATCAGTTTCAACAATAGGTTTGAGCTCCTGAATTATATCATTTAATACTGTAATATCGATATAATTCAAATCGTATTACACTGATGAAATACAGGCATAGTACAGTTATAAATACATAGAATACATAGTTATAAATACATACTACAGTTACTGATATAAAACGAGGTAGGTTACTATACAGAGAGTGCATAGTTACTGTATACACTCTCTGTAGGCTACAATAGAGCTTCTGTATAGGGGAAGGTCGGGTGATATAGGCCACCTTAGCTTTTTCTTAAGTACCCAGTTAAAGGATTATGATAAATGCCAACTTTATGCGTAAAATAATACTACAGTATATCATCTATAACTGGCGTAAATTATATAAAATAATATCAATAGCAACATACTTTTTTCTTCAAAAATCCAACTATCTACAAAACGCACTTTGCAATTTATGGCGGGTGGTATCGGACAGTCATAAAATAGTACTGAAATTATGTTTGAGGGATATTAAATCACACAAATGAATACATTTTTGGGCAGTCTTGCTACTAAAATTGGTTGTACTGACAGTATGAACAGTGCTGCCAATTGCGGCACTTTAAGAACTGGCTTTGTCCGATGCCAGCCGCTGTCCGGTAGTACCCGACCTTCCCCTAGTCATTTCATTACATAACACTTTTTCAATAGCCAATTTCAGTGATTCTTCTGTCCAATTTCCTCTTTTCTATTCCATGATCCCTGAAAAACCCGGAGAATCTATTAAAATCCATTCTATTAAAATCTATTAAAATTACCGCAATTGGCAGCACTGTTCATACTGTCAGTACAACCAACTTTGTAGAAGAAGAAGAAGAAGAAGGAGAAGAAGAAGAAGAAGAAGAAGAAGAAGAAGAAGAAGAAGAAGAAGAAGAAGAAGAAGAAAAAGAAGAAGTCAACGACAAGTTACTAAGCTACTCCCACCGACATGCCAGCAAGCTCCGCCTACTCCCCTCCTGGCTGGTCGACAGCTTGGAACGTAGTTAACTCTGTATCTGGCCAGTAGATAGCAGTAGCTGCTGGGTTATGTACTAAAGGTGATGATCCCTTATCAGCTGTTATTTCAAGGCTATTAATTTATAGATGGTATTTTATGGAAAGTTTAATATGGCTTAATACAGTACAGAAATCAGATAATCACTAAACAAAAGAAGAAGAAGGAGAAGAAGAAGAAGAAGAAGAAGATGAATAAGTAGAAAATCCTTATAATGTTCTCTGTATACGATTATCATGTACAAAAAATTGAGTAGGGACTCACGTCTAATAGATCTCATCAGAGCATGATCGTAGATATTCACTTGATGCTTTCTCTAGCGAGATTTTCCCCAGAATACAATGAGCCATTCACTCAAAAGCAGCTTGAGTGCTTTCTTAATATGAATTTTCAAGGGGACAATCCTGTACTGCGATCCAATCATATGTAGCCTTTCTCCTGCAATCTGTTTAAATCTGCATACACTTTTCTTCTGGAGAATCTTTCTCATGTAGTCAGAGATATTCTCGGCGGGAGGAAAATTTTCACTTTGGGGTATTTGGAGGGTCGTAGAGAAAATGAGCTTCTTGGGAATGTGAAATTTTCAGGACTAGTAGGAAAAATAGGCAATCCTTTCGCTTTTATGAAGATAATAACTTCAGCTTTCGTACTTTCCTGAGACTAGACGTGATTTCCCAAGATGGAACACATCTCATATCCAGGCAGTTTTCGTTGAATATGGAACATCCAGTCTACGAATAAGATATTGAAGTGTATTATAGGAAATTGCAAATGAGGAGGGTTTGCTCTATCACTGTGTCTGACCTACCCTTGACTTCTTTCCAGGATTTGGATCAAAATAATAACTCAGAATATCGTGAGAAACATAGGTACAGTCTTATTCTCATTTATAATAAATTGGAAACATCTTTCAAAATTGTTGTAGAATTGTTTCATAATACAATAATAACACAAGATATTGTCTTTTTCCACTTGAGTGGTTTCAACTGCTGATGATGATGATGCCATGAGCATTGAAACGTAAGTTTTGGCATTAATAAAACTACCTAAATAGAAAAAGACAATAGCCTATATTGTGTTATTATTTGACTAGTTCATTAGTCAGTGGCGTAGCCAGAAATTGAATTCGGGGAGGGGGCCAACACCGGGGGGTCTGAAGGGTATGGAATACCCCAGACATAAGGGGGGTCCGGGAAATTTTAATATAACTTTACATAACACAGTTTAGACTACTTTTAAGGTCTTGCGATAGCTGAAATTCGAACATTACTCTATTAGGAGAAACATTCGTTTATTATTAGAATTAAAATTCGACAATTTCGGGGAGGGAGTAGGGGCCTGGAAGTAGAAGAACACAAGAAGAGAAAGAAGGAAAAAGGGAAAAGGCACAAAGCTGAGAAATAGGAAGAAGAAGACGAAGAAGAAGGGGAAGAAGGAGAAGAAGAAGAAGAAGAAGAAGAAGAAGAAGAAGAAGAAGAAGAAGAAGAAGAAGAAGAAGAAGGAGGAGGAGGAGAAGAAGAGAGAAGAAGGAGAAGGAGAAGGAGAAGAGGAGAAGAAGAGAAAGAAGTAGAAGGAGGAGAAGAAGAAGAAGAAGAAGAAGAAGAAGAAGAAGAAGAAGAAGAAGAAGAAGAAGAAGAAGGAGAAGAAGAAGAAGAAACAGAAACATCACTAACTTCTCAATAATAATGTATGAGTTGAACCCTGCACTGCCACTACCAATACAGAGATCCGACTCCTAGGAGAGACAAGAGTGAAGAGTCTGTCTGTTGATCTCTGAAGTTTGTACAGTCCCTCCCACCTGTCACTCCCCCACTCACACTCTTACGCTCACTATCTCTCTCACTCTCTCTTTGCATCTCTCCTCTTCTTCGACTCCTCTCTCATATCACAACTCTTCAAAACCCCCACCACTAACTGATGACGTTTCCATTTTCCAAGTCTGTTGATCTTCCAAGTTTGCCAGTCTCTCCCATCTGTCACTCACTCTCTCTCTCTCTCGCTATCAATCAATTTTCTCACTCTCTAATCTCTTGATAACCAATATCTCAATTATATTAACATTATCACATTACACTAAATACTCATACTGTTGGATAATTTATCCCGTTTACAATAATTATATTATACCTAATATTCGAAGTACAAACAGTACAGTACTGAACTAAGATTAATAATATTATTATCGAAATCTTGAAGGTAAGCAGAAATGATCTGTTATCTACATGGATGAAGTAATCTAATCTAATTCTTTTCTCATTCTTTACATCATTACATCACAATAATTATAATATCATCGTAAAAGTTTTCCTTCCCATCATTGAACATTGATTGAATAATGCTTCCAACATTGAATAACTTATCAGTTTAGCGACAATAGTCGTATTGAATTGAATTGTATTTTATTAGATTCCAAAAACAAATACAAGCATACAATTGTACAGATACAAAGCATATACTCAAGATAAAATATAAATTATAAAATAAGGAATCAACTCTCACATGAACCGCAAGGTTTGTTTGTGAGATCAAATTCATATCAATATTATATAAAAATTTAAATTACAATAATATATAATAAAAAAAAAATTAAGAAGAAGGTAATCTAATAATTTTTCTTAGTAAAGATTTTTTTAATTGTTGATTAAATGTAGCAACAGAAATGCTCAAAAATTGAAGATCAAAATTTTTATTACTTCACATTCGTTCACACACTTGCACAGGAGAGGGGACACACACACACACACACACATACACACACACACACATACAATGTTTAAGCATAGATTGATCTGATTAGACTTGAACATTCGTCATCGTTGATGGAGCCTAACCACGATTGTATGATTCTCTTATAGTGTGGTAAAGAGCAGTTGAAATCAGGATGGCTTATGCTAAGTGGAGCATTTCGCAAAATAACATGTATTAAATATGATGCATTCCTGTCACAAGCAGCGCGCGAGTTGCGCTCTAGCCCTGAATGGTGGAGGAGAGAGCCCCTAGTGGGATAAGGATGGTCAGAAGTACTGTTGAAATTAATTTTATTTTTAAAAGCAAAAATTAGTATTGATTCTATAAAAAGTTTCTTTACGGTAGGTACCTTGAAAAGGAGAAAAATGCGATTGGATGAATAAGTTCTATAAGTTATAAGTTTGTAAGATTATAAGTTATATTTTTGTTGAAAAAAATTCAATCTTGATCTTGGATTCAAGACGATACTTCTGTAATCTACAGGAGATTTTCTGTCTCTTTATGGTTGAGTGTTTATGGGAAGGACGTTCTTGTAATATAGGCTATCCTTCTCCGAGAAATTTATATGATCAAACTCCATCGCTCCATATAGATACAGCAGAATCATAATTATTATAATTTCTAGTGTATTGAATCTTATATCATTACAGTATAATCACAAAAGTTGTTGAAGTCTTAGGCTAGGCGTACATCGGTTAGTCAAGACAAGACAAGACGACATTAGTCATGTTTAGTCACAGTAATTCACATAGCTGCTTATGAAGCAGCACACACCAATGCAATGACTAATCGGTGTGTGTTGCTTCATAACCAACTTTGTGAAGTACTGTGACTAAACGTGACTAATATCGTCTTGTCTTGTCTTGACTAACCGGTGTACGCCTAGCCTTATGCTTTGTTCAATCAAACGAGTACTGAAATTTCTATAATTTCCAACTGTCGTAATCTAGATTTTAAGCCAATATATTTTGTAATCTACATGAATGAAGTTAATTATCTAATCTAATCTCTTCTTCTCTAGCTCACTCTCTCTCTCTCACTCAACCACTCTCACACACACACTCTCTTTCTCTCTCCCTCTAACTCACTCTCTCTCTCTTTCACCCCCCTACTCACCGCACCCCACCACTAACTGACGTTTCCATTTTCTCCCCGACACCCAGCTCTAAATAATAAATGCAAGCCGTTAACCCCCTCCCACTTGCACCGTGTCAACCAACCTTCTTGCCTCATAAAACAGCGCTAGCAGCCCAGCCAACGAGAGAGATTCCGATGTTGACTAATTCAGCGCTTTCAAACGGCGCTCGCCGAATGAATCGTTCATCGTTCATGTTTATGAATCAGCGTGCCATCGCAGTTCATCTGATGAACTGTTAAGTGATTGATTAATTTGAATCGTATCCATTCAACACTATAATTGACGCGTGGATGATTCAATAAAGTGGTTGTCATGATTAAGGCACTACTCAGAAAATTTATATTTTTAGAAGATATTTTATAAGTTGAAGTAACCAAAAAATGATAAAATACTATTGATAAATACTACGTTTTTGAGTACACACTTAGGCTAGGCGTACACCGGTTAGTCAAGACAAGACAAGACGAGATTAGTCACGTTTAGTCACAGTAATTCACATAGCTGCTTATGAAGCAGCACACACCGATGCAATGACTAATACGGGCCTCAGAAGTGTATCACTTAACATAACATAGCCTAAGGCCTGTATTAGACGATCATAATTATTATGTTTTATAATAAATGTTTTATGAAAAATCCTCCAGCACACCCCGATGCAATGACTAATCGGTGTGTGTTGCTCAATAAGCAGCTATGTGAAGTACTGTGACTGAACGTGACTAATCTCGTCTTGTCTTGTCTTCACTAACCGGTGTACGCCTAGCCTAAGACACTACTCAGAAAATTTATATTTTTAGAAGATATTTCATAAGTTGAAGTAACCAAAAAATGATAAAATACTATTGATTCAACATTAAAATTCTACGTTTTTGAGTACACAGTTGTATACAACAAATCTTGCAATCAGAGTAGCGGCTATACAGATACTCGGAGACTTCAGTCGCTTATCATGCCCACACTTCCGCTACTCTAGTTGTCAGTAGCTTTTTTTCACAAATGAACATGTTAATATTTCACTGTGTGTAAACTAGTTAACGTTCATTTAATCTTTAGCCATAGATCTTCTTATCATATAAGATTCTGTGAGCAAAGCTTTACTCGAATTTTGATAGTGAAATAGGTATATCTTTTTTTAGTTCAATACTTTATTCTTGAATGCCGTTGATCCTGGATTCAAGATTTTTCAGTTCATTTGCAATTCCCTGTGAATCATTCAAAAAACGTTACGCACTTTTGTACTCGTACACATTTTTTCTGTCAAATAAACAAGTTAAATTTTCAGTGTGTAAACTAGTTTACGTTCATTCAAAAAAAGTTACGCACGGTTGTACTCATAAAAATAAACACTTTCGAATTTCAACTTTGTTCAACTAATCAATGTTTACTCCAAACCAGTTAGGCCGTTCACCCACGGAGCAACTGCTATCCGATTTCAGCCAGCAACCCAGTGTTGCCAGATGACATTTGGCTGTTTTTTCGGTTTTTGGGTAATCTAACCTATCAGCCAATGTCATCTGGGTTGCTGACTGAGATCAGATAGCAGTTGCTCCGTGGGCGAACGGCCTTACGTTCCTTTGATAGTTATTGGACTCCATAACAAAGGTATGTGCTACCTTGATATTATCTAGTCCACATGATTGGATTAAGCTGTCAATGCAGGGGGAGAATGATTGGGATTCCTCAACATGATAGTATGTCAATAATTGAGGTGGTGAAAGCCCTTTCAGCTATCCTTGTGTGTTGAAACCAGATTCCTGGAAGACAAAATGTTATTGACAAACTCATCATCTACAAATGGCGAACTTTAATTACAATGTCCATCAAAGAGTCACAAAGTCTTTTGAGTTGAACCAACCGTCAACCTGAGATAATTTGATTGGTAATTGATGGTACTATGTATTGTTACAGTCCTAAATGTATAGTTTGAGCTTGAGGGCAGTAGGTTATTCATGGAAATTTTTCAAGTCTCATTCAATATTTGTATTAACATCATACCAATGTAATTTTTGTAATTATGCTTTAGATTATTAACAATGTTCTGTTGGTTCTCGAGTTATTTGGTATTGAATGGCAGTAAGTAGGCATATTCTCGAAAAATCGTTATAGGCTATTTCGAAAACTAAGGTCGATGGAAGAAAAATTTACTGGAAATTTTTTGTCGGAAATGTCATTTAGAATCTATGGTTAACGGCTGATACAACCTTGGTGGGATACTCTGTATATACCAACTTTCATGGTAAAAAGTCCAACAGCTTTTGAGTGTACTCATTACACAAGGTTTGTAGAGACCTTGGCTACAAACATCCTCTTTCACATGTTAATAGATGAGAACCAGTGTTTGGATGAAGTCATTTGTGGCTCCAGATTTGAACAAACCTTCAGATTGACCCGAACCATAGACTAACTATACTGTTGTCTGTGCCCGAACACTAGACCCCAGAAATGCCATTGAGTCTCTATCTGACTACAAGTTACTAACTCAAGTCCCTATGACGTCACGGCTGTAATAACTGTACCAAGTGTCAACTTGCGACTTGATGCAGCTCACGTACTGAAAAATGCAGCATCTGGCAAAAGCTTCTCTGCAAACTACTTCCCTCTCTTTGTCTCTTCTCTCTCCCACGAACTTTACTCTTCATTCTCTCTCTCTTTCTCTATCTTCCCATCATTCTGTTAGTCCACATTTTCTCTTTCCAGAGCTGCTTCTCTGCAAATGATTTCTCCCTCTCTCTTACTCTCCTCTCTCTCCCAAGTCCTTTCATCTTCTTCCTCTCTTTTCTTTCCTATACATTCTCTTTCACTCGCTCTTTCTCTATCTTCTCTTTACTGTCTACAAGAGGTGAAGAAGAAGAAGGAAGAGAAGAAGAAGAAGAAGAAGAAGAAGAAGAAGAAGAAGAAGAAGAATCTCTCCTGATAGGTCAACAGTTTGAGAAGCAGCTGGTTCTGAATATGGCCAGTAGATAGCAGTAGCTGCTGGGTCAACGACAAGTTACTAAGCTACTCCCACCGACATACCAGCAAGCTCCGCCTTCTCCCCTTCTTTTTCTCCTCCTCCTTCTTCTTCCCCATCTTGTTCTTCTTCTTCTTCTTCTTCTTCTTCTTCTTCTTCTTCTTCTTCTTCTTCTTCTTCTTCTTCTTCTTCTTCTTCTTCTTCTTCTTCTTCTTCTTCTTCTATTGAATCATTATGTGTTTTCAAATGCAAAAGTCTGATTATAGTTTGGTTTTCATTGAACGACTATCAATTCTTCTAGATAGATAGATAGAGAGATATTATTTCTTTGCCATCGTACTCTACGGTCATCAGCAACGTCAAAAAATAATATCTCTCTATCTATCTAATGCCAAGCGTCAAATTAGATGAATCTGAATAAAGTGTAAATTTTAAAAACCAAACACAATCGATATCATTCTCTGGCAAACTGTTCCGGATCATTGGTGAGGTAAGTCTGAACATTTCGTTGACTCATCCAACCGTGAGGGCTGAGCTGAGGGAATACAAATAACCGCCTCACCTCACCTCACCTCACCGCATATGCAATCGCCATTGAGTAACAGTTCGAGCAAGAGAAATGCCCTTCTCATTCTTCAAGTGCCGCTCAACTCTATTTGTGACCGTTAACGGTGACCATTTATCAACGAAACAGGTTGAAAATAAACGTTGACCAGTTGATGAACCAGTTAAAGAGTTTAACTGAGTAAGGTTGACTGTACTCTCTCATTGAGGATGTGCACATCATATAAGTACTGTATATTGATTTCATTTGGCGGATGACGAATAACTTTAATTAGATAGATGGATAGATAGACATTATTTTTTTGCCATTGGACTACGGTCCAAATTTTCCAAAATAAAGGCAGTTAATTAAAAGGTAGGGTTCATCATTGAATGTGATTCATTAATTGAAAGTTCATTCATACACTTTAATAAATCCTAATTTTACTTCTTTTTAATTTAGATCTTTTTTTTTTTTAATTTTACCTTTTTATGTTTTTTTTTGACATTGCTGATGACTGTAGAATCGGATAGCTAAAAAATAATATCTATCTTCCTAATGTAAGCTTTTCGCCATCTGCCAAATTAAATGAAATATAAGTTTTTCGATTCGAATACTATGAGGCTATCAAAATGAAATAAGTTCTAGTAGAAACATTTCTATTGTTCTTTAGTTTGTTGGATTCAGCCTAAAGCTGAAATATATGGGACAGAGATCATCTTTCAAAATTGGTTGTGAACAGAACCATAAAATTCTGAGTACATGGTTGAAGGTAGTCTATCAAATAAAATTCTAAGGGCCGGTTCATGAGCTCGGGATTTAGCCAAGTCCTAGACTAAAACGGGTGGCCTTCATAGCATCGACAAACATTAGTCTCCAACACTATGTACTAAGGGCTCTCTATGCTGCTAACCCACTAACCTGTCCAGACAAACGTTTGTCGATGCTACGATAGCCACCCGTTTTAGTCTAGGACTTGGCTAAATCCCAAGCCCATGAACCGGCCCTAAATTTTTCAAATTTTCAACTTTGGAAAAAAATTTATTTCGATAAATTCCAAACCGTTAATTTAACTACTTCTTCGAAACAACGTCAACATCAACTACTTGTAGTGTGTGTCTGTGTTCTGTTTCCAGAACCGTTGATTCAACCAAACATACAGTAGTTGAATCAACGTCAACATCAACTAGTTCTGTTCTGTGTTCTGTTTCCACAATTCCCAAGCCGCGGAAAATTTGTCGATTTTTCCGCAAGCTATCAATCAGCCACTTCGATGGCCACTTTCTCTCTCTCTCTCTCTCTCTCTCTTTCTCACACCTTTCTCTGATCGTATTCATCCCTCTGAGAATGAGCCAGCATCTTTTCAGAGATGCCACTCGGATCTCCTTCTTTTCATGAGGTATCAACAGCTGATTTGTTGGGATGATGTATTGTTGTGGCGATATTGGTTGTTCATCTTTTCATGCGTCTTCAAGGAGTGGATGCTACATCGATGGAAATAAGAGAGATGAAATAGATTTATTGAGGGAATTGTTCGTTTTTCAGCATGAATAACTCCGCCCCTGAAGTAGGGTGGATCATGAATGCTGTTGTGATATAATGGAGTATTCAGTATTTTGGTATT
>CM029537.1:4183381-4318381 GCA_017141395.1 Laodelphax striatellus
GCGTACACCGGTTAGTCAAGACAAGACAAGACGAGATTAGTCACGTTTAGTCACAATAATTCACATAGCTGCTTATGAAGCAGCACACACCGATGCAATGACTAATCGGTGTGTGTTGCTTCATAAGCAACTGTGTGAAGTATTGTGACTAAACGTGACTAATCTCGTCTTGACTAACCGGTGTACGCCTAGCCTAAGTTTTACAAAGCTGAGCTTGGTTCAAACTTTCGATTTTTAGGTTTCAATCTAAGTTTGAACCGTTTATTTATAGATTGAACCAAGTAAGTTCAAACTACATTTATTTGGACATCGTTTAAACAACAATGATAAAATTCATGAGTACGGCTATTTATCGAGTACAGTCCCTATACTTCCTGCTGCTTCATTACAAGTGACTTGGATGAACTTTCTTCTATATTCTGTCTTTTCGACTTGTTTATCGGAAACAAATTCACCCTTCACAAGTGTTGAAAGAAACTCTCTATCTTCCCATTAAATTAATTAAGGGAGGAGGGAACGTAAGTGGGAGGGAAAAAGAAAACAAGATGCACCATTATCGCCCCTATTATCGACCAATTACAAACGCTCATTCATTGTAGCCAGTCTTTCAACACAAAAGGCTTCTCTCTCTTTCTCTCTCTCTCCCCTATACACTCTTCCCACCTATTGTTCTCAGCTAGCTTTTATTTTGGGATTTTCCCCCCGGAAAAACAAGTTTCCATTTAACTTGATAAGAGCTTCTTCCAGTCGCTAATGGACTACTACTCGCGACACTAATCTTGCTCCCAGAACCTCTCTTATACAAGAGTTCCGTTTTGGGAACTGTAGAAACTTAATAACATCTAATAGGCTAAAATTATGAGCAATGTAGTTTTGCAAATAAAATCAATGCAATTCAAGGCTTTCCAACACTATTTTGTCTCAATTCTTCATTTCAAGTTAGGTCAGTTTGTCGTCGATCCCACTATGTTGCTGTCCTCGATTTATCGCCTAGTTGAATTTAATAGACGTACGATCAACCAGGCAATAGTCTATAATGTGACTGTAAGGCTAGGCGTACACTGGTTAGTCAAGACAAGACAAGACGAGATTAGTCACTTTCAGTCACAATAATTCACATAATTGCTTATGAAGCAGCACACACTGATGCAATGACAAATCGGTGTGTGTTGCTTCATAAGCAACTATGTGAAGTACTGTGAATAAACGTGACTAACCTTGTCTTGTCTTGTCTTGACTAACCGGTGTACACCTAGCCTTAAACAGTTGGCTCCATTCTGCCCACACACCACACATGAACTGTTATAGCCTAGCAAACAGTGCTATGCATGTTCAGTATGTTGCAAGTAGTCTATTCAATTCTACCCTTTTTGTATTTGAATGAATGAAAAATGTTTGATCTCGTAAAAAAATCCATAGTGAACTGGGACAGTTTTATATAGATCTGAGAAATTCAATCAACAGTATTATATCTTACTTTTTATCACATAATTCCGCCAGTGAGTGCCATAATATTCTTTGAGACATATACATATTATACATGTATATATATACATACACGATATACAAGTATATATACACGATATATACATGTGGAACATAATGCTTCTCCTTGGTAGTTATGACTCCAACGTGGAATTTCTGAAGATAAAATTCAACCCTGTAAAGGGAAAGATATAAAACCTTTTTCATGTTCGCGGCGTGACCAAGGAAATTGTTGAAGATTAATATTTGTAGTTGAAAATTATTGTGAAAGATTACTTATCATACCTCATCTTGGTTAAGTGGTGGAGTAGACAGTACTGTTCAAACTTTACAAAGTCGGAAAATAAAGTCATTCATGACTTTAAACGTTTTACGTTTAAACAACGTTTAAACGTTCTTAGTTCAGTTTTTTGCAGAAAAATCTGCAAAAACCAAAGACATTGTAATACAATGCAATACAATTGCAATGTTGCAAAACGCTGATTTCTGGCGTAATTTTGGAGAATCTCAAACATTTTTAACAGATTATTTTTAGACCTAAGGACCAAATTTCAACATTTTCTGCAAATTAGTTCTCGAAGAAGCTGAGAGAACGCACAAAATCGCTAGAAAAACACGAATAGTGGGCGTATCTTTGGGATACCCCGTTCTTAGTGCGCGTCTAAAGATCCAACTAAACATGCATGCCAAATTTGAACGCATTTGGTGTAGTAGATTTTTAGTTCTGCTAATGAATGATTGAGTGTTATTTCGTTTATAACATATAGATGAATGTACAGTGTATGTTTGTTTTGATGAATTAACTATTATTATCATTTTTTCAATACGAAACTATACTTCCAAAGAGTAATACCTCATATAATAAAACGAATTTGTCCCTCCATTCATCGTGTATTGGACCATAGAAGCTGGATTGAATGACTAATACCAGTTGGCAGGTGTCGGCCAGAAGCCGTTTTTGTCAACATTGGCAATGTGAAAAGTTTCAAACAACAGCAGTAACTTTGTAAGCAGCGTTGAGGAGATGAATGCTTTCCTAAGCCATCGGCTTAGTCGAAGTTCCAGCAAACTTGACTAAGTAAATACTTGAATGTGGCGGCCGAAGTTTTACTACTTGAAAATCACTTTGGAATAGGGCGAACTACACCGGTCGGTAATCTTGTTTCATGACCAAACATGAACGAATTTCACATTCAACTAGAAAATAAACCGATAGTGTCATACAAATCTATACTGCACTTGAAAAATTCTAATATTGCTTACTAAGGCTAGGCGTACACCAGTTAGTCAAGACAAGACAAGACGAGATTAGTCACGTTTAGTCACAGTAATTCACAAAGTTGTTTTTGAAGCTCTCTGCTCCTGCTCTCTCTCGGCGCAAATGCCTTTACCGACGTAGTGATCTACGAAACACAGAACGTGGTATTTAAGATTGTGTGACATGAGTGATCCCATATTTGTATTCAAATTCTCTCCCCTCTCTTTCTCTTCATCCGTCTCCCTTTTCTCTCACTCACTCATCCTCCCACTCAGTCTAATTGTCTTCATCTCTCTTCCCCTCTTTACCTTCCTTCTTCTCTTTTTCCCTCACCCTTTCTCACCCTCTCTCAATCTCACTCTCTCTCTGTCTTTCACTTTCTCTCTTTGTCTCTCTTCATCTATCGCCGCAACATTGATACACTTCATAGTTGTATTCTCTCTTCACTCATCTTTATCTCGCTCTCTTTCTCTCTAAATGGTTTACAGCTAGGTTTTGGGTATTAACAACAATAGTAGGCCACCACGACTAAAGATACCCTTGGGTGCTGTAATAGAGCACAGTATGCTCTAAATTGCACAACGACTATAATCATAATACAGTATTCACATTCTGGTATTGTACTAGTATCATGTCCTATTCCAGTTACAATAAAACGCTATTGCGCTGCCAATTGTTTGAATGACAATAGAGCGACACTGAACAAGTGTAATATTATGCTGCTTGACTCGTAGAAACTATTATGCCTAGTTCACACGTTGCAATTTGCATATGCCAGTCGAAAGTTTTCTAAATTTAATATTAACTAGGACAGACCAGGTCGCACAAAAATGCGACTATTGAACTACATGGAATAGCTTCAAATCCTCCTCTTCCTTCTTCTTCTTAGCAATATTCACATAGTTGCTTATGAAGCAGCACACACCGATGCAATGACTAATCGGTGTGTGTTGCTTCAAAAGCAACTGAGTGATGTACTGTGACTAAACGTGACTAATCTCGTCTTGTCTTGTCTTGACTAACCGGTGTACGCCTAGCCTTATCGGATTTGGCAAAAGTATGGCTGGAATTGTCCAAGATAACCAATCGAAAGTGTAACATCGAATGGCCATACTGTGATTATACAATCTCTGTACTGTATTTACATGTTGATTGAAGAGTAAAATTGTCATTTCAATTGACACATTAGTTCTCATATTTTAAGATTTTTGGTATGCCGATCTGAGGTTACACCATTGATAAAGTGATCACTGTAGCAGTCCGTTGTTCAGTTTGTGGGGCCTGGGGCTTTGAATGCATAGCATTGATAATAATGATTAATGCTCCCGAAGCTACGCCTGCATTGCCGAGAATTTGTCTTGTCAGATACAGTCTGGAGGGTGGAATGGAGAATAATGGAGGGAATGGGAGGGGGAACGGATAGGTAGAATGAAGAATGGATAGGTGGGAGAAAGAATGCAGTTAGGAATGGATATGTGAAGAGGGATACAGATAATTGCCTCCGCTAATCGTAATATGATCTTAACAAGACTTCTGGCTATTTTTCATGTTGACTGCCAGCAATAAATTATACAGTACTATGAACTGATGTCTCTGTTCAAGTTCTGTATTGGATAACTATACTAAATATACTGGTCTAAAGATTATATTGACTGATTGATTAACAAGAATTATTTCTGATCTTGATTGCAGGCAATGAATTATTATAGGCTAGGCGTACACTGGTTAGTCAAGACAAGACAAGACGAGATTAGTCACGTTTAGTCACAGTAATTTACTTAGATGCTTATGAAGCAGCACACACCGATGCAATGACTAATCGGTGTGTGCTACTTCATAAGCAACTATGTGAAGTACTGTGACTAAACGTGACTATTCTCGTCTTGTCTTGTCTTGACTAACCGGTGTACGCATAGCCTTAGATGAGAAGAGTATCGGAACCAATAGCGTTCGTCTCCTCTATTGCTTTCGAAACAGGCTGACGTAGAAATTCTGGCGTACGGTAATTATTTAGGTTGGAACAGAGGTGACGGAAATGTATTATTGACAGGAAATTAGTTTCTCACGTCACTCGCACCCACGTCGTCGCCATCTTGATTCGATGCGTTGCCAATCTTGCACTTGATCGAATTTTCCATTCCATTTGGACTATAAATAAGGCAAAGAGACCCCACGAAATAAAGATATCAATCTTATAGAATTGGACTATAAATAAGGCAAAGAAACCCCATGAAATAAAGATAGCAATCTTGCTCGTTTGAAAACTGTTACTACACGGTCTGGAATTTTTATTATTCAAATGTAGTATCAAATGAACTCGTTGAATGGAAAGTCATTCGCCAAATTAAAATAAAAAAATAGTACTATAAAGAAACCTATAATTTATAAATAACAATTAAAAATAATCAAATAAGGACGAAACAGAAGGAAAAGAGAATGGATACAATAGATATTGAACACGTGATAAATAGGATTTATTTTTAATAGAATATAAACATCGTCCTATTATGGAATGATCATCAGCTGGGTCAGAATAAGATTTTTTGCTGTAGTCAGGACCCCGGGCGCCGCAGTCAGAGGGGCGCCGCGAAAGCGGCAGCTTGTGGGACGTCGCGTATGTTTAAAAAATAAATAACTAAATAATAAAAAAATTAAATGAAAATTGAAAAATAGAAAGAAATAGAAAAAATATATAATATAAAAGCATGGCTTTTTCGCGAGGTCTACTGTTCACAGAACTACTAGTCAAGACTAATTCAATAAATGAACAATCAAGAAGATAATATTGATAAATGTAAAGAGAGAAAGTGATAGACACATTGATATAGATACATAATAGTGTCAAATCTTTCTCCAAATCAAATCCATCTTCGAAATCCGAACCAATCAGAAGATAATACTGTCAGTCCACCTCCAAGTTCATGTCGCCTTACTATTGGTCGGCTCATTCAGCCCCACTCCAACTAGCCACGCCTCCAGCCAATCACGAGCAAGCAATATACAAAATGGAGAACGCTGCTAGTTTCCTTGTTTGTTGATAGATGGCGTTGGTTAAATATGAATGTCGTGATCTTCAAATAAATGATAAATGAGAAGTCATTCAATAACAGAACAATTGAATAGGTATTTTAATAATAAGAGAACAATGTTCACCATTGAAATTCAAACCAATCAGAAGTAAATACTGTCAGTCCACCTCCAAGTTCATGTCGCCTTACTATTTGTCGGCACATTCAGCCCCACTCCAACTAGCCACGCCCCCAGCCAATCACGAGCAAGCAATACACAAAATGGAGAACGCTGCCTTGTTTCCTTGTTTCTTGATGGATGGCGTTGTTTAAATCTGAATAATGACGTGATCTTTGAATGAGAAGTATTTCACAAACGATTGAACCATTCAACAACAAAATAATAGAATAATTTAAATAATATTTTTCCAGCACTGAAAATTTTTTCCAGAGCTCTAGAAGAAACGTTCTTAATTTGAAGATATTGGACTCTGGACTGCATTCTCATGGAAATACATTTATTTAGTTCATTTAGTTCTCCGAGTTGAGAAGAGACAAGAGTTTCTGTTCTACCTATTATTAATTAAACTAGAATCAAATTCAATATTAATTCGTTAATCTTGATATATTGAGGTGTTCATTCGGCTTAGAAGGACCCTAATTTCGTAGTATTACATTATCAATAGAAAAATGATAATTATTATGGCTTAGAATTATAGTGTTTTATCAAGTTAGAGAAAGAGAAAACCCTAGATCAGATTAGGCTATCACCTTCAATTTTGACATGTGTATTGTGATTCATTAATAGAGAATTTATGTTATGATAATGTAAAGAGAATTTATTTGAATGAATTAAATCTTCGCCAAATACATACCCTCGCTTTCATGAGATTTCTAGAAACGAAGAAACAATTCAACATATTTTTGAATTGAATTATATAATTATTATGTCATTGAGATTATATATGAGTGACATCAGATCAATTAATAGTGAACATTGAGTTCACAATGATTTCATTAAGCTTTCAGCCATATTATGATGTCTTCATTTTGTCTATAAGGTCCCAAATAGCATGTCTTAATTTTGTCCATAAGGTCCTAAATAGAATGTTTTCATTCTGTTTATGAGGTCCCCAATAGAATGTCTTCATGTTATCTATAAGGTCCTCGAAAAAATGTTTTCATTTTGTCTATAAGGTCCCCAACAAAATGAAGAAGAAGAATTCTATCATTTTGTAAGCTAGAAATAAGAAACTTCGAATGTCCTAGAAAATCTGCAAAGACTGTGGGGGGGGGGAGAAGGGGTTAATGGTTTGGCATGGATCACAGATCGTTAGAAATGTCAATATTATGGAGATAGACGTCGAATTTTCCGTCTCTTTCCCAAATGGTGGAAGGAGATGCAGTCAGAAAGAGTACAGTTCAGAGTACAAGGTAGTTAAGGCATAAATGGGGCCATAGTGTGGTAAGGGGGGCGGGGGGTTGTAGGAAATGTGGTTATCGTTGATCGAGGGTGGAGGAGGGGGACCGGGGGGGGGGGTTATGATAGTCGTTAATGGTGGTTTGGGGTGTTGGTGGAAAAAGGGGGGGGGGGGTGAAAAGGGGGCTTAAGTGTGCAATTCAAAGCATCGATTAGTGTGATGGAGGCATTCAATGGTTATAGAAGAGTCGGGGGTAGCAGCTACACTTTTTAGACAATGGATGGATTGAGCAAGAGAGAGAGAGAGAGTAGAGAGGAAAAGGATTAAGTGAGTGAGAGAGAGATAGGAAGGGAGAGGAAGCGATTAAGATTTAGATTTATTACTTTATTCATGTAGATAACAAATACGACGGCTTGAATTCTAGATTATAATAGTAAATATACAACTAAGGCTAGGCGTACACCGGTTAGTCAAGACAAGACAAGACGAGATTAGTCACGTTTAGCCATGCACACTGATGCAATGACTAATCGGTGTGTGTTGCTTCATAAGCAATTATGTGAAGTACTGTGACTAAACGTGACTAATCTCGTCTTGTCTTGTCTTGACTAACCGGTGTACAGTATTCGATTCATCATGTAGAAAACATAATTTGAGGGAGCTTCATTAAATAAAATGATAATATACTATTAAAATTCGAGATTACTAATAAAATGATGATAATATGCTTATCAATGATAATGATAATAAGCTTATTAGATAAAATGATAATATATTAATAAATTTCAAGCTTGATAATGAAATGACAATATATAATATATAGATACGAGCTTTAGTTCTAGATTAATAAATACGACTTGAATATTGTACATATTATAAAATGAACGTCATTGAACATAGAAGTAATTGCAATATTCAATTCACTAAAGAAAAAACTATATAAGCTTTTTTGATTATATGGATAATAAATGAGAATCAGTATGCTAACGATATGGTTTTATATCTACATGAAACGGCGGAGTTTGAACATATAAGTGTCCATTCTTGGAGAAAGATAATACGCAATGACATCCTTCCCATCAACTCTCAACCGTAGGCCTATATTTTTCTGATTGATTCAACTAGAACTAATTGGAAATTTAATACTATAATACAGAATATAATGATATACTACAGAATATTATGACTTAAACTATTGACAAATCCATATGCCCCTTTTAAAGGCGGTCAAAGGATGCTAATAAATGAATGAATGAATGAACTTTGTGAGATTATGTAGTTAATAATTATGAGATAATAATTTATAATGACAAACATGATGATGGGAATAAGAATAAAAGTAATGTGAAATGGTGATGAAGTTAATGTGAAAAATAATAATGTAGGCTACATTCAATGAGAAATAACAATATAAATTAATATTCGATACAACTACATTATTTAGAGTGGTGATATAAAATTATTTTGGAATAGAATAATTCACATAACTATGAAGACGATGAATGAAGGGATAAAAGATGAAAACTGAAAGAGAGAGAGTAAAAATGTGAGAGAGAGTATCGAGTATCACCGACTAACAAACGATGTAAAAAAGCTCCATCAAAGAGTTTTTTAATTAATTAGTAAAGCTGTGTACTCAGAAGCGGAATAGAAATTAATGTTGAATGTGATGGAGGCTGCATTTCCACCAGTTTCCAAGTCGCTTCAACCTCCTCTAAATGGCAACAGATGTTACGGAACAGTACGTCAGCTTTACTTCATGTAATTTATTATACCCTGGAAATCCATTGTCATGATTCATAACATAATATTCGAGTCGAATGAACGATTATTTTCCATGTTTCATTTGCAGAAAGCTGGATTAAAATTTAACACAAAATAATACGAGTTCACTCAGTTCACTCCGCTCACTTGAATTCTGCAAAATTCTTAGGCTAGGCGTACACCGGTTAGTCAAGACAAGACAAGACGAGATTAGTCACGTTTAGTCACAGTACTTCACATAGTTGCTTATGAAGCAACACACACCGATTAGTCATTGCATCGGTGTGTGCTGCTTCATAAGCAGCTATGTGAATTGCTGTGACTAAACGTGACTAATGTCGTCTTGTCTTGTCTTGACTAACCGGTGTACGCCTAGTCTTAGTTTCAAATAGTTGCTATTTCGACCATCTGCAGCTGACATCAGATGCTATATAAGTTATATAGCAGGATCAATTTAACTTGTCTTAAAACAGCTGTTTCGACAATCAATATCACAATACCTAACCTACAAATGCTGAATATCGCAGATTATTGAAAAGGTCTTTTAAAAAGGTATTCTTTGGAAGGTCTTCTTTAAAAAGGTCTTTTAAAGACTTTAAAGGTCTTTAAGACTTTTTTAAGCCTTTGGATTATTGTGTCAAAATCACTTTTTACTTATTGCCGAAGCAGCTGTTTTCTGACAAGTTAAATTAATCTTGCTATACTAATAAAAACCTACCTTTCACAGTGATTATACAAAGTATCTAAATGGCTATTTATAGTCACTGTACTACTTGTACCTTCTAAGCTCTATCTATGGGGGATTTCACAAACCAACTAAGTAGGCTACATTCAAAAACTTCGAGCTAACCAATCAAAAGCGAGACAGAAAATGGCCATACCGTGATAATACCGTCTCTGTATCCACATATTCTATCACGCTCTTACTCTCTCTCTCTCTCTCTCATCCTCTTCATCTCTCTCACTCTCTCTCTCTGACTTTTTGACTCTCTTGCTGCTCTCTGTCTAATTCAATACAGTCGACTAGATTTCGGCTTCTTCTTCAGCAAATTGAATTTGTAGCCCCAAAACAAGCTTAACAACAAGAGGTGAACGTGGACTGAACGGTATAGTAGAGCACGGTTTACATTTTGGAAATCTAATTTCCTTCAGGCGAAGAGAGCCAGAGAGCGAGAGAGAGAGAGAGAGTAGGGTTCTCGTCAAATTGGATGTATGGCCCGGCCAACATTTGACTTTTGAGGTCTGACGTTTGATGAGTAACAGAGAGAGAGAGAGAGGGAAGAACTGAAGAGAAAGATAGTAAGAGAGTGTGTGTATGTGTCCGAGAGAGAGAGCGCGCGAGGGAGAGACAGTGAGTAAGAGAGAGAAGAACGATAAATTCAATGATTGACTCCATGAGACTCGTGTCTTTCTCAAATTTCCTACGCAGAATGAAAAAACAACAAGATATTGTCAATTATCACGATTTTTAATAATAAGAAACAGACATGTTTCAGCACCTTAGGTGCTATCATCAGTGTCCTAGACAGAGTTTTTCACCTTCAACACGAAACAGCTCTGCTCGCTCTATTCTTAAAAAGTACCTAGAAGGTGGGCCCAATATTATTCATCGGATTAATCAAACAAATAGAAATAGGAAAAAGAAGCTGGCAGGCGCCCAAAACTTTTTCAATTCCTCAATTCATAAATTCAGTTACATAAATGGTCCGAATGTTGAGGTTTTGTCCAAATTAACGTTAGTTTCTATCAGAAATTTACATTCCAAGAGAATAAAACACAGGTGAATTATCAATTTTGAATTTTAAAAGGTTGATTTGAAAGCCTAATCATATCATAGGCTACATGATAATCGAATATTCAATCCGTATATATCCGTAATCCGTATATATTCAATATAGGCCCTATGGCGCAGTTAATAAAGGCTACGATCTCGTCTTTGAAGCCAGATTCAATTCCAAGATGCTGGATCGAGTCCCATCCGGGGCAGATTTTTTTGCAAACAAATTTCAAGTTTTAATCAATTATCCATACATTTTTCATTGTAATAAATCCAATATTGATGATTTGAAATTATTCATTATGTTTATATAATAGCCTATTCTAATTTTATGGAAGTAATCCAAATGTTGAAACATTTCTTTCAATTGCAGAAAATAGCTACTATGTTTACTACTTGAGCAATTCTTGAAAGTACTGTCCTGTTTTTTATGATAATCTGTACACTACAATATCGGGTCCTTGGATACTCCGTTCTATCGGTTTATTTTATTCAAGGAATTCGATAGAAACTGCGATCGCTCATGACTGCAACTTCAACAAATAACTGAAGTTCGCCAGTAACCGTTCAAGGGAAATAACAACCAAGGCAAAAAAGTAGTTGAACCAGCGAAAAGGTAACGGAGATGCTAATGAGGTTTTTCATAGATCAAGGGAAAGGGGGAATTGTAAGTAAGGAGTTTGAAAAGGGAATCGAGGAGTTTGCATGATTGGTATAAAGTTATAATCGTGAATCGGCTGCTTAGTTCCTTCCTTCATAAGTTAGTAACAAATCCAAGAGTTTAATTGGCTCCGTAGGAGGAGAGGGAATGTTGAAGAGAGAGGCGAAGTGGAGAAAGGAAAGGATGGAAGGCAAATAGAGAGAGAGAGGAAGAGATAGAGTGATAGAGAAAGGGAGAGCCATTGTGAGGGAGGAAGATGGAAATGATAGGGAATGTAAGGAAAATGGAGTAGAGAGATGATCGCAATGAAGTGGAGGAGAGAAATTGGGTGGATTTATGTTGAAAAAAATGCTTGGTGAATGAAAACATGATTTGAATTCGAACAACAATAACGATTGTGGGTGATGAAATATACACTTTACACATGAGAGCTGGGCAGAATAGGGAAGACTCAGAGTGAGGAATGATCTACCTCGTGCCATGATTTCTGGTGCTGATAACACGAAATATACATATATACACAATATTTATGTTCAAGGATCCTTCATCTCGTGTATATATTCAACCACTTCATCTGCATGGGGTGACACTCGAGCACACGAAAGACGAGAAACTGTCTCTGGGTATACTGTCTGCCGCTAATGATATTCAAACGAGTGTCTCACATTCTATCACTCTGGAACACCTTCTCGCTCAGAAAAACTGTTTTTCTCTTCTCATGGAAAACACTCCATTCAGAAGAAGAAGGAGAAGAAGAAGAAGAAGAAGAAGAAGAAGAAGAAGAAGAAGAAGAAGAAGAAGAAGAAGAAGAAGAAGACGGAAGAAGAAGAAGAAGAAGAAGAAGAAGAAGAGGGATCTCTCCTGATAGGGCAACAGTTAGCAACGCAGCTGGTTCTGAATGTGGACAGTAGATAGCGGTAGCTGCTGGGTCAACGACAAGTTACTAAGCTACTCCCACCGACATACCAGCAAGCTCCGCCTTCTCCCCTCCTGACTGGTCGACAGCTTGGAACGTAGTTAACTCTGTATCTGGCCAGTAGATAGCAGTAGCTGCTGGGTCATGTAGGCCTACTAACGTTGATCCATTATCAGCAGTTATTTCAAGGTTATTAATTTATAGATGGAATTTTATGGTAAGTTTAATATGGCTTAATACAGTACAGAAATCAGATAATCACTAAACAAAAGAAGAAGAAGAAGAAGAAGAAATTTCTGTATATTGTACATCATACATATTTGATGATTGTTCCAGATTATCATGATTTTTATATCTGATTCTATGTTATGGAGATCTTATGGATGTAATGGTTTGATCTTATGGAAATTAGATCTTTTTTACTTTCCCTTCAAATTAGATTATTGATTTTTATCATTTCTCATTTACTAGCTTACTGTATTAGCTGGTAAATTATAGCCTACAGCTAATCTTCTTTGTATATTGGATGAAGTCACAGCTAGCGTTCAAGTATTTAGCTTAATTTGCTAACTGTGCCTAAAATGTGTTATACCATAGCCTCCTCTAATACATTAGATTGTATTATTGTATTAGAGGAGGCTATGGTTATACACTATAATTGTGAATTTCTTATATTTGTATTTTCTGTATTTTTGTGAAATAAAATATTCTACTCTATGTTATTTTGTTCCAGATGATGAGATGAGGCTAGAAGAATGAGCGGTCACGATGGTGACGGGGGGGCTTTGGGGGGCGGCGCCCCTGGCGGCGATGCCGCCAACTCGGGCTACAACTCGGGGGACGAGACCAGCCGCCTCTTGCCCGGGGGCGGCACAAAAACCCCCGCCGCCTCCAAGCCGGTTCTCATTCGTCAGGAATGCACCACGCTAATGGTGTCGCCGCCCCCAAGGCACGTGATTGGCTCGATGGGGGGCAGCGATGAGAGCACGGGGGGCGGCGGACCTATTGTGCGTGTCGAGGGGGCCGAGCCCCCTCTCACCGGAGGCGGCCCCGGGGGCGGCGGGGGGGCTGCAAGGTCTGTGCCCGATATCGAGATGCACTGTCGACTCACCAACGATCAGGTAGGCATTTTTTTTTTCATTTCATTTTAATGAAATAATGATCTATAGTAGCATAGCCCCCTCTAAACTACAGTAGTTAGGAGTACTACCATAGCCCCCTTTAAACTACAGTAGTTTAAAGGGGGCTATGGTACTACTGTAGTTTAGAGGAGGCTATGATAGTAGCCTATCTATAGTAGCGTCCGCAAAAGAAAGCAGCTGAGATATTTTGAGCAGTTGTCAAGTCTAGCCAGGTGACTATAGCAGGATCCAATTAACTTGTCATAAATCAGCTGATCCAGTAATAATTAAACAGTGATTTCGACACAATAATCAAAAGGCTTGAAAGTCTTAAAGACCTTTAAAGCCTTTAAAAGACCTTTTTAAAGAAGACCTTTGAAAGAATAACTTTTAAAAGACCTTTTCAATAATCTGCGAGATTCAGCATTTGTAGGTTAAGTATTGTGATCATATGCTCGTCGATCTCGTTTTATGACAAGTTAAATGGATCCTGCTATACGCTTCGATAGACGCACTGGGACAGCAACTGAGAAAAGTGCTGAAAACGTAGGTTTTTGTGCCCCAAAAAGTATTTATCTCAAGGAGAATTTAGTAGGTGGTCATGATAACATATTCCCCAAGAACCCATTATACCTCGTCACTTGACATTGATTAATAAACTTGACAGGTGTGGTATCCGTGAAGTGGCTAAAAAGCTGATCAAACTAGATATCAAACTATGACCATGAACAATAAAACTGACACAAGAACTTTGACAAGTTTTGGCCTTCCTCAAGGAACTGTTTTATCGCCCATATATTCGTGATTTACTTGAATGATCTCCTGAAATTAGATATCCCAAACTCCACTAAAATATCATTTGCTGATGATACAGTGTTAATTTTTAGCGGATCATCATGGAGAGAAGCATATGAAATAGCAAACAATGGTTTAATCTTAGCTAAATCATGGTAAAACTAATTTCATGATAATGTAATGAAAAATGGGGCGTCACGTAAATTTGTCATACTCCTTAATAATTAAAGTAATAATAATAATAATATAAAACTCCTTAGAAACTTATGTTTCATGGAATAATAAATTATTGAAAAAGATGTTATTCATAGTTCATATATTGATAAGGTTGAAGTCATAAAAGCCATCAATTTTGCTCGTGAAACGAGTGCACAAAAGTTCTTCAATCAAGTCTTTCAAAGGTAAAAACAGACATTAAAAGATTGTTTGTCTCATAAATCTACCTAAGACGACGACTCTCTAATACCCTTCGGGCTTTAATAAACAATTTTAATGGACTTCATGGAGACTCATAAATTATGTACGATCAGCGGCTCATTGAAAAAGAAGCTCTTTAGAAGTGCGAGCTTTATTAAGATGTTTCATTAAAAACTTATTTTTCGAACAGTCTGAAGTTTAAATGTGAAAGTTGCGAAGTTCCATTAATGGTCAGACTTATCAAGATTATAGAATTTTCTTAGATATTATTCATTTCCATGACTTTTTGAAGGCTATAAGCTTTAGTGTGGATGGTGATGAAAGGTGGTTCCAGAAACTTTGGAAATAGGAGAATACTAATATTTTATTATTTGATTCTCTATTAGAGAAGTTCATGTATCAGGAGCTCGCTCGGAGATTCTCTATTTTTATCTGTCACTTTTCAACTTCCTTTCTTCAAAACTTCACCATACTACAATCGATTAAAACTTGTAATCTTATATTACTCGAATCATGGATAATATTCCAACTTGCCATAATCATTCTTCCAAAATATCGTTCACTAGATTCGATATTAAGAGGAATCATTCTTCTTTTAAACTTTGGGCTAGGCGTACACCGGTTAGTCAAAACAAGACAAGACGACATTAGTCACGTTTAGTCACAGTTATTCACAGGGCTGCTTATGAAGCAGCACACACCGATGCAATGACTAATCGGTGTGTGTTGCTTCATAAGCAACTATGTGAACTATTGTGACTAAACGTGACTAATCTTGTCTTGTCTTGTCTTGACTAACTGGTGTACGCATAGCCTTAATCACATGAAAGAAACAGGATTCAGAAATTTAAGATCACTAATTTATTCTCATTTGAAAATTATGCTAGTTTCATTGTTTACAGGCTACAAACGAGTTGTTCTATTATTATAATGTTGCGAAAAAATATGGAACGACTCTTTTGTTGCTGAAAAAACATAGTTGATGTTTGTGTCCTAGTTTATTCTGGACAGAGGTTTAGCATCTATTCTGCATAAATGAATATGATAACAGTAAATCTGAGTGCTTTTTGTTCTGAATAAAACGGTGGAGTTGTGGAATGTTTATTAAGACAGTTTTTATTTGTGGAGAGTTACAGTATTCAGCTTTTCGCGTTTATAGGGAGAGCATGACAACAAACAAGTCATCAATGAGTTTATTGTTTATTAATTTACAAGCTGTCCCGGCGAACTTCGTATCGCACTCTTCCCCCTCCAAATGTCCCCCCTCTTCTCCCCACAAATGTCCCCCCTTCATGCCATCCCCAAAAAAATGTCATCCCACAAATGCCTCCATTCCTCAAATGTCACCCCACATATCCCTCTTCATGTCAACCCCTCTTTCCCATCAAATGTCACCCCTTCTCCCACCAATTATTTTTCATATTTATTTATTTCTTTTTTTATTATTTTTATTTTAATTTATTTTTATTTTTTTTTTTTTCCGTTCTTCAATTTTTATCAGTCCTATTCTAATTAAAAGATTTTTTTTTCATATTTATTTATTTTTAATTTTTTCATTTTAATTTATTTTATTTTTTTTTAATTTTATTTCCGTTCTTCAATTTTTTATCAGTCCTATTCTAATTAAAATATTTTTTTTCATATTTATTTCTTTCTTTTTAATTTTTTTATTCTATTTATTTTTTTTTATTCCCGTTCTTCAATTTTATTATTAGAAACAATAAAAAATGCATAATACGAACGATAACACATTCTTAATAATTGATGATTGTAGCGTAAAAAATAATTAGAGTAGAAAACCTGTAGCAAAAAGAAATGGTCCAGAGCGGGGTTTGAACCCGCAACCTCTAGGTTATCACGCAGAGACATTTGCACTGAGCCACGGAGACTTAGGATATGCTAGCTAATTAATCTGATCTTAAATTGCGATCATCTTTCCGTTGTAGGTACACGTTCGTGCCGGCAAGTTTGAACGTAGCTCTATGAAATATTTGATAGGTTATGTCATTAATGTAATAACTATTTATTAATTATAAAGGGATTTTCTTATATTTTAATAGATATTATGTTAACCAGTGCTTTAAAAATTCAAACGAATCCAAAATCATCTAAATCGGTTCAGCCGTTCTCGAGTTATAAGCGAGCGTACAGACACCAACTCTCTTTTATTAATATAGATTCGATAGAAATACTGTACATAAATAGGTTATGAATATTTCAGTTCATACCGAGCTGCGAAGTTAACTATATCGATATTTTACTTGAACTATTTTACTTGAACAGTATTTTTATTTTATCATTAGTGGCGAAGCGTGGTATACTTATTTGGTCATCGGCGGGTATATTTCCTATAGGAAATAAGTATACCACGCTTCGCCACGATTTATCATGGATGTGGACACAAAGGTGAAACTTCAATGCTTTCCATAAAGAATTTATAGAAAAAACACCGAGATTTTGAAAAAATCAGTATCATTGTTAAAATATTCCCTTCGCTTATTCTAGATATTGAAGAAAGCTGAGAAATTTTGATAGTCTGTGGTTGGTTATTAAGAAAATATTATCGAATTACAATTTTTTATTCTCTTTGTAAAAAAGAGAATTTTGATGGACTTAAGTTATCCAAAGTCTCAATTGATTCTTCATACAATTAAGGCTAGGCGTACAACGGTTAGTCAAGACAAGACAAGACGAGATTAGTCACGTTTAGTCACAGTAATTCACATAGCTGCTTATGAAGCAGCACACACCGATGCAATGACTAATCGGTGTGTGTTGCTTCATAAGCAGCTATGTGAAGTATTGTCACTAAACGTGACTAATCTCGTCTTGTCTTGTCTTGACTAACCGGTGTGCGCCCAGCCTGAAAAAGGTCTGTAATCTGTGATTCATTATTATAGAGATTATTCTGTCATTTAATTAGGAAGTTATCATTGGAATTTACCTTACGTGAAAAATATTAATTTGATGAATATTACAGTTTTTCTACGTTCATGACTAGTCTTCATTCGAAAATTGGAAAACTATTGTCGAATTTAGAGAGTTATCATTAGAATTCGCTTTCTTAATGGAAAAGATTTGATGAATTTGAATTTTTCAATGTTTCATTCTCTATTCAAGAAAAAATAAATTGGACAATTATCGATAACGTACTGGTACTCAGTGGTATTCTCCAACTCAACAACACAAAAAATTAGCTAATAATAATGATTTTCAGCTTCACAAATTTGAATTTTCAAATTCTTGATCCTCACATTTCTCAATAATTTCTTTTTCATAGAGACGTGTATTCACCAGTAGGCCTAGTTGATGTTGGTAGACAACACGTTTTTTCAGTAAATTTTGTCTTTTTAATAGAATTGAGTGTCTTTAGCACCATTTTATCATAGTATTTTTCGAAACCATTTTTGTGAAAATCTTTTCAAAACATCACTTCACAAAAAACACACACACAAACACCAACAAACGTAGCGCACTAAGGCTAGGCCTACACCGGTTAGTCAAGACAAGACAAGACTACATTAGTCACGTTAAGTCACAGAAATTCACATAGCTGCCTATGAAGCAGCACACATCGATGGAATGACTGATCGGTGTGTGTTGCTTCAGAAGCAACTATGTGAATTACTGTGACTAAACTTGACTAATGTCGTCTTGTCTTGTCTTGTCTTGACTAACCGGTGTACGCCTAGCCTTATAGTAATATTGATTTGATTGGGCAGATTGCATTAGATAGATGGATAGAGAGATATTATTTCTTTGCCATCAGACTCTAGGGTCATCAGCAACGTCAAGAAATATATATCTTTATCTATCTATCTATCTAATGAAAGCTATTCGCCATCCGCTGAATGAATATGACAATATGATAATAATTATTATGATCTTAAGTATTACAGGGTGTTATCGAAAGAAACAGTGGTTGCAGCATAGGATTATCAGGGAAGTATCCAATACATACAATATTTATCACAATTATTATTTATTCAAATTGTTGGTAAAGTCCCAATTGCAAGGAGGTCAGTCAAGTAATCGACGATCAATTTTAATCCACTTTTGTGCAACGGGCCCTAGTTTTCGCCCAGTGGCCTTTGTGGGGTTGATGTCTTTGAAATGGTTTGAAATGGTCATGTTTTTAAACTTGCGATATCTATTTTAGCAGAAGGCGGGAAGTTCAAACTTCTAAAATCATAACGAAGAATAGTAAGAATATGACTAAAATGCTGCTAAAAATACTTTAATCTGATTGATTAATTCATTAAAAAACATTGAAGCCACTAAATAACAGGTAGCAATAAAGTATTTATGATACCTTGATGATATAATCGAATTGTATCTCAAAATCTTTTTTTGTTCCTATATTAAAATCATAATAATTAATTGAACGAAATTCCTAATTATAATAATTAATTTAACGAAATTCCTAAATATAACATATAATTAATTGAACGGAATTCCTAATAAATGGATACATATATAATAATCATGATTTAACAGCAACTGTATAGTTGCAATATCTCATTTCCTTCCATGGTGAACTCCCATTGGGTGCATAGCTCCGCCGCCCATACAGTAGCGCTAAGGCTAGGCGTACACCGGTTAGTCAAGACAAGACAAGACAAGATTAGTCACGTTTAAATACAGTTATATACATAGCTGCTTATGAAGCAGCACACACCGATGCAATGACTAATCCGTGTGTGTTGCTTCATAAGCAACTATGTAAAGTACTGTGACTAATGTCGTCTTGTCTTGACTAACTGGTGTACGCTAGCCTAACGTCGAAAGCTATCCTTGATTCCCATGAGTAACATTATAGTATTAACGAGTGTCTTGGCACAATAATAATAAAAAATGAGCCAAAAATGCACCAGAAAATTATGTTCTTGTACGACGTATTACAATAAACAATTCGCGTTCATTGAATTCAGTTCTGGTGAATTTGAAATGTAATTATTGTGTAGAGTTCCAAGGGATATAGTGTATGAGTGATCAAGGTGAAACGATTCCATTTTCTTTTGAAAAGCAAATGATGAATTGAAATTTTTCGACGTTCCAATTGATATTTCGTTCAAACAAAATATTATTGTTCACATTGGTCCTGTTCCCATTTTCACGAATTCCTGTGACATGTTTCTTTTCAAAATCATGAATAGGGATGATACAAGTGAAAATGCAATTTTTTGTTTTGGGAAAGAGGGTTTCTCCGAATAGCCTATGTGTGACACAAAAATAAAGCACATATTTCAGTTTTTCATGAGAAACCCTTTACAAATTTCTGAATCGATCTTTTTCGGTTTTTCACAAGGCTATATGTAAAATCCATCATCACAGAACCAATCAAATTTCATATTCTATTTTCAATTTTTTTTCAGAGTATTCAATTTTCTATCAGTTTGTTGTTGAGAGAGTCGATAAACCTTTTCTCAGAAGTGGGAGGGGACGAGTGTGATTTTATTAGAAAGGCTTATTCAGTAGAGGAAATATGATGTTGCCAAAACTATAAGAAAGGTTGAAGAGATAGAGTGTGAGATGGGTGGGAAGAGAGAGTGATCATGAGAGAGAGAAATAGGGAGAGAGAAAAGTAAAGGCAGTCTATTCTCTCTTTCTTTCTTCTATATTTCTTTCTTCTTTTTCTTTCTTCTCTCTTTATTTCTTCTCTCTTTCTCTTCCTCTCTCTCACGATCACGATTACTCTTTCATCCCTCTCAGAGAGATGGAGAGAGAAAGAAAGAGAGAATAGAATAGAATAGAATATTCACTTTATTCATGTAGATTACAAAGTATGTCGCTTAAATTCTAGGTCATGATAATTATTACAATGAACGTCATTTCAAAATAGTAATTACAGTATCGGATTCACTGAACAAAACATGAGAAAAGGGAGATTTTAAATGAAAATATATAGGGGTAGGTTTAATTCTAGATTGTTGAAGTCGACTTGAGTTCTAGTTTATGATATATTTTATGCTGAAATGAACGTCATTGAAAATAAAACTAATTGCAACATGGTAAGAGAGAGAGAGAGAGAGTGATCATGTGAGAGAGAAAAGTAAAGGCAGTCTATTCTCTCTTTCTTTCTTCTCTTTTTCTTCCTTCTCTCTTTCTTTCTTCTCACTTTCACTTCCTCTCTCTCACGATCACGATTACTCTTTCATCCCTCTCAGAGAGATGGAGAGAGAAAGAAAGAGCGAGAGAAAGCGAGAAGGTGATCGATTGATAGATTGTTCATAATTCTTTCGTAACAAATTTAAAAAAGTTTTCATTCTCTTTGCCTCCCTCTATCACAACAAGGTGATAAGAATACAGATGTAGGTCTCATCCTAATCCTAATGCGATGCTAATCGCCATGGCATCCTGTCGGTGTTGAGTCGTTGCCGTGTCGGTGAGTGTGAAAACGGCCATATGTTCTTCCAAGGTAATCAGAATACAAGGTAGTGTTCACGCGCATCTCAGTCTATTCGAAACACTGAGCCAGCCGATCGAGTGACGAGATCTCTTGGAGATCAAGAAATCGTTTCCTTATCTTTTACATGTTGAATTGAGAAATTTTATGCGTCTTTTTTATCAAAAACTGCATGAAAATATGAAAAAAAATTGCTGAATCTTAGGCTAGGCGTACACCGGTTAGTCAAGACAAGACAAGACGAGATTAGTCACGTTTAGTCACAGTAATTCACATAGTTGCTTATGAAGCAGCACACACTGATGCAATGACTAATCGGTGTGTGCTGCTTCATAATCTACTAATCTATTGTTACTGAATCTCTAGGCAGGCGTATCAAGACAAGACAAGACGAGATTAGTCTCGTACTGTCACAGTAAACATGCTATGAGCAGCACACACCGACTAGTCATTGCATCGGTGTGTGCTGCTTCATAAGCAACTATGTGAAGTACTGTGACTAAACGTAACCAATCTTGTCTTGTCTTGTCTTGACTAACACACGCCTAGCTTAAGATTCAGCAATTTTTTCATATTTTTTTTTAAGATTCAGTTTTTGATAAAAAAAGACGCATAAAATTTCCTTATTCAACATGTTTCAAAAGCGAAGGAGAATGGACCTCTTGATCACCAGTGACGTCACACTGAATGAAGCTTGCTACTGTGCTTCACCCTAGTGAACACCAAGGTTATTAGATATAAGGTTGAACCATCCCTAATGCTTTTTGAATTCACAAGCTTTTGGAGTGGGGGGACTGATTCGGCTGACGTCATTTTTATCATTTATTTTGATAATATCAGCTGTTGATAATTGGCGGACCGCGAGTGTGACGTAACGTGGATCAAGAAATCAGACTTCCCCCTCCACTTTGCGCCTTACACCAGCGATGGTTCAACCTTCTCTCTAATAACCATTTTTCAATTTCAATTTCAATTTCAATTTATTGCCAAAAAACAAACAATTCACTCATACATATACATACATGTGCAAAAAATAAAAATAAGATGAACACAATATTATACATGTATACATATTTAAGAAGAAAAACATAACTAATTATCTTATGTCACCATGAGTGAACACTACCTTGTATTCTAGTTACTTCAACATTGAGATTCATTGTTTTGTCGCCTGCAGGTGCTGCCTCGCTGCATGCCGCGTCGCCAACAGCCGCTACTCTGCTCTTGCGACCGCGAGCGACGAAAATCGCAGTCGCAGTCGATGGCTCGCAGCGTGTCGCGCGAAAGCGTCCGCAGCGGCCAGCCGCATCTGCCGCCACCCGCAGCGCCACTGCTGCTAACCACCTCGCCTAGTTCCCGCATAATCCGGCAGAGTTCGCAGCCGGAAGCATCCTGCTGCCACCACCACTATGCGCATGCGCAGACGGCTAGCGCTTCCTTACGGCAGTTGCGGGAACCCGGAGATGGAATCGCCGTAATTGCCGCTGACTCGCTACGTATTAACGGCGCTATACGTCAATTCAAACAGGTCAGTCTCGATTTGAACATTATTTCAACACAATAGAACGCAAATTATTATTATTAAGCAGTTTGATTTTGCAATGAAATGAACGCATTATTTTCAAGCTATTACACAGATTTGTTGTTTTATTGAACACAAAATTCAAACCAGTTTAGTTTTGCAATGAAATGAACGCATTAGTTTTAATCTCCTACACAAAATTCCCGTTTTATTGAACGCAATATTTTTTCTAGTTGTACGAAATAATTATTTGTAGGCCTATTACTGTTCGCATTAAAGCAGTTTGGTTTTTGCAATGAAATGAACGCATTATTTTCAAGCTATTACACAGATTTGTTGTTTTATCGAACACAAAATTCAAAGCAGTTTAGTTTTGCAATGAAATGAACGCATTAGTTTTGATCTCCTACACAAAATTCCTGTTTTATTGAACGCAATATTTTTTCTAGTTGAACGAAATTATTTGTAGGCCTATTACTGATCGCAATAAAGCAGTTTGGTTTTGCAATGAAATGAACGCATTAGTTCTAATATCCTACACAAAATTGTTTTATCGAACGCAATATGTTTTCTAGTTGAACAAAATTATTTGTAGGCCTATTACTGATCGCAATAAAGCAGTTTGGTTTTGCAATGAAATGAACGCATTAGTTTTAATCTCCTACACAAAATTCCTGTTTTATTGAACGCAATATTTTTTCTAGTTGAACGAAATTATTTGTAGGCCTATTACTGATCGCAATAAAACAGTTTGGTTTTGCAATGAAATGAACGCATTAGTTTTAATCTCCTACACAAAATTCCTGTTTTATTGAACGCAATATTTTTTCTAGTTGAACGAAATTATTTGTAGGCCTATTACTGATTGCAATAAAACAGTTTGGATTTGCAATGATATGCATCAATTTTAAACTTGATCCTAGTTGAACGCAGTATTTTGATCAATGCCATTTTTTGTTGGCCTATTATTATTGAACGCAATATTTGCAACAGTTTAGTTTTGCAATAAAATTAATGCAATACAATGATCGATAGTCTTTCTAGATACAAGAGCTTTGTGCAGTACAGTTTCATTCAACGCTATGGTATTTTTATGAGTAGTATGACAGTAATAGACGCAAAAAACTCTGTTACGTAGTAGGCCTATTAGCTTACAGAATGCAATATATTCATCTTGAGCAACATAGTAGGCAACTATGAATCTATGCACTAAAGACAATTTAACGAGTAGCCCAATTATACTATGTATACAATGTATAATATTATCGGAAATTTGAATGCTGCAATACATGAATAAATTACTGCTGTATCAAAAGTTATGGACCAATTTGAGACTTTTAATTTGAGCATTAACGCATTAAGGACGCCATATTTCCTATGTCTTTGCTTATACGTACAGTGATATCCATTTTAATTTGACGCTTGGCGATCAGTAAACAACTGAATATGTTAAGCAGCTTTGACACAATACTTAACCCACAAATGCTGAATCTTCCAGATTATTGCAAATACTTATTTGAAAAGGGTTTTTGAAGACTTCAAAATTCTTTAGGACATTAAAAAGTCTTTTAATTGTTGTGTCAAAGCCGAGCTGCTTAACATCAACGTCATAAGGTGTTTACTGATCGCCAAGCGTCAAATTAAATGAATCCTACTGAACTACACCGATAAGGAAGTTATATCTATCCGATCATTGAACTATCTACTATTTAGGTACTGTTGTATGAAACAGAAACAGAGATTTTAAAAGCAATTTTGAGCCGATAACAATTTGAATGCATTTCTTAGTAAGAGTTTTATTGGGAGCTATTTAGAATAATTTTCAACGCCGCTACCATCACAGTAGCTTATTAAATTTGTTGAAACCACGTGTTCTGTACTGCTTTTAGGGCCTAACTACCCTTTTGCACACACACTTGCTTTGACAGACCACCGCTAGAATGCGCCTGCTGTGCTTGCAAGACCTCCCGCCAAAATTGTTATTGATTTGTTCCCGCCGAATTACTCCACCGTTGTATCTGCATTGTACCCAATCCTACAGAATTTCTTGAAAGAATCCATTTTAATTTTGAATTAATTAGTTGAATATCACTACTCTTGTTTTCTCATACATTGACCCCATCATACAAAACACAATAATTACCCTTGCAAATGGTCATTTCGAATGAAGAATCTTGTTGATTATTACTATAGTTCGAATAAAACTAGTTGTCCTTTGGCCTGGTGCTCAAGAACCACTCACTAGAAACGTTTTTATCAGAAAGTCTGATGTTCGAACAGCTGACCGTTTGATTCAATGTGAGAAATTAGGTAATCAATATTTCTAGAGCATGTCTCTGGCCCCGCTACGAATGATTTTCACAAAACTATCTATGCCAATTGTCAGTATATAATAAGTAATAATCAGTACCTTCAACGAAAAATTCGTACCTCAAAAGGTGGATGAGAAATTAGGTAATCAATATTTCTAGAGCATGTCTCTGGCCTGGCTATGAATGATTTTCACGAAACTATGCCAATTGTTAGTATATTTCAACTTTACTCTCAATTTAGGCTAGAAATCATCTGTTAAAATGGTATTGTTAAGATTCAAGATGTTTGGAAACTGTTACAAGGTGTATTTCTATTGGCCAACATAACAGAATGGTGACTTGCTGAAATACTGAGCTATGATTGGTCGGTGGGAGGGGGGATTGTCACGCCTACTTTTAACACTAGGTGTAGTTAATGGTGGCTGCAGTTAGTTCAAGAATTCACCGCTAGATAGTGGCACCAACAGGGTTCCAGACTTGAAATGGCTGCCGGTCAGCTGATAATTGGATACTGCGTTGTGATTGGTCGGTGGGAGGAGGATAGTCACGCCTTCTTTCAACACTAGATGAAGCTAAATGGTGACTGCATCTAGTTCATGAATTCACCGCTAGATAGTGGCACCAACAGGGTTCCAGGCTTTAAATAGCTGCCGGTCAGCTGATATTGGAATACTGTGCTGTGATTGGTCGGTGGGAGGGGGATTGTCAAGCCTACTTTTAACACTGGGCGGAGCTGAATGGTGACTGTATTAATTTAGTTCAAGAATTCACCGCTAGGTAGTGGCACCAACAGGGTTCCAGACTTGAAATGGCTGCCGTTCAGCTGGTATTTGGATACTGTGTTGTGTCTGTGTTGGAGGTCTTTGGGCCGGTTCATGAGCTCGGGATTTAGCAAAGTCCTAGACTAAAACGGGTGGCTACCGTGGCATCTACAAACGTTTGTCTCGACTGGTTAGTGGGTTAGCAGCATAGAGAGCCCTTAGTACATAGAGTCGAGGCTAACGTTTGTCGATGCTACGGTGGCCACCCGTTTTAGTCTAGGACTTGGCTAAATCCCGAGCTCATGAACCGGTCCTAACAGGACTAGGACTGAGATGACTAGGAGGACTAGCAGGACTAGAGCTGAGATGACAAGAAGGACTAGCAGGACTAGGTCTGAGATGACTAATCCTGTCTTATCTTATATCTTTAAGCGCAACAGCTGATGCTCAATATTTTTTTTCTATACTTTCCCTATTCTCCGAATGAGTCTAAAGCTAGATGTAGGCTATAGCTTAAGCAGCGCTGGGGCAAGCGGTTGAAATCAAGTTTAAATATCGATTTGTGAAACTTAGTTTGAACAAGGATGGAGCACACAGGTATATCAAATAATGTTTTATAAAAGTAAGTTATATATTTATTCCATGAATAATAACTTACTATTTGTGTATAGTTTGATGAAATGTTTTGAATTAAGATAGGATGAGATAAGATAAGATGAGATATACAACAAAAGAGATAACATAAACGTATGAAATACAGTTTAATATCGCCATTAAAAAAATAGATAGTCAGCAAATTACAGTGATAATAATAATAAATTGTAGGCTACGACATGTGCATTGTGTCATAGACTAACTATACAAACTAACTATACTAACTGCTGTCTGTGATTGTGTGTTCAAATTTCAGTGAAATATTTTTATAGTTCTGTCCTATAAAAATATTCAAAATAAATTAAACAAGGTGTAGTCTAGTCAAATGGTGTTTTGAAGTGGAAAGTTTTGGTCGAATTGTTTTTTATGGCTTGTTTTATGTTATCGAGGTCTCTAAACACGAATCTGATGTTTGCCAATAAAAATTATTTCGGCAAAGGGTGAAAGGGGGGGGCGAAGGTACAATTTCGGGTTTTCCATAATGTTTCGATAAATATCGATCTTGGAGTAAAAAGCATCAAATAGAAATTGAAGTAAACTAAATTTACTATAGTAGTTATTTGTGAAAAGACTTTGAGAACAGAGTTATTAACGAAAATGTGGACAAATCGTAGTCATGTAAAGCTGCTTCCAAGTCATTTTATCGATTATAACTCTTCCAATTCTAATTTTAAAGAATGTTTGACAATCAAACTTGTAGAAAAAATCATTTCCCACAAAAAACGTATCTTGCAAAATTTTGATAAATTGCGTAATTCAGGAGTTATTTAGGGAAAAGTGAAAATTTGTATGAGAACACTTTCATAATACGAGTCCTCACTTCCAAGCAATATAACCTTACGACTGGATTGCAAGTGGAAACTCTCACGCTACCTGTTGATAGAAACTGGAACTAATATTGACATTGTTCTAGTTTTTTGTAAATTGTGGGATTACCGTTCATTTTATCCAGACAATGCACAAGACAATATCTGTAGACAATAACATGGACTAAAATTTATGTCTTGAGAAGATCTCCGATATTTCTAGTCATCGAGTCATAATTTGAGATAAACTAGACGAATCGTCTTCACACGATGCTATTTTGAGCTGTTTTTTTATTGAAACACATTCATTATCAATTATAAAGGAATAAAAATCGCAGATTTCTATAGAAAAAATTGTAGTCTACAAAAAAGGTCTCTTGCAAAATTTCAGTTAAAAGCGTATTTCAGAAGTTATAAACGAAAAAGTAAGAAAATGTGTTGCAAAGCTTCGAAGCAACTCAACCTGTTCAGAAAGCTGACGGCTGGATTGTAAAAGGGAGCGCTCACGCCATCTCTTAATAGCAATTGGAACTAATCTTGACATTCCTTCAGTTTTTTGAAGATTGCGGCATTACTGTTCGTTTTATCGAAAAAGTGTAGAGGAAGTTAATTGTAGAAAATGAATTGGGCTTTAATTATTGTTGAGTAATATCCTTTGAAATACATGTCATTGAGTCATAATTTATCAAAAACTAGATGAACCGTCTTCACATGATGCAGTTTTTGAGTGGTTTTTCAATTATAACGCCTACATTAGTTGTTTTAAATAGACAATTATCACAAAATGTTGTATGAAAACCTATAATCTACAAAAAAGTATCAGTCATACTTTTGGTAGAAAGCGTATTTCAGAAGTTGAAGTTACAAACAGATCATTTGAATCTATTCTTGAAACGCCTCAAAAATCAAAGTCCTCTACAGAGGTTTTGACGGCAAAATTTCAGAAGTGAACGCTCGCGCTACGGTACCTATAGACAAAAATTGTAACTAATCTCGACATTACTCGGTTTTTTGTGAATTGTGACCTTATGGTTGGTTTAATCGAAAAAATGCAAGTGGCGTTTATTGTAGTTTTTTCCCATAGAACTGTTCAATATCAATTTCTTTATATTCGATACCTAATGACTACGTTATTATTGAAAAACTGCATCATGTGAAGATGATTCGTCTAGTATTTCTCAAATTATGACTCAATGATTAGAAATATCGGGAATATGATGATAACATACTCATCGAGTCATAATTTGAAATAAACTAGACGAACCTTCTTCACACGATGCTGTTTTGAGCTGTGTTTTATTTTTATTAAAACACAGTCATTATCAATTATAAAGGAATAAATATCGCAGATTTCCATAGAAAAAATTGTAGTCTACAAAAAAGGTCTCTTGCAAAATTTCAGTTAAAAGCGTATTTCAGAAGTTATTTACGAAAAAGTAAGAAAATGTGTTGCTAATCTTCCAAACAACTCAACCTGTTCAGAAAGCTGACGGCTGGATTGTAAAAGGGAGCGCTCACGCCATCTCTTGATAGCAATTGGAACTAATATTGACATTCCTTCAGTTTTTTGAAGATTGCAGCCTTACTGTTCGTTTTATCGAAAAAATGTAGAGAAAGTTTATTGTAGAAAATGAATTGGGCTTCAATTATTGTTGAGTCATATCCTTCGAAATATATGTCATCGAGCCATAATTTATCAAAAACTAGATGAACGGTCTTCACATGATGCAGTTTTTGAGTGGTTTTTCGATGATAACACCTTATTGGTTTCAGATAGACAATTATCACAAAATGTTGTAAGAAAACCTATAATCTACAAAAAAAAGTATCTGTCATACTTTTGGTAGAAAGCGTAATTCTGAAGTTACAAACAGATCATTTGAATCTATTCTTGAAACGCCTCAAAAATCAAAGTCCTCTACTAACAGAGGTTGGCAAAAATTGTAACTAATCTCGACATTACTCGGTTTTCTATAAATTATGACCTTATGGTTGGTTTAATCGGAAAAATGCAAGTGGCTTTTATTGTAGTTTTTTCCCATAGAACTATTCAATGAAATTCTTTATATTCGATACCTAATGACTACGTTATAATTGGAAAACAGCATCAAGTGAAGATGATTCGTCTAGTATTTCTCAATATATGACTCAATGACTAGAAATATCGGGAATATGTTGATAACATACTCATCGAGTCATAATTTGAAATAAACTAGACGAATCGTCATCACACGATGCTATTTTGAGCTGTTTTTTTTTTTATTAAAACACAGTCATTATCAATTATAAAGGAATAAAAATCGCAGATTGTTATAGAAAAAATGTAGTCTACAAAAAAGGACTCTTGCAAAATTTCAGTTAAAAGCGTATTTCAGAAGTTATAAACGAAAAAGTAAGAAAATGTGTTGCTAAGCTTCCAAGCAACTAAACCTGTTCAGAAGGCTGACGGCTGGATTGCAAAAGGGAGCGCTCACGCCATCTCTTGATAGCGATTGGAACTAATCTTGACATCGCTTCAGTTTTTTGAAGATTGCGGTCTTACTGTTCGTTTTATCGAAAAAATGTAGAGAAAGTTTATTGTAGAAAATGAATTGGGCTTCAATTATTGTTGAGTAATATCATTCGAAATACATGTCATTGAGCCATAATTTAACAAAAACTAGATGAACCGTCTTCACATGATGCAGTTTTTGAGTGGTTTTTCGATGATAACACCTTATTGGTTTCAAATATACAATTATTATCACAAAATGTTGTAAGAAAACCTATAATCTACAAAAAAGTCTCTGTCATAATTTTGGTAGAAAGCGTATTTCAGAAGTTACAAACAGATCATTTGAATCTATTCATGAAACGCCTCAAAAATCAAAGTCCTCTACAGAGGTTGACAAAACTTGTACCACTAATCTCAACATTTCTCGGTTTTTTGTAAATTGTGACCTTATGGTTGGTTCAATCGAAAAAATGCAAGTGGCGTTCATTTTGTAGTTTTTTCCCATAGAACTGTTCAATATCAATTTCTTTATATTCGATACCTAATGACTACGTTATAATTGAAATCAGCATCATGTGAAGATGATTCGTCTAGTATTTCTCAATATATGACTCAATAACTAGAAATATCGGGAATATGTTGATAACATGAATTGTAGTCCATTTTATTGTCTACATATTTTGTCTACAACTGTTTTTCGATTAGATGAACGGTAAGCACCCAATATACAAAAAACCCACGCAATGTCAATATTAGTTCCAGTTTCTACCCACAGGTAGCGCGGGCGTTTCCTTTTACAATTCAGCCGTCAACTTCTGTAGGGCTGACAAGCTTGAAGTGAAGATTTCTGAAGCGTTCAAAAAAGTTTCCAATCAACTGTTCATAACTCCTGAAATACGCTTTAAATAGATATTTTTCAGGATACCTTTTTTGTAGATTATAGTTTTTCTACAAGTCTATGTAAAATTCGTTCTTTTAATAAATACTAACGACTGTGTTATATTTGAAAGAACAACTAAAAATCAGCATCGTTTGAAGACGATTAGTCTAGTTTTTCTCGTATTATGACTCAAAGGATTAGAGAAGGATTAGAATTATGATTATAGGATTAGAAAAGGACTAGATATCAGAAATTTTTTCAGGACATAGATTGTAGTCCATTCTATTGTCTACCGCTTTTGTCCTTTGCATTGTTTCGATAAAATGTACGGTAAGCCCACAATTTACAAAAAACCTAAGCAATGTCAAAATTAGTTCCTGTTTCTATCAACAGATTGCGCGGGCGCTCCCTTTTACAATTCAGCCGAGCCGAGGCTGAGTGGCTTGAGACGTGAATTCAAGGAAAGATTCCAATTTATTATCTTTTCATAACTCCTGAAATACACTTTTATAGATTTTAATGACCTATTGAAACAGAATTCATTCAACAATAAGTGCAAAAACTATTAGACAATATCAATGGTTGTGAAAACAAACAGACTCATCAAACCATATAAATACTTCTCACTATAACATAAACACTGACAAAAGATTTAATTCGAAATAAAATGTAGAGGACACTAGCCTATTATTTATTTTTATTATCTGTCTCTATATCAAGAAAGTACTAGTTTATTATCCTTCTTATACAAATTGGATCGATTAAGCTCACTTATTTATGCTATTTCCAAGTTTTGCATTTCAAATAAAGTTCGCACACCCTATCCAATGTTACCTCGTGACCCAGATCCCCCTGGATGTATCTTGTCCGTCTTTCCTGAACATGTAATGTGTGTATCCCATGACATTTTGCTCGACTTTTGCTATTCTCGTAGATTCTTGCTAGATGTGATTCTAGTCGATAGTTTGCAAGTATTGTACGTAGAGTATTACTATAGAGTGAAGAATACCGCGTATGTAGTTACTTGAGTGAAGTATCATGTATCTTTACTAGAGTATGCCGTAAAGTAGTTTTAAGCTTGATATTAGCTGTTCTAGTTTGAATGTTGAGAATGTAGTATTATGATATCTTTCTTTGTTTATACTTGACAAATATATACAGAGTGTTTCAGAACTCCCTACCAATATTCTAGGGCATTGTTCCTGGGTAAAAACATATCTAAATATCATATTTAAATTGTCCGGAAGTCCTTAGTTACTCACACAGCTGCCAATTTTTATTCTCGCTTATTGTTTTCTATCTCAATAATGGTAAAACATATGGAATTGAAACTTTGCACCAAAATTCATGACAACTATAGACAAAGCTACAAAAAATTATGAATTTTTTACAAATCCATAGAACAAAATGTCGGCCATTTAAAATTTTGTTTCCAGAATAACTCGGAAACCGTTGATATTACGAAAAGTTTACAAGAATAACTTTATTTAGTAAATTTAATTACAAATCGATTGAAACCTTATTTGTTAAGATTGGGCCAACATTGACTGAGATATGGCAGCTTTAGTGATAGGTGACCGCTGGAGGTTACTTGCACTCCTTTTTACTGTCTTTAAAATTCACACGTAATTATCTAAAATCGCTTAAAAATAACATGCAAAGCAGACGGAGACTGTTGCATTGTCGTAGCAGACTTTAGCCGCAAGCCCAGGATGCACTCCAACCAGCCTCCAGCGGTCACCTATCACAATACAGGAAAAAGGCAGACTTACACTAGAATTCTCAGTATATTGCATATAGTACCACAGAAAAGATACACTGTCCCTACTTTAATATTTCCTAGTCCCTAGTTTGTAATCATGTCCAGTGTGTTATCTACCTCTTTTCTACATGACTCATAAATTTCTATCAAACAAGGCTATGAAGGTCAATAGCAGAATACGACTCAACTCCAGTTTGCCTGAATAATTATTGTTTGACGATAACAAATGAATTAATCTGCTCCATTAAATGCAACCTAGTGGCCACCCCTTGAGCAATCAAATCTCTACGGTAATTAAATAGAAACAACAATTTGAAAAAGCTATAAACTCTGTTGTTGCCGTGAATATAAATAATAAAATTGCAAGTGAACGAAACGGCTGACTATAAAGTTGTTTGTTCAGCAGACTTCGTTTGCTCAGTAAAACGCTTGCGATTCGTTTTATTCTTGAACTGAACAGTTTTGCTACTTTGAAATTGTAGGACACGGATTGCAATCATGCTTTTATCACCTGCACTATCAGACGATAAGGGATTTGACGAAGAAAATTTATTTTCATATTCTCATCACACCCAACTCTGACATCGATTTCATCTTTGTTCATGTCTCCTCTCATTCTATTGTCTTTTTTGTTCTGTCTCAATTTCTCTTGTTTGAAGTTGCTTTCACACATAGTCAAAAGACTTGCTAGTTGACTAGAGTTCCCCCCATTCCCCCCCCCCCCCAAAAAAAAAACAAATACAAGAATTGTCTGACAATTAAATATACAGTATGATAAAAAGATAATGGAATAGGATACTATACTTTATGTAAGCTATATAGAATAATATTCCAAAGTGGAATATCCCCATCAAAAAGGAGAAATTATTCCCCCCCCCCTCCCAGAAACAATGAAATAATTTTCGGCCAATTAAATGAATAAATAGATAATTAAAACATAATGGAATAGTATACTTAAATAAGGAATAAACAATACACAACAGTGTTTAAACACGAACACTATTAACAAGTTTTGTGCTCGAATAGAAACAAGGTTTGTACAAATTCATTCTCAAATTAATTATTTCACCATTGTTTTCTTAACTATTAGCTAGTTTGACAATGCCCTCTGTAGTGATTCTTGTAGAATAAATAATTGTCTTGTGAGAATGTGACTGCTTGCATTGTTGAAATGTAGAAACCTGATTTTGGCCTGAATAGAAACTTAGCATCCTTGAAATTGTTTTATCAAATAATTATTCCAAATTGATGTCAAATTGTAAATTCGTTGACAGGTGATCATATGATATCAATCATGAAAGTGTTGAATTCAATATTTTTTCTAAAGCAGTGTACAAACGCTGCAATTGTTTAGCAGGATTCTTTCAACTTGTCAGAAAACAGCTGATTGATGTACGCTCGATAACTAACGTTAAATCAGCTGTTTTCTGACATGTTAAAAGAATCCGGCTATATCAATTTATTGCAGACTAGCCATACATTGGAACCGTTTTTGTCAGAAAGGGTCCAATGCTCCAACTGCTGGCTTTTGACTCAATGTTAGCATTTCGGATGATTGGTCGCTTTCTGACAAAAACGGTTCCAATTTATGGCTAGTCTGCGTTAAGTTAATACAATTTATTGCAGAGTTTGGATGCTGCTCTAGTTATTAATCCTACTTAAACTGTTGGTCAAATATAACTTGAATAAATAAATATAATGTAATGAATAAATGAAAAGATTAATGATTTGCACATACATGTAAGACTTAAATTGAATTGAAATGAATAACTGATAAAGATTATCAGGAAACAGTTGACAGTTAGAATTCAGGAGTCAGAAGTATGAAATCTAGCCAGAATTTATTGTATTCATACTAATATGAAAGAAATATTCACTATTTATTAAGTAATGGTAGATTATGATAGATGGTAGTAATGGTAGATTAGGCTAGGCGTACACCGGTTAGTCAAGACTAGACGAGATTAGTCACGTTTAGTCACACACCGATTAGTCATTGCATTTGTGTGTGCTGCTTCATAAGCAACTATGTGAATTACTGTGACTAAACGTGACTAATCTCGTCTTGTCTTGTCTTGACTAACCGGTGTACGCCTAGCCTTACAGTATGCTATGTGATATTGGCTATGGATTCACAAGAAAAACCATTCTTGAGTGTTTAATTTCTGTAAGTTAAAAACTGGAATAACTTTCAGATTTCTTGATTGACTTTGGAAAATGGATCTCAAAGTTTCTGTTGAGATCTTTTCAATAAAATGTCATTATTGTGAGTTATTTCTGAGATTATTTTTCATAATTCAATTTCATAATCATTATTTAATTTTAGTAAGAAATTCTAAAAAGTATAATTAGTAACGTTTTTCGAAAAAGAATCATATGATCACCTGCTATAATTGAACTTGATTTGATACTGTTTATAAGATAGTATTAATTATTGTTTGAATAAACTGCATTGAAATCCTATATCCATTGATAAGATATCTGTAGGATTTTAATAGATAAAATCATTCAAATATATAAGTAGTGTTTAGTGAAAATTTTAAAAACGTGTTACAGTTCCTGACGTGAGTGCTTACTATTGAGTAAATTTTGAAAATTACGAAAATTGAATTTCCTATCAACCATGTGCTTAGCTAAAATTTGATCCTAGTATTCATTGATTTTTCAAGATTTAACTCCACAATTGAAACGTAGTCAGTTGTTTTGAAATTTATGTATTCGCCATTGTAATTTGAAGTAGATTTGTCCTAAGTGTGATCCTCTTACTAATAATACTACCAAACCTCCCTTTAACTAGTAAAATATTTTCTATACTTTAATCCAATTTCAAACATCATAAAATTTCAAAAAATCAACCTTTGATTATTTCAAGAAATTAGTCTCGTTTGTACTCTAAGGCTAGGCGTACACCGGTTAGTCAAGACAAGGCAAGACGAGATTAGTCACGTTTAGTCACAGTACTTTACATAGTTGCTTATGAAGCAGCACACACCGATGCAATGACTAATCGCTGTGTGTTGCTTCATAAGCAACTATGTGAAGTACTGTGACTAAACGTGACTAATCTCGTCTTGTCTTGTCTTGACTAACCGGTGTACGCCTAGCCTTACTATAGAATCTTCAGAATTCTGATTAGGGGTTAATCGGTGGCAGCTATTTTGCATATTTTCGAATTCATAAAACGTGTAGCATAACAATCAAGAGGTAACTCTCTCAATTGATTAGATTATTGAAAATTGTAGTTATCAGGCTTGTCTAAAACTATTCCAAACATTACTAAAACATTTCTCCAACTCATTCAATCTTTGAAAATAGGCTGAAAAAATCTTTAATAGGCTTATCTAAAACTATATTCAACATTACTAAAATATTCTGCACACTATTGGTCACCCAATCTTCAAAAACCGCTTGTCAATTTTCATTTTCATTTACAATCGTTCAAAAAATTCATTCATAGCTATTTTGTTTTTACAAGTCATTTTCACATCTGTACAGTGCTCTGTGTTTGAAAAATCAGTGTTTCATATTTTTTGTAAACTAGACATGTATAATATATTTATATATATTCTACTTCTCTTTGTCTATATGTATAGATATTTATTATTATAGATGTTTTACTAAGATAGTAAATGTGAACTTTTATGGGCATTTTTGATGGATGTTTGTAAGAGCATTCGTGGTGTACGTATGACTCTTTGTTTGCAACTATATTATTGCATATCTCACAGAAATTACCGAAAAATAATTACTGAATGGAATGAAACGAATATTATTATTGAAAACCTACTATAGCAAAAACCTACCTACTTTCATGAACTACTTTTAAATACTGTAGTAGGCCTGTATATTGAATCCAAATGGAATAACAAGCATAGAAGCTGATTCGGATGATTTATCTGAATGCGATGAAATATAATGGAGGTAGAGAAATACAGGCACGGTAGGTGATAAGATTAACAGCCATTTCAATGAAAATTTAATTAAATCTTATATCGCCGTAAATTGGCTTCATCTGACGGAGCTAATAAAATTATTGAAGACTATAAAACCAATAAAACTAGACCACTAAGGAGCACCATAAAATAACGTTATCTAACGAAGCTGAATAGATGAGATAACTCCTTCTATAGAATGAAGTCATCCAAGTAATTCTATAGAAAATTCCATTTTCATGAAAGTGACCTTTGGACTTCTCTTGTAAAAATGCAGGTCTGACATCAAATAAAACGTTTAAGGCTAGGCGTACACCGGTTAGTCAAGACAAGACAGGACGACATTAGTCTCGTTTAGTCACAGTAATTCACATAGCTGCTTATAAAGCAGCACACACCGATGCAATGACTAATCGGTGTGTGTTGCTTCATAAGCAACTATGTAAGTACTGTGACTAAACGTGACTAATCTCGTCTTGTCTTGTCTTGACTAACCGGTGTACGCTTAGCCTAAAGCTGTGCATCAGCAGGAAACAAAATTTCTATGGTGATATTTTTTAAAGTTTTTCGTTTTGGATACTATTAAGCTTATCAAAATGAAATACATTTCAGAGGAAAATTTCGATTTGTTCATTACTTAGTGAGATATGGGCACCAAAAGTATAAATTTTTGGAACAGGTCGTCTCGAAATTGGTTGCAGATACAATCATGAAATTTTGAGCAAACATTTTTGAAGATATTGTCCATCACATGTCATAATTAGATAAAATATGTCTAAACCCACCAATCACAATAATTCTTCCCAATCAATGGAAGCAAGCACATGGTTCTCAATTCGCCTCCTCATTGGTCCAAACCGACCAATCACAACTGTTTCCGAACAATGGCAGCAAGCACATGGTTCTCAACTCGCCACCCCATTGGCCAAGCACTTGCGTCAGTCAACAGCTGATTGGTGGTTAGGTTTAAAATGCAGTTTTCTGTCTGTTGGCACGTTGACAGGGTATACTGCTGACTCCGCAAACTTTGGCTCAATCGCGTCGGGAGAGATTGCGACGTGCGTTTACCGACGCTACAAGCGAGACTGTCACGCATGTCAAGACGGTATGACACTTACTTATTGGATGACCTTTGTACCGTAGTTTTTTTTTCAATACATGAAGAATCTCTTTTCTCAATACTATACATAAAAATAAATAACAAGACTCTATAAGGACGTTTATAGAGACCTGGTATAGAATACAAGGTAGAGTGTTCACGAGCATGATGCGCAGTAGAAAGCTTTAGCCCCTGCACCCACTAAGCAACTGCTATCTGATTTCAGTCAGCAACCCAGCGTTGCCAGATGACTTTGGCTGATAGGTTAGATTACCCGATTACCCGAAAAACAGCCAAATGTCATCTGGCAACATTGGGTTGCTGACTGAAATCAGATAGCAGTTGCTAAGTGGGCGTAGGGCCTTATTCGCCGATCAATGAGACTTCACTATTACTATTCCTTATTCGATAGTTATTTTATCACTATTTGATATTCCCTATATTTTAGATGCCACCAAAACGTACAACAAATGTTTCATATTCTCCAATCTTATATATTTATGTACTTTTTGAAAACTCTAAATGCGTAATGATTGACTGCTAAGGCTAGGCGTACACCGGTTAGTCAAGACAAGACAAGACGAGATTAGTCACGTTTAGTCACAGTAATTCACATAATTGCTTATGAAGCAACACACACCGATTAGTCATTGCATCGGTGTGTGCTGCTTCATAAGCAACTATGTGAAGTACTGTGACTAAACGTGACTAATCTTGTCTTGTCTTGTCTTGACTAACCGGTGTACGCCTAGCCTTATAAGCTACCTTGTATTCCAATTACCTTGCTATTATTACATCATTATTTTGCAATTTTTATATTCATATTTCAGTTGTCTCAAATTCCCAAGTCTTTCATTAACTTTTCTCTACGTTATTATTTTATTTCAACCAGCATGTACCCTTGTCTTCTTTACTACACAAAATTATTAGTGTTCAAAGTAGTTCTTCATTGTGATCAATTTATATATTTTATAATAGATTATTACTGCTGTTTATTTAGTTGATGTAAAACGTGAACTATAACATAGATGCTATAGCAGCAACCATCTGTTATCAAAATGATTGTTCAGTCAAAATTATAAGTGGTTCATGGTAGGTCAATTGCAACATGATTGACGAGTACACGTCATTTTGTAAGGCTAGGCGTACACCGGTTAGTCAAGACAAGACAAGACGAGATTAGTCACGTTTAGTCACAGTAATTCACATAGCTGCTTATGAAGCAGCACACACTGATGCAATGACTAATCGGTGTGTGTTGCTTCATAAGCAACTATGTGAAGTACTTTGACTAAACGTGACTAATCTCGTCTTGTCTTGACTAACCGGTGTACGCCTAGCCTGAAATTGCAATTGAAAAAATTAAACATGTTTCCAAACAGTTTTATGTGTATAACATATTCGACATCACAGCCTACGTCAAATGAAAAAAAAACATTATTAGCCTTAGCTTTTAGTGTATATGTATGTCAGAAATGAAAGGAATCGAAGTTGTACGGTTGAACAACTTCAATTGTATAGTTCAACCTTTTCAGTTTTGAGTGTATCTGAAACTGTTAAATTCTGAAACCAGACACTTCTTCTTGCTCCTCAGACTCTGGCCCAGTCACGCAAGGAAGCTCTGCGTCAAATCTTTACAGAAGTGTCAAGCATTAATACGGCCTGCGAAGGTTTCAGAACGGTAAACTGTGACAAGAATCTCACATTAGTTTCGTTGCAAAATGTACTTGAACTGTTGCAAAATGTAGCAGTTCTGTTGCAAAAGTTGTCGCAAAATGAAGCAGAACTGTTGCAGAAGTTGATGCGAAATTTAGCAGAGTTTTGTTGCAAAATGTAGCAGACCTGTTGCTAAATGTATGAGAATCTGTTACAAAATGCTGTGAGAGTTGTTGCAAAATGTAGCAGAAGTTGTTGCTAAATGCTAAATCTATTTGAATCTGTTACAAAATGCTGTGAAAGTTGTTGCAAAATGTAGCAGATCTGTTGTAAGCTTGTTGCAAATCAACGCTGGAGATACACTGTTTCACAATTGTGTTTCATAAATTTGCAACTGAAAATATTTGATACGTATCTTTATTGCAAACTTTTGTTGTAAATCACACACGCCAACAACAATAAATCACGCAGAACTTTTTGATGCACCCAAGTACCGTATTCTGTATACTGTTCAGAAAACTCTGTTTCACTCATTTCAATGAATTCATCACAAAAATTCACTTTATTGAATACAGTACCATACATTGATAAGATTGAATTCATTTCAATCAACTCATCACAAAAGCTCACGCAGTTAAATACCGTACATTGATGAGATTGACCAAATAAGTATACCACGCTTCGCCTCTATATTGATTAGATTATCTCTTAAAAATATGAATGGATTATTTCTGATAGAAACCTAATCTTTCTGCCTCCCTTTTCATAAACATTCTTCATCATTCAAACCCCCTCCTCTCCCCTCCTCTTATTTTATTTTTACATTTATCAACTATATTTATCTTCTCTCTTAGGCCAGGCGTACACCGGATAGTCAAGACAAGACAAGACGAAATCAGTCACGTTTAGTCACAGTACTTCACATAGTTGCTTATGAAGCAACACATACCGATTAGTCATTGCATCGGTGTGTGCTGCTTCATAAGCAGCTATGTGAATTACTGTGACTTAACGTGACTAATTTCGTCTTGTCTTGTCTTGACTAACCGGTGTACGCCCAGCCTTATACTGTCACGGAAAACGTTACAAGCATTATTTCAATCCTGACCTTTCAACTTTCCATTATCACCTTTCAAGCCAGTTCTTCCGCTTTCCTTGACATCTTTCCGTTTCTCCCTTCCTCACCCCCCTCACACACACCTTCTCTCTCATTCCCTCTCACTCTCTCTCTTGAGGATCTAGTGTAAGAGAGAGTCGACTGTGTCCTAACTTCCAGGCAAAAACTGAAGGAAGCCGGTCTTCTCCTTCTCCTTCTTCTTCCTACGTCTTTTTCTTCTTCTTCTCCTTCTTCTTCCTACGTCTTCTTCTTTTCTTCCTCCACTTATTCTTTTCATTTATTTTCTTGCTCTTCTTCTTTCACTTCTTCTTCCTCTACTTCTTCCTCTTCTGCTTTTACTCTATTTTCTTCGTCTACTTCTTCTTCTTCTTCCCCTTCTTCTTAGTCTTCTTCTTCTTCCTCTTCTTCTTTTACTCCATTCTTCTTCTTCTTCTTCTTCTTCTTCTTCTTTTTCTTCTTCTTCTCCTCACTCTGCTTCTTCCTCTTCTTCTTTTACATCTTCTTCTCCTTCTTCTTCTCTCCTCCTCCTTCTTCTCCTCCTTCTCCTTCTTCTTTTTCTTCTTCTTCCTCTTTCCCTCCTTCTCGTTCCTCTTTCTCTTTTCCTCCTACTTTATCTTTCTTTTCTTCTTCTTCTTCTTCTTCTTCTTCTTCTTCTTCTTCTTCTTCTTCTTCTTCTTCTTCTTCTTCTTCTTCTTCTTCTTCTTCTTCTATTTCTTCTTCTTCTTCTTCTTCTTCTTCTTCTTCTTCTTCTTCTTCTTCTTCTTCTTCTTCTTCTTCTTCTTCTTCTTCTTCTTCTTCTTCTTCTTCTTCTTCTTCTTCATTCAATCCTCGTGACGCATTAAGTACCTCTCGTTCTCTCTCTCTTTCTCTCTCACTCCCTCTATCATTGTCTCTCTTGAAAGTCAAGTGTAAGAGAGGGCCGACTGCGCCCTAACTTCCAGACCTTTTCTTCCAGGCCAGGCAAAAAATAAAGGCAGTCATTATTTTCTATTCTATCATCTCTCCCTGTTAAGGGAGGTTGGCGTTAACACTCCCTCTCTCTCTCTCTCCCTCATTAGACGATCATCCTTCTCTTTTCCAGTATAATCACCGAAATTGTGACCTCTGACATCGTTTACATATAGCCAGCGACCTCTATTAGTGGCGGTGACCTTCTAGAAGTGTCAGAAAGCAACTCGAGTGTATCGATCCTTAATTCGAAAAGCCCGCTTGCAGTCACTCACTCAATGTAAATAAAGGTTTCTCACTCGAGTAGAGACTGGATTATAATATTTTCCCGAGTGGCTCTGAAGTTTCCTGGGCCTGCTGTTTTATATAAGACACCCTTTAAATATTGAAAATTTCCTGATGGATTTTAATTTGGGAACACCTTTGACCTTTCACTAACCTAGAAGCATCAGCCAATTTTCGATTAATAATTACTTTCTTTCCAATTTTTCTGTTTTTTTTTCAATTAGGTATAGGCAAAGACACTTAGGGCCGGTTCATGAGCTCGGGATTTAGCCAAGTCCCAGACTAAAACGGGTGGCATCGACAAACGTTAGCCTCGATACTTTGTACTAAGGGCTCTCTATGCTGCTAACCCACTAACCTGTAGAGACAAACGTTTGTCGATGCTAAGGTAGCCACCCGTTTTAGTCTAGGACTTGGCTGAATCCCAAGCTCATGAACCGGCCCTAAGAATACAATTAGAATGATTAATACAAAGACAATTAGAATAGTTTCCTATCATCTTTGGTATAGGTGACTGTGACGTCAAAAAACTTATTTGAAACCTAAGGCTAGGCGTACACCGGTTAGTGAAGACAAGACAAGACAAGATTAGTCACAGTACTTCACATAGTTGCTTATGAAGCAACACACCCCGGTTAGTCATTGCATCAGTGTGTGCTGCTTCATAAGCAACTATGTGAATTATTGTGACTAAACGTGACTAATCTCGTCTTGTCTTGTCTTGACTAACCGGTGTACGCCTAGCCTGAAATTGCAATTGAAAAACAGTTTACAAAACAGTTTTATGTGTATGACATATTCGACATTACAGCCTACGTCAAATGAAAAAGAACATTATTATGAGGAATTTCGAGAAAGATCGAACTAACATCAAACAAACGAGAGAGGGAGTGACAATTATGTAGTAGTGAGTTACATCTCCAAGTTTCCAAATTTACAAGCCGTTTGATAGGCTAATGAGTTGAACAGCCATTTTACAATTTCAACCAATCAGGAGCCAGCTGTACAAGAATGTCACGTGACACCTGACACGAGCTGCTAGCTTCTGATTGGTCGAAATCGTAAGATGGCGTCTATTCAGCTTATTAGCCAATCAGACGGCTCTTTGAATTCTCGTAGGCGTTGTACGTCATCAGCATTACCACTCCCATTTTTCTGCTGATGAAAGAATAAATGAATGAATGAATGAATGAATGAATGAATGAATGAATGAATGAATGAATGAATGGATGAATGAATGAATGGATGAATGAATGGATGAATGAATGAATGAATGAATGGATGAATGAATGGATGGATGACTGGATGAATGGATGAATGGATGAATGGATGAATGGATGAATGGATGAATGGATGAATGGATGAATGGATGAATGGATGAATGGATGAATGGATGAATGGATGAATGGATGAATGGATGAATGGATGAATGGATGAATGGATGAATGAATGAATGGATAAGTACCGTTTCGCTTTAATATACATAGATTTAAGCTTAAAAACAAAATAAACAAGAATAACCAAGCTAAAATAGGAAGCATTCAGTATGAACATTGTTAATTTACTGAATTTATTGATATACAGTATTTAATAATTATACGAGTAGGTACAATTTTTTATTTGAAAAATTAGCTATTTTGACTAACGGTAGCCGGAGTCTGCTACTCATTTGCAAAAGTGAAAACCTACCTTAAAAGCCAAAGATCATTCAGAGTTTGCTTCAGCCTAGAGCTTGAAATAGACCTATTGAATAAAATACAAATTTTGTTCTGATCCTACCGTATCATTATCCATGAGATTCCTCGTGTAGTAATAAGTATTAAATCATGGAATCCTCATCTTTTATCTGAAATCTAAGGCTAGGCGTACACCGGTTAGTCAAGAGAAGATAAGACGAGATTAGTCAAGTTTAGTCACAGTACTTCACATGGTTGCTCATGAAGCAACACACACCGATTAGTCATTGCATCGGTGTGTGCTGCTTCATAAGCAGCTATGCGAATTACTGTGACTAATGTAGTCTTGTCTTGCCTTGTCTAACCGGTGTACGCCTAGCTTTCACCTTTTTTCAAAAACGATTTTGGCAAAAACTTAAGTCGTGTACACATGGCATTAGGGTAGGAAGGCCTCATGTAGAACAACAGTGAAAGTTTTGTGGTGAAAGTGATTGAGAGTGATGACTGACGTTGAATTCGTACGTTGATAATTCGCAGGCTTATTTCAGGGCAGTGGATAGTTGCTGTTATTCTAGCCGAAATAATCCACCGCTTTCCACTCGGGGAATTTACGTTATTAACCCTCCTTTTTCTCCTACTCTTCCTCTTCCTGATCCTCCTCCTCCTCCTCTTCTTCTTACCCTTCCTTCTTCTCCCTCTTTCTCTTCTTCTCCCCCATCTCTCTTCTTCTTCTCCTCCTCGTTTCTTCTTCTTCTTCATCTCCTCCACCCCCTCCTCCTCCTCCTTGCTTCTTCTTCTCCTTCTTCTTTTCTTTTTCTTCTTCTTCTCCTCCACCCCTCCTCCTCCTCCTCCTCGCTTCTTCTTCCTCTTCTTCTTCTTCTTTTCTTTTCTTCTTCTCTTCTTCTTCTTTTCATCTTCTTCTATTTCTTCTTCTCCTCCATCTTTTTCTTCTTTTTCTCCTCCTTCTCTTTTTTCTCCTTCTCCTCCGTCTTCTTCTTCTTATCCTTCACCTCCTCCTTGTTCTTCTTCTTCTTCTTCTTCTACTTCTCCTCCTCGTCCTCCTTCTCCTCCTCCTTCTTCTCGCTTCTTCTCCTCCTTCTTCTCGATTCTTCTCCTCCTCCTCCTGTCTCTTCTCCTTATTCTTTTTTCCTCCTCATCGCTTTTTCTTCTTTTCTTCTTCTTCTTCTTCTTCTATTTCTTTTCCTTGTCCTCTTTCTTCTTCTTTTATCTTCTTCTATTTCTTTTTTTCTCCTTCTTATTCTTCTTTTCCTCCTCCTCTTCCCTCCCCTCCTTCTTCTCCTTCTCCTCCTTCCTCTTCTTCTTCTTCTTCTTCTTCTTCTTCTTCTTCTTCTTCTTCTTCTTCTTCTTCTTCTGCTCCTTCTACTTCTTTCTCATCTCCTTCTATTTCTTTTCTTCTCCTTCTTTTTCTTCTTTTACTCCTCCTCCCCCTCCTCCTCCTCGTTTCTTCTTCTTCTTCCTATTCCTCTTCTTCTTTTCCACGTAGCGATTTTCCGTCAAAATCGGAATCGGGGGAATTTTCGTGTCGGCTAGTAGTAGGGAATTTCTGTGTCGGGTAGGGAAATTTCGTTATCCCTGAGGGCGGTTACGGGGTCGCCGGCTGGTCCGACCGCCATTCGGCTCGTCAGTCGTTTCGGAATTTATTTCGGGCCGGACGCGTTCACGATCGCTGAAAATGGCCGACTCAGCTAGTTTTGTTATCAGTTTTAGAGCTGCGATGAGCTCCCGATGAGCTACGGGATGGGAGCTCAAGCTCACAGCCACAAAACACCCCTGTGGTGAACGGTCAGTGCTGGGAGGTTGTCGAGAAAGTGATATTACAAATACACATCAATCTACCCCTTCTAAATACTACATTACTCCATCGTTATCCAATACATACACGATAATTTATTTAATACAAAATATAAAATTATGTCACAACAAATATTGAGTTGTGTGTAGGTGAAGAAAGTGATATTACAAATACACATCAATCCACCCCTTCTAAATACTACATTACTCCATCGTTATCCAATACATACTCGATAATTTATATAATACGGAATACAAAATTATGTCACAACAAATAGTGAGTAGAGTGTAGGTGAAGAAAGTGATATTACAAATTAATACGTCACTCAATCTCTTTCAAATGCTAGATTCCGTATCGTTCTCCAAAACATACACAATAATTCATGCAAAACAAAGTACAAAATTATGTTACGATAAATAGTAAACTGTATAGAGGTGAAGACAGTTATACTGTATTACAAATACTACATACAATACCACTAATATTACTTACTAAATACGAGATTTCTCAATTGTTCTCCAATACAAACACAATAATTTCTAAGCCTACGTTACAATTAATACAAATTAATATAAAATTATGTAACAACGAATATTAAGCTGCAATGGAGAAAATATATTACAAATAAGTCAGTTATTTATAAACTAGTTATTTCTATCGTTTTTTAATACATGAACAATAATTCAGACAATACAATTGATACAAAATATAAGAGAATGTTACTATGAATAGTAAGATTGGAGGAAGTAATATAACAAATACATAATTTAACCTCTCACTAGTTTATTTCTCTATAGTACTCCCATATGATACATTTATTTATACAAAATATAATTAGGTTATAGGCTAGTAAGCTGGGTAGTGGTAGAGAAAGTGATGCAGTATTACAAATACATCAATCCACCACCTCTAAATACTAGATTCCTCTATCTTGATACAATTAAAGATCTAATATATAGCTATATATAGTTAACTATAGTTCTTCTATTCAACTAAATAGTTAATTATACGTATAACTCTAAAGCTAGGCGTACACCGGTTAGTCAAGACAAGACAAGACGAGATTAGTCACGTTTAGTCACGGTAATTCACATAGTTGCTTATGGAGCAGCACACACCGATGAAATGACTAATCGTTGTGTGTTGCTTCATAAGCAACTATGTGAATTACTGTGACTAAACGTGACTAATATCGTCTTGTCTTGTCTTGACTAACCGGTGTACGCCTAGCCTTACACGTCGCCGAATTGTCCAATGCCCCTTAATGATTTTCAAAATATGGTGAACTTATAGGTTAAGTAGTTCCAACAATGAATTTCTATTCTCAAAACATAATTATTTCAATCTAAAATCCTCTTGACCCTGTTACAGACTAATTAATTGGTGGACAAAGAAATGTATACAATGATACCTCAAAAGACAACTAATCCAGTAAACAGAAAGTTCAGTTTTGTAATCAAAAACATAACATTGATGAAGCAGTTCCTCGTAACTAGTAATAAGACATTGCGCTAAAAGATGTGTGGGGTAGACTCTGAAGATTTAGTGGTTATCTCACGAATAACACTTGTGATTGGTATGTAAAATTGGTGGTTTCGAGTGGAGTTGGGTGTTTGGGAAGTGAAAATATTGTTCTGAATGTCTGGAAAAAATTGAGATAGCCTACGCTCGGTTCATAGCATTGAACACAGAAACGCTTACTTCGGCAATGCTGAATTGAAAACCTATGCTTCTCTGCTTTGTCGATGGAAATTTCATTCCAGCTGAGGTGAGATTCAAATTTTCAAATTCAAATTCAAATTTATTTCCTTTTTGCCACAATACAAGATACAAAATACAAAATAAATTAAATCTTACTTACTAACATTTCAAACAAAATCAGGAAAAACCTGCAAAGGCATAAGCCTGAGCGCAGGAAAGCTGAACAAAAACTTTCTAAATTAGGCAAAGCTTACACGAATAATAATTCATTATACTGCAATACAAAATGAAAAGAAGATACAAATTGTATGTTGTTAGTTACGTGAAGAAGAGGAATTTTTGTTGTTAGAATCGTGAATTCGATTGTTTATCTACTGTATTTGAAAATGAATAATATTATCTTTATATAAAATAATTTCAACAAAATTATTCAAACCATTCTGGAGAAAATAAAATAGAAAGTGAAACAACAAAATGGCTACTAGGGGGGAACAAAGCATTTTAGGACCCATGTTTACTGGAGTTTTATCTCAATTTCGATGTCACAAAACCACTCACGAAGGTTGTCTGCCTATTTTAGAAACCTGTAGGCGTACGCCGGTTAGTCAAGACAAGACAAGATGAGATTGGTCACGTTTAGTCACAGTAATTTACATAGTTACTTATGAAGCAGCACACACTGATGCAATGACTAATCGGTGTGTGTTGCCTCATAAGCAGCTATGTGAATTATTGTGACTAAACGTGACTAATCTTGTCTTGTCTTGTCTTGACTAACCGGTGTACGCCTAGCCTAAGAAACACTCTGTATTTATTTTCAATTCTTTGTAGTTCCAATACTCTCGGACAGCTGATTATTTTAGAGCATTCAATTATTCAATGGTTTGCGTATAGCAGGATTCATTTATTTTGGCGATTACCAGCAGAAGAATCATAATACTTAACCTACAAATGCTGAATCTCGCAGATTATTGAAAAGGTATTTTAAAAAGGTATTCTTTGAAAGTTCTTCTTTAAAAAGGTCTTCAAGACTTTTAAGCCTTTGGATTATTGTGTCAAAATCACTGTTTATTTACTGCCGAAACAGCTGTTTTCTGGCAAGTTGAATTAATCCTGCTATAATAGAAGATTTGTGCCGGGCAGATATCGGAAACATGTGATTTGTAGTAATGGAAACGTACCTAAGGCTAGGCGTACACCGGTTAGTCAAGACAAGACAAGACAAGATTAGTCACGTTTAGTCACAGTACTTCACATGGTTGCTTATGAAGCAACACACACCGATTAGTCATTGCATCAGTGTGTGCTGCTTCATAAGCAACTATGTAAATTACTGTGACTAATCTCATCTTGTCTTGTCTTGACTAGCCGGTGTACGCCTAGCCTAAGAAATGAAAAAATAGTGTTTGAGATGTTCCTTCCCTAGTGTCCGCATTTTCGTTCAACATGAGGCATACTCGAGTGAGGCATGAGGTAGGCCTATGAGTGAAGCCTCTATTGAAATGTTGAAAGTATTAAGGCAAGTTGAAAGAAAAGTTGCAAGACAGATAGGAGATGTTAATATTATTATAGAATTCAACCAGATGCCCCATGGTATAAACACGAGTTCAGCTATAAACTGATACGGAAATAATAATAGGTTAACAGACTGTGCAAAACATTGAAGCTTCAAGGAAAAACGATGATGAAGACAGTTTCTATCTCTCTCTTCTTTTTTCTACACCTTTCTCTTCTCCATGTAATCTATGAATTTCTTCTTCTACTTCTACATTTTATTTTATTTTGAAATTTCCTTCTTTGTTTCGCTTCTTCGTCTTACCCTTCTTCTTCGCCAACTTCTTCTTCTTCTTCTTCTTCTTCTTTTCCTCCTGCTAATTGTATGATAATTGATGGTTCTGAAGCCTTCAAAATTTGAATTTGAACATTCAAATTGAACATTTGAATTTTCCATCAAATTTTACAAATAGAATAGCCTTAATAAATTAAACATCTAATTGGAATACACACTGCTTTAACAAGAATATTCTGTTAATAACAAGTATATTTTTGTCCATATTCGTTGTTTTTTTTTTTACAAATTCTTATTCTTATAATATGATAATTATTATTCACCTGACATCCACCATTATTTATTTTGTTATTCATCCACAATAGATGCAGAACAGAATATTTACATTTTCATAAATAACTCCGCAACCAAGCAAAATTCAACCAATTCTACAAAAAAAAGTAGTTCTGAATTTGCTATCAATGTAGTAGATAACAATCCTATTGATGTTTGTAGTTCTTGTTTAATTATTAAATAGTATAATACTATTTCAATAGAGAATAAAATTTATTGTTCTTGTGATATTCCGATGAATAATTTGGATATAAATAGAATCTATTTCAATTTGTTATCAATAGAGTCTATTGATTACAAATTGAAATAAATAACAACTCTTCGATTCGAAAGGCGACTTTAAACAAAATGGAGTCTTAAACAAAATGGAGTCTATATGATGACGTAATGGCCACAGCCAATGAGAGCGCGTGTGGGCGTGGACTTGTACTCGCACGTGATTGGTCGACACAGTGTGACGTAGTACATCAGTCAGCTGATGTTGAAATCGGCATCCACCAATAAAAATGAAGATTAGTGTTTCATGAGCCAAGTGTTTGTATCTTATACAAATCATGTATCTTTTTCTCATCATTTAATTATTATTTTTTCATTATTTGATTTAATCTAGGTTCGAAAAAGTGGATGATTGTTCCATAAAATTGTCAACGTGGAGTTAACCTTGTTGTTTTTAAGTTGAGTAAGCAATATAAATGAATAGACCCTTAGGCTACGCATGACATTTATCCCAATCAGAAAGTTTTCAGATAATGAATGATTAAGTTCAATTGTCAAATAAATAATATAATTATCAATCGCTTAACACCTACGAGAAAACACAAAATATTGAATTTGTTCTTAATTTGGAAAGAATTCTATAACGTATCCCTTCAATAATGAACATATTTGAACAATTTGTCTTTGTATGGAGCAGGCTGGCCCATCTCATTATTCATCAACGGCTTCATCATCTTTTCCTTCTTCTTCTTCTTCTCCATATTCTTCTCCTTATTCTTCATTCTTTACTTATTCTTTTTTCTCATTCAATCAAATTTCAATATACAGTACAACACTGTACAAGCAAAGTCAACCGACTTATCGAAATTCACAAGTTGTGTATTGACAGAGCGACGAAGGAAATAAAGAAGGAGGAGGAGAGGAGAGGTAGAAGAAGAATAAAAAGAAGAAGACGGAGGAGAAGAGAAAGAAGAAGAAAAATGAGAAGAAGAAGAAGAGGGAGGAGAAGAAAAGAAAGGAGAAGAGGAGGAAGAAGCAGAAAAAGAAGAAGAAAATGAGAAGAAGAAGAAGAAAAATAAGGAGAAGAAGAAGGCGAGGAAGTAGAAGAATTGGAAGAAGAAGGTGAAATGAAGAAGAAGAAAAGAAGAAGAAGAAGATGAAGAAGAAGGAGAAGAAGGAGAAGAAGAGAAAGAAGAAGAAGAAAGAAGGATTGAAGAAGAAGAGGAATGAGGAGAAGAAGAAGAAGAATAGGAAGAAGAAGAGGATCAAGAAGAAGACAAAGAAGGGGAAGTAGAAGTAGAAGAAGAAGAAGAAGAAGAAAAAGAAGGAGAAGGAGGAGGAGAAGAGGAATAAGAAGAAGAAGAAGAGGAAGAAGAAGAGGATGAAGAAGACGAAGAAGGGAAAGGAGAAGTAGAAGAAGAAGAAGAAGAAGAAGAAGAAGAAGAAGAAGAAGAAGAAGAAGAAGAATAAGGAGGAAAAAGGAGGAGAAGAAGAAGAAGGAGAAGAAAGGAAGGTTCAAGTTGAATGAGAAGAGGAGGAAGAGAGATATTGAATAATAGAAAACCGTCGTCGATGAGAAGAATAGGGCAGAATGAGGGAAATTGGTTGCTGAATTTGGTGGGTGACATAATCATTTTTTCATGTGCTGACCTAATAGGAAGGGTGGTTGGAAAACGAAGTTGAGGAGGAGAAGTAGGCAAAGTAGGAGGAGAAGGAGGAGGAGGTGGAGAAGGAAGAGGTGAAGGTAGAGAACGGGGAGGTGAAGGGGTTGGATGGAGAACAGGAGAAGTAAAAGAAGAAGAAGAAGAAGAAGAAGAAGAAGAAGAAAAAGAAGAAGAAGAAGAATGAAAAGGGAAGGTCGACCGTCACCTTGACGTACTTTTCATATTTTCCAGATTGGACGGCAGGCACAAAAAAAAATCTATTTTCGTAGCCGATCAATCCATTGTGGCCCGGCTATTAATAAGAAAGGGTCAATGATAAGAGGGAGAAAGAGCGCGAGAGAGATTATGAGAATGGGAGGGTGGGAGGTGGAAAGAGTGGGGTGACCAAGCTAACCAATCAAATATCATGAAACTCAATGGCCACGTGAACAGAAGTAATTAGCTGAAAAAGTGTGTAGTTTTTTCAAGAAATCGAGCGTTGAAGAATTCGTTTCACATTTTTCAAGGAATTGAAGAATTCGGTTAACATAGGGTGCTAGTAGGTTATATATCTATGTTCTGGCACATCTCAAGGTCATGCGACATCTAGCGGCCAACCAGAGAACTACTAGGAGGAGGATTAGGAGTAGGAGTAGGGGTAGGAGTAGGAAAAGAAGAAGAAGAAGTAGAAGAAGAAGAAGAAGAAGAAGGAGAATTAGGAGGAGCAGAAGAAGGAGAAGAAGGGGAAGAAGTAGAAGAAAGAGAAGAAGGAAGAAGAAGAAGAAGAAGAAGAACAAGAAGAAGAAGAAGAAGAAGAAGAAGTAGAAGAAGAAGGAGAAGTAGAGGTAGAAGAAGAAGAAGAAGAAGGAGAAGGTACTCCTACTCCTACCCCTACTCCTAATCCTAATCCTCCTCCTAGTAGTTCTCTAGGTGCTGTAGTAGCAGTTGAGTTGTAAATAGGATGTGCGAAGAAGATAATCACATCATACTATAGATATAATCATACTAGATAGTCTAAACATTGATAACACTGCGAATGGTAGTTCTGTTAATCATGGCAGCCTAGAATAAGGTTTAAAAAGCCATGGTAACCAAGCGTGTTTATCGAATAATGCTCTGCAAATTATAGTTTTGCATGTGAAAACGTATCAATCAGGCGAGGAATATTTCTATTCTTCACCTTGATCAAAAATCATTGTTCTCACACTTTTCTCCCACCACCCAAAAGTTACTCCCGTCTCTTTCCTCCCATTGATTCCTCCCACTCGCTCTCTCTTTCCCTCTCTTTCTTCACTAACATTCCCCCTTTCTCCTCCATTCATCAACTTGCCATCTGATTAGAACGTGCTCCAAAGCAGGTCAAGATGCAAAGAAGGACTTTCTTGTTTTAATCAATATTTGACTGAATATTGAAGGTTGAAACCTGATACCGCTTAGTACAGAGATGGGAAGCAACCAAAATACCCACTTGTGAAAGAAAAAAACTGACAGTCAAATTTCTCAACTCTCCTTTTCACAATTTCTCTCTCTCCCACCACAACTTTCTCTCTCACTCTTTCTTCTTTATCTTCTTCTCCTCCTCCTCCTTCTTCTTCTCCTTCTTCTTCTTCTCCTCCTCCTCCTCCTCCTCCTACTCCTACTCCTTCTTCTTCTCCTCCTTCTCCTACTCCTACTCCTTTTTCTCCATCTTTTCTTCTTCTTCTTCTTCTTCTTCTTCTTCTTCTTCTTCTTCTTCTTCTTCTTCTTCTTCTTCTTCTTCTTCTTCTTCTTCTTCTTCTTCTTCTTCTTCTTCTTCTTTTCCTAACCAATTCTGCCTCTCAGCGTCGGGTGGCCGGGGTATTCCCACATTACATTAATGGCAACACGAGAGAATACATTATTTGTGAACAGATACAGACAGTACTAGGTACACTAAGATCTGCCAAACTATAAATCAAATCAAATTTCGTACAATAAATCAAAATATTTTACCAGTGGTGCCCACCCTCCCTAAGCCTTATGACGCACCCCCCCTGGATTTAGCAGAAGCCCCCCCCTGAAAAATTCGGAAAAAATAAGCCCCCCATATTTTTTCTAAAGCTAAAATATTATGGAATGCCCAAATAGATGGGGTCGGGGGTCCTCCCCGGAAATTTTTGAAATATCATTGTCAAAAAGAGCATTTTATGGTCTTTTTAAGTTGGAAATCTTGATGTAAATGTATTCTATTTTATTTGGAAAACGTTACAGAGTGGGGCAGAGATTTTCACTTATTTCAGTTGCCTGTCCTGAAGGAGGCAGTTTACCTGAAGCAGGTAAACTGAACCGTGAGACCACTTACTTGAACAGGTTACTGGCTTATTCAGGTTAGAGCAGAGGCAGGCTGCCAGGCAGGTAACCTGCCTCCAGTAACCTGAACGTCTACACTGGAATCGTGAAATCCAGCCATCATAGCCATTCTTTCATTTCTTCTGAAAGAATAAAAATATATTTTTTCACCCTTCATGAAAAACTAGAATTCCATTCTTAAAAATTGGCAGTGATAGATGATTTCAGCCCACATGATTTTTCTGTTCAAAATATATTTTTCCTTTCTGTTTCCCTCAAAATATATTTCTAACTTTAACTCAATATTTACCAAGAAACAACAATAAAATGAATACTTGAGAAGATATAAGAAAATTGGGAGCATGAATCCAGGATTTTTTAAGGTGGATCTGAGGCCAACGAACTGGAGGAGTGTAGAATTTGAAAGTTGAAGGTGAAATATTGTATAATAGTGCAGCCAATGAAGGTTTCACGCAGAAAAATTTCTCTACCGAGCAAATTTTTTGTGCTATGTTCCTTGGTACTTGGACACCTCTAAAACAAAAATTTGGCCTTGTAAACCTCTTGCAGGTGCAACAAACATCGCTCGTTTTTCATTCAACTGCAATTTCCATCGAAACAAAGCGTCATCATACAGAATAATCATCAATAGGTTGTTTTAGTAAATAAAATTTCGAAGAGATTGGTGTATAATTCATCACTGTATGTCCAACGATCAACAAATTACATTTTTTCAAAAAAGTAGTAGATTTTTTGAGAAAAACGAAAATCACAGTATTTTCTGTTTATTTCCGTTCACTACCAAAATTTTGGGGCGTCCTCACTTTATGATTTTGATCCCTTGTAGGATTTTTTCGCCTCTTCATAACAAAAATACCCTAAATTTAGTGCGGTAGATGGGTCATCTGAAACAGAATGATCCAAGGAACAATAATCATTTAGAAACCTGCATTACTGGTACATAGAAATTTGTTTTAGAGTGAACAAGAAAAATTAGGGATTTCTTGAAATGCAAGCATATTTGTTCATGGCTGTAGCTCAAAAACTACATAAGATAGGCAGGCCAATTTGGTCTCAAGTTATAAAGAAAAAATTGTGCAGAGGGATTTTGAGTTATCATGTTATTGATTTTTGAGCTACCGTGTTATTGATTTAATTGGTAGATGATATGAGCAATCAAAAATATAAATACTGAAAGTTTTGTTTTTTCGGAAATCTTCTTTCTACTTTTTGAAAAAATTTAACTCGTTACTCATTGGACATACAGTGATGAATTATACATAAATCTCTTCGAAATTCTATTTACTAAAACAATGGTTTCCATGATTTTTCTGTGTAACGCTTTGCTTTGACAAAAATCATAGTTCAATGAAAACCGAGCCGAAATTTTGCTATTGTTGGGGCACTCTATATTAAGCATAAGGTTTACAAAGTCATGATCTTGTATTCAATTTGTCCAGGGACTATGGAGTATTGCCCCAAAAATTCGCTTGGTTGGGAATTATTTCCCACGATGAGTGTTTTTGGATTCAATGACTTTACTATAATGCATTTGCATTGAATTGTGAAAACAAGTACACTGTCATGTATTTTCCATCACTTTTATTTATTCCTTCAAAACTCTACTCATACCACTGGAGTGGATATAAATATGTTGATTATTCCATATATTCTGTGTGTGCCAATTTTACAATAATTATTTACTATTTGAGCATTACCAACAGTTTTATACTATGTCCCACCGATGAAAATCAATTTTTTGACTAGATAATTAATCAATGTCTCACCTTTTACCATACAAAAAGGGGACCGGGGGTTTACCCCCGGAAAATTTTCATAAAAAGTACTCTGAAATTATATGTTTTTAGAAGTTTTTGACATCATTAATTTGTAGTCGAAAATCCATTCTATCTAGTGAGCCCCCCCCAAGAATTTCAATGACGCAGTTTGCGTCATGACCCCCCCCTGTGGGCACCCCTGATTTTACAATACTCAATCTATTCCGCACTCATTTCACAAAATAAAATGATGGTAGACCAGTCAAATGGCGATTTAATAAAGATGAAATAAAGAATTCTCCTTACATTAAACAAAAAAATCAAAGGTATTGTAAAATGGAATGATACTGTTTGATAGTGATTCATTACTGAATCACTGAATTACTGAATATACTGAATGATAGTGTTTCAGAATATTAGAATATGGAAATTGCTATAATATGGAAATAGCTGGTCACCCGTGTTACTTTAGGTCCTGTAGCGTTTCGTCCGAGTAGTGTTTCGTCCGACAGTCATGTCTCAGGTAGTTTTGGGATAAGTTAGGATACCTGAAGGAGTAGTGTTTCGTCCGACAAAACCTTTGACAAATAATAACAAAAACAAGAATGTCTGCATTGGCATAATGCATAATAGAAACGATTAAGTGAATGGAGATTGAAAATACGATTGATAAATTAATAATAGAACTTCAAAGGTGAAACTATAACTCAACTTGAAAATTAATAGTCTCAGCACACTATAATAATTATAATAAACAATATAGTGAAGCTCAAGTAAAAAAAAATAGTTGAGGACTTTGAAGGTGTGATTGTGGACTAAAATGTGATTATGGGGTTTAAGATTTCCCCACAAAATTATATACAATTAAAAGAAACGTATTATCAGCAGTTTTGGGTCATAGGGCAGATAATGGGAAGGAACAGGAAGCCAATTTTGCATCATTATAATGAACTAAGTGATTGTGAATTGGATTCGTGCATGTGAGAAAACTTTGAGGTGAATCCAAAAATACTTTCATGGAAAACGTTTTTTTTTGATAGGCCATTTTGTTTTTAAATCACATGAATCGTAGGAAAGGGAGTGGAGAATCAGAGAATTGGAATTCAACTTCAACATCAACTTCAACTTCAACAACATCTGACAGAAGATAGGTTAATGGGGTGTAATCATTTCATTATGATAACAATTCAAACATAATTATTTCAGGAACGGTGATTCAATCATTTATTGTGTTTTTCAAGACAAATTTTTTATATTTATTTATTCAGCATTGAAAATACTTGAAAAATGCTTGAACTGTGTCTTAAATTCTTCCATGAATCGTAGCCTAATTTGTAATCATGTAGCCTCCAAACTCCACCTACTATCTCTTGATAAGCCAGAAATGAATGACTCAGCTAGTTCTGAATTCGACCGGTAGATGGCTGCAGTTACTGGGTGATTTACAGCTTCAATTTTTACAAACACGCCTCCAAGCTCCGCCCTCCGCCCTCCGCTAGGAGATGGAAATTTTCGTCCAAGTTGCTGATAGAAAATTTGGGATATATGTTTGATGGATTGATAGATTGATTGATTGATAGATATATGAGACATCTCTATGTTTTTATAGCAGGATCCATTTAACTTGTCAGAAATCAGCTGTTTCGATAATAATTGAACAGTGATTTTGACACAATAATCAAAAGGCTTAAAAATCTTAAAGACCTTTAAAGTCTTTGAAAGACCTTTTTAAAGAAGACCTTTCAAAGAATAACTTTAAAAAGACCTTTTCAATAATCTGCGAGATTCAGCATTTGTAGGTTAAGTATTGTGATATTGCTCGTCGAAACATATGTTTTCAGACAAGTTAAAAGGATCCTGCTATATCATCCCAGATCTTACTTTCAACACATGGTATTAATTCACAAAGCCTCTGAAAAGTTTGAAAAAATCATATGATTTTTGAATGCTTGAAATAATAAGAACTAACACTAGCATACTCAAATTCTCGGTTAGAATTGTATCACTTGACAAAACTTCACTAATTCAAGTATCTTCTCATAAGCTTTATGAGATTTGGCGAAGGTATGGTGGATTTGACCGAGGTAACCAATCAAAAGCGAGACATCTAATGACCACACTGTGATTATACAGTCTCTGTATGTCAAGGTACGAGATGTGCCCACCACATCCTATTGGATAGATCAATCCTGGTTGAATTCACCAGCAGATTAAGCTTCAGCCGTTTGAAGGACCCACGCATTTCCAACAATCCATATTGTAACAACTAAGATACTTCGCAAGAAGGAAAGATTCTCTCGTTCATCGCCACTCCATCGTGGATTTAGATGAATAAAGGATTAGGAAGATGAATGAAGGCATGTTAAGAGGAGGAGATTGAGAGAGAGAGAGAGTGAGAGAGGGTGTGAGAGAGAAGGATCCGTCTATGTCTCTCCTACAACACTGCTTATCAGCTCAACATTGCGTTTCCATGACAACCAGTGCAGTAGCAGAGAAAGCACAGTGCTGCTCTCTTGCGGCAAAGGTCGAAAGGTCATACGCAATATCCCCCCCTCACTCCTTAACAACACCCCCCTCACCCCCCTCTCCCCTCGTTCAATCAAAATTGCGAGACAACAAAATTCAGCTGCGTGAATCTGGTTAAGTTTGTACAGTCGTGTAAACAGCAGTGTGCCCTGCCGTTTATTCTTATCGTTGTGTTAGGGGGTGAACTCCACCCGAAGGGGGTGAGAAACCCCATTATGGTTCAAAGGAGGGGGGGTGGCTTGACCCATATTATCATATGTGACCTCCTTCAAGTATACAGATGACCCCTATGGCACAGCGACATTGACCTCTGAATGATCAGCCTGTCATCGCGGTACTCACTCTCTCTCTCCCTCGCATTTACCCTTACTCTCTCAATCACTCTCTTACTGTCCCTCCTTCTCACTCTGTCACTTTCTCTCTGTATCTCTCTCTCCCTACATCCGGTAAGTAATCCTTTGAATGTAAGCCTACATCCGGTAGCTTACATTTCAGTCTGCAAGGTCAGTGCTCTATGCTAACCTACCATATCTTCCCCCACTTTTTTATATTTTTTTATCAAAATATTTCACATCTCAAGCAAACCATTACAATTACAAGCTGTGGTAAAGTAGGGGAGGAAATTAATGAGAATGAAAAATGGAAATCAAATTAAAATAAAAGCTCCAATTACACATAAATGTTTTTATGAAATATGAGAAAATATTCAACTAGCTAGAGGAAAGAATCTATATTAGAATCAACTGGAGAAGGGAAAATGTATCAATGTAAAAGCTTTTTACATTTGTGTTCTTATAATATTCACTTTATTCAATCACTCAAGTGTCAACTCATTGCTAGCGATCAGACATTTTGTCTATGCTAGCAATGCCATTAAGATAATTACAATCTCAAGTATTATATTCTTATATTATTCATAATTTTTATTTTATCATTTTTTGTACGATTATTATGATTTGTATTATATTTTTTTACAAGTTCATATCGGAAATTTTGTATTGTAAAAATGTTTTTATAATGGCAATAAATTGAAAAAATTTAAATTGAGTTACAATTACAAAATGATGTTTTTCTTGTTACAATACAATTACCTAGAAAACGAAAATCTTAATTCTTGAAATGACGAAGAACTGTACATTAAGTAACATATAGGGTTACTTGGTGAGGAGATAAGAGATGAAAAGAGGGAAAACATAATGAAGGAGAGTAAGAGAGAGTATCAGAGAGAGAAAGAGAGCTAGAGAGAACGAGTAGCATGATGAGAAGAAAGTTTAATGGGTTTGATACTACTCGACAACTGTCATATTTGAGCGAGCTTTAAGATAAATGGGCGAGCAGCACGAATATTGCAGAAACGTCGAGGCAGACTTTCGCCGTTTCTGCTGCAGGAAGTGGCATCATCAGTCGTTGTTTTAATGTCTCTGTCTCCGTTTCCATCGGCAACAAATCTCACTGGCAACATGTGTCACAACAAGAGTGGGTTGGGGAACATGTCGCTCAACATGCTAATCAAATTACAATCAACTTCAACTTTTTGCCTACTATTCACATTTCTATGAAGAACTGATCAGTATAGCAGGATTAATTTGACTTGTCAGAAAACAGCTGTTTCGGCAGTAAGTAAACAGTGATTTTGACACAATGATCCAAAGGCTTATAAGTCTTATAGACCTTTTAAAAGAAGACCTTTCAAAGAATACCTTTTTAAAAGACCTTTACAATAATCTGCGAGATTCTGCATTTGTAGTTTAAGTATTGTGATTATTGACTGTTGAAACAGTTGTTTTCTGACAAATTCAATTGATCCTGTGATACTAATTATACGAGATAGTATGAAATGAAGTGTATGTGAAGAGAATTCTAGAAATTCTCATACAGAAATACTGTATTCTGCAGTTCTGTAGTACTGTCGAAGTTTTAGAAAAAAAAATGTTGAACGCATAGCTTTTCCGTGGGTAATAAGAAAGATGATGATTAGATTATTTACTTCATTCTTGTAGATTACAAAATATTATATTGAGTTACATCCCATATCATGATTATTGAAAGAGATAGAAATTTGAGTATTAATTTGATTGATTGCACTAAGCATAAGACTTTAGCTTTAGACAAAGCGATTACTAAGGCTAGGCGTACACTGGTTAGTCAAGACAAGACAAGACGAGATTAGTCACGTTTAGTCACAATATTTCACATAGTTGCTTATGAAGCAACACACACCGATTAGTTATTGCATTGGTGTGTGCTGCTTCATAAGCAACTATGTGAATTACTGTGACTAATCGTGACTAATCTTGTCTTGTCTTCTCTTGACTAACCGGTGTACGCCTAGCCTACGACTTTAGCAAATTGATTGATTACAAAGATATATAAGATCCAATATATCAAGGGCCGGTTCATGAGCTCGGAATCTAGCCAAGTCATGGACTAAAACAGGTAGCTACCGTAGCATCGACAAACGTTTGTCTCGACAGGTTAGTGGGTTAGCAACATAGTTCATAGTGTCGAGGCTAACGTTTGTCGATGCTACGGTGGCCACCCGTTTTAGTCTAGGACTTGGCTAAATCCGGAGCTCATGAACCGGTCCTAACAATCATAAGCTTGTAGTGTATCTTCGTACATCATAATATAGCATCCGTTTCATAAAGTCGTCATTACGATACAAGTTTCAAATTCCATTTCGAAAAATCAACTGTTTCGATTTCAATTATGAAACTGTGATGATCGCCTTATAACACGGTCGTAGATAAACTGAATATTATCCCACCAACAGCTATAGTTCATAGATATAGATCATAGGCCGAGTATAGATATAGGTCAAGTCATTCCTAACGAACGATACAACAGCTTTTGACACACAATTTTCTCTTTGTTATGGTGAAAGAGTGACGTTTAAATTTTTTGTAGCTCACATTGTCTACCACTCCAAAACACACTTGGATCTAAAAAAAATAATAGCGAGAGACAACCTCTGTAGGAAACAGTTTAGAATGCTCTTTAAAACATCACCTGTCCTATTTTACTGAAAGAATTTTTCCTGCTCTAAATGTTTGTAACCGCAAAGAACATTTTTCAACGGTTTGATGTCCATCTACTTCGAAAGACCTTGTGTTGAAAATGCTTCAGTAGGCTACTCCTACGATGTTTTCGGTGTAATTTTTGAAAAGCCCTTACTAGCACCCTCTAAATTTTCCATGTGCGCTAGTAGGTCATCCTTAAAATGTTTGTTTTTCCATTGTAACTTTTGCGAAGCCTTTCACAATTTCTCTCTGAAGTATTCCAGAGCATTGAGAAACCCTAAGGCTAGGCGTACACCGGTTAGTCAAGACAAGACAAGATTAGTCATGTTTAGTCACAATAATTCACATAGTTGCTTAAAAAGCAGCACACACCGATGCAATGACTAATCAGTGTGTGTTGCTTCATAAGCAACTATGTGAAGTACTGTGACTAAACGTGACTAATCCCGTCTTGTCTTGTCTTGACTAACCGGTGTACGCCTAGCCTTACGATTCTCAGCTCTATTCTGTAATCAAGTATATTCAAAGAAAACCCTCATTTCAGAACCATGTTCTAATGTTCTCTATTATGGCTTGTTTTTCTTAAAGGTCTTTATGGTAAGCCTATGAAGTACAGTATACCCCCGATTATCCAAGGTAATTAAGACCTGGACAACCCCGGTTCGTGAAAACTCGGATAATACGAAGGTGTAGTTAAAGTTATGGTAAAAAGACGTAAAACCATGTGAAAGGTTACAAAACTGGTTTATTGGATGCAAAACCATTCAATAATCACAATAAACCTGTGAGCAAGTAGAAACATGAATTATTTCTTTAAAATTATTTGATATTCTTCCGAGATTATGTACACCAAATAATTGGAACATGATGAACAGTTGTACCCACCATTGTAGTCTTTTTTTAGTGTTTTTCTTATTTAAAAATATTAATATTTGAATAATTTTGTTTTTATTTCTTTGTTTTGTTAGATTTTGTTGGGGTTTTTTCCGACTACAGTCAGAGCTAAGCATAACAAATATAATAAGTATGTATAGTGAAAATCGAACTTTAATGTTAAAAATAAAATTTGAAATTTTCAAATATCCCTGAAAATAACACCTTCAAGATTATCAAGCTTAACATGCTACCATGGAAACTTTAAAAAAAGTCATTCCCCGCCTTCCTGAATGTTCTACCATGCATTGTTCTTCTTCTATTTCCGAGCGTGATGCCCACATGAGCTCTAGGCTTGTGCTTGGGCAATGAGGGGGGTGGTGATGAGAGATGACGACTTTTGTCGTTTGAAAAATGGTTCTTCACCTCCTCCGTCATGAACAAAAGTCAAACAGAAGCTTATAATCTTTTTTTCAGGTTTATGTTGAAAATAATTTACAAAGAGTATGTCCGCTGACAAGCATTTTCCATTGGGGTTTTCACGTTTCTTTGTTAAGTGTCGGCTTTCATCATTAGCACCCAGATGTCAACTGCGCAGACATCTGTTTATTATTTGCAGTACTCGGGTGATCAGAGGAAAATGGAAAAATGGCAGAGAGAAAGGAGGAGAGGGGGAGAGAGAAAGAGGAAGGAATGTGTGGGAAGGTGATAATGGGAAAGAGAATGACAGTGTGAGGGAGGAGAAAAGAGGGAGAAGGAGAGAAAGAGAATGCGAAAGAGAGGGACAGTGAGAGAGATAGGAATGTGTGTGAGTGACAAGAAGAAGAAGAAGAAGAAGAAGAAGAAGAAGAAGAAGAAGAAGAAGAAGAAGAAGAAGAAGAAGAAGAAGAAGAAGAAGAAGAAGAAGAAGAAGAAGAAGAAGAAGAAGAAGAAGAAGAAGAAGAAGAAGAAGAAGAAGAAGAAGAAGAAGAAGAAGAAGAAGAATCTCTCCTGATAGGTCAACAGTTAGCAACGCAGCTGGTTCTGAATGTGGCCAGTAGATAGCAGTAGCTGCTGGGTCAACGACAAGTTACTAAGCTACTCCCACCGACATGCCAGCAAGCTCCGCCTACTCCCCTCCTGGCTGGTCGACAGCTTGGAACGTAGTTAACTCTGTATCTGGCCAGTAGATAGCAGTAGCTGCTGGGTCATGTACTAAAGGTGATCCCTTATCAGCTGTTATTTCAAGGTTATTAATTTATAGATGGAATTTTATGGAAATTTTAATATGGCTTAATACAGTACAGAAATCAGATAATCACTAAACAAAAGACGAAGAAGAAGAAGAAGAAGATTGCCTTCCTTTGCTTTGTTTGTTGCTTGAACCGGCATTGCAATGACGTTTGTAGGAACCGCTCATTGTGGGTGGAGCTTGTATCTAGGCCAATGGCAGGCGTTCACCTTGATAGGCCGTTCAACTCCCAATCACAGCGCTCGGTCACGAGTATAAATTTATCGGAGTTTTCTCACTGTAAATGGCCGATAAAAGAGTTCGATAGAGATATAGATTACGAATTGAACCAATACTCTGAAATTCCTATAGAACTCCTTAGAATGAGAAGATATTTTTGTTGTTGTTTCTCTCAAAATAAGTTTAGAAAATTAGTTCATGCTTGCGAATAATCCCATATCAGAATTTGAACTCTGCAATTCCATATCAGATATTCAGGTGTTCAGGAACCCACCCAAAGCTGTAGGTCCATTCATCTCTCGTCATCATCCTTCTCATTACCCACGCACAAGCTTAGGCTAGGCGTACACCGGTTAGTCAAGACAAGACAAGACGAGATTAGTCACAGTAATTCACATAGCTGCTTACGAAGCAGCACACACCGATGCAATGACTAATGCAGTGTGTGTTGCTTCATAAGCATCTATGTGAAGTACTGTGACTAAACGTGACTAATCTTGTCTTGTCTTGACTAACCGGTGTACGCCTAGCCTTAGAGCTTATGTGGACTTAATCACTAGAAAAAAAATGGCAAACGGGAATAATAAATGTTCCAACGTACTCTTATGGACCTTTTCACACCAACGATTGCACTGTTATTAAACAGTCTCTGTAGTTAAATCGAATTGGATTTTCGTGCAACTGGCCTAGATTAGAAACACACGGTTGTTGGGATAACAGCTAACCGAGCTAATATTATTACTTCATCACGGAACACGGGCGCTTGGAGTAGCATCTGCGAAACATCCAATACAGTAATTCTGTTTGCTTTCTCTCCCGCCACGCCACTCCGAGAAAGTAGAGCTGCGCCACTTGGAAAAGTATCTGAGAAAGGATTTTCCGAGGATTTTCCAAGCGCTAGGAAAACTGCACACAGCAGTGCCAGCAATTAACGGAAAAGTGTGTAACTCGATTTTCAGCTGAAAGTTTTCTTTTTCCAGCCCGACGCTCTGGGCCATTGCCAAAGTGCGACAAACGTTTCACTTCCTCTCTCTCTTCACTCTCTCTCTTTTTTCCTCTCGCTTCTTCCCCTACTCTTCCTTCCCCTCAAAAACAACATCATGAGCCGGTTGCACGAAAGTGGATTTCGGTTAATCTTCGATTACACTTAACCTAGATTTGGACTTTTTTTGTAAATTGTATAAGGCCAGGCGTACACCGGTTAGTCAAGACAAGACAAGACGAGATTAGTCACAATAATTCACATAGTTGCTTAGGAAGCAGCACACATCGATGCAATGACTAATCGGTGTGTGTTGCTTCATAACAACTATGTGAAGTACTGTGACTAAACGTGACTAATCTCGTCTTGTCTTGTCTTGACTAACCGGTGTACGCCTAGCCTAACTGATTACAATCTATATATTGAATCAATCTCTCCAACAACCTTGCACAAAAACGACCCTAAAACATCTGAAAAGTGTCAAATCAGCTTACAAGGGAAACAGTATTGCCAACTCAAACTAATAATACCCTTCAATTTCAATAATTTGATCGAAATCTGATTGAATCTCATTAAAGTGTTCAATATAACTGATCAAATCTATTCCATTACATCAGGGACGTTGATAAACATTTAACACTGTTTTCTCACATCCAAACCAATTTGAATTCTCGTGCCACTTTTTCTATCATGAAATAACACGTGTGAGAGCTTAACCGGAAATACACCGAACGTAAACTAATTAACAATTAAATGGAAATTAATTAAAGGATTGCTACAGAGTGTAATATCCCATATTATGGGATAGTATCTAACTTCTCTGGAAATTACACCAGGTTGACCTACTTTGAGTCCAGAACTATCAGTAACTACAATCAATTGTCATTAAATGATTAGTGGTACGTGGAATATATATATATATATCTATATATTATATTCCAGTATATAATCCCGTTTTGTAATTAGTTGATCGCTATCAAGTAATCTAGAACTGCGAGTTTCTCAATTCATTTGATGGGTTATCAGATAGGGTTTGATTAGATTTTAGTAGATTTGTTTTTAATGTAGGAATGTGGTAAACGTTGCATGTTTGATTACTTAGGCTAGGCGTACACCGGTTAGTCAAGACAAGACAAGACGAGATTAGTCACGTTTAGTCACAGTAATTCATATAGCTGCTTATGAAGCAGCACACACCGATGCAATGACTAATCGGTGTGTGTTGCTTCATAAGAAACTATGTGAATTGCTGTGAGTAAACGGGACTAATTTCGTCTTGTCTTGTCTTGACTATCCGGTGTACGCCTAGCCTTATACTGTATTCAATCAAATCAAATCAAATATTTTGTGTCCACCCCTGGTAATGTTTTGAAATTATTTATGCAAAAACGCATTTTTGACTATTTTATCTATGATTTTCAGATTTTTTTAAGATTTAAGACCATAAGCCTTAATGTACAAGGTTCTCGTATGAGAACATGAAAATTTCGGGGGGGGGGGGATACATCCCGATATCCCGCCCCTGGCTACGCCCCTGATATTGTATCCTATCATTTAATATATTTTGTTTTTTTCTTTTGTTTGATGCATTCATATTGTATATATATTTTTTGTTTGTTTGATGAACAGAATAAACAAATTTGAATTTTACTTTGAATTTTGAATTTGAATTTGAAATATTGCGACTATACGTTCAATAAATTATTACGACTTTATTAATTCACTTGTCTTCCATTTCCTCTTGTTGCAGCTACGCAAGCCGGTGTCGACTCTGTCAATACCGGGCTCAATGAAAGGGGGCGGTGGCGGAGGCGGTGGTGGAGGGGAGGGCCGAGGAGGAGTGGTGGGGGGCGGAGTGGTGGACGAGGCGGGCATAGCATTGGTGGGGGTGCACACGGAGTACCCGCGCTACACGGAGGACCGTGCCGTCGTCTGCAAGGGCGCCAGCTTCGGCTCGTCCGGCAATTTGGCCGGAAAAGGGGGCAACGGATCGGTGGGGGGGAGCGGGAAACCGAACGTCGGCTACCGACTCGGTAGGAGGAAAGCGTTGTTCGAGAAACGCAAGCGGATCAGCGACTACGCCCTCGTCATGGGCATGTTTGGCATTGTTGTGATGGTCATCGAAAATGAGTTCAGCAGTGCTGGCGTCTATACTAAGGTGAGTAACAACACTATTCATCATTTTTCTCATATTCAATCAATCAATCAGTATTTATTGCCGAAAAGATAAGAAAACAATACAAAAGTGATATGATAAATATCCGCAGCTGACGACGGTTGCCATGACTACTAATACTCATCTTGTTATCCATTTTAATGTTTTACTTCATACTAGTCCTACGTGTATTCTGTTTATTAAAGCCTTATTTCTATCTAAATAATGGTCTTCTTTTTTAACAAAAAGTAAATCGATGTAACAACTAAACCACTTGAGAGTAGAGAGAGTAGAGTAGAGTTTTTATCAATGAGGCAGAAGGTAGAGTGCAGGCGGCAGAGATGCGATTCCTCCGCAGAACTAAGTGAGCTCGTACACCGGAGCAATAAGCAACAAGCAATAAGCAACATTTGGATCATATGATCGTCTACTCTATACAAACAAATAGTCCAATGCACACCTAAAGCAGCTGTTCCAGTGTGCATTGAACTATTGGTTTGTGTAGATTATACAATCATATGATCCATATGTTGCTAGTTGCCTATTGCTTATTGCTCCGGTGTACGACCGGGGTAAGGGCTGCGATCGAAGAGACCACATTGCACTCTTTGAATTGAAAGAATTGCACTCTTTGAATTGAAAGAATTGCACTCTTTCTATCAAAAAGGCAGAAGGTATCTGTTAGTGGAAAATACTAATGGCATATTTTTTTTAAATATCAGCTGGTTGTGCACACATTTCAAATTGTTGAAACATTTCTGCTCCGTTAACAACAGGGTTAAATTAACCGGTGCTGATTGAGGGATTAAATTTTTCCAGCGGTTAAATTTTTTTACATAGACATCAGACAAATATTTTAACATGTGGTTAAAATTTTATCAGATAAGAAAGTACAAGTTTTAGTTTTACCAACCAAAAGTCTGTAATATTGTGGCTTTTAATGCAATTTTCGGAGCTAGTTCTTTTCGAATTAACATGTAATTTATTAGAGAATGTTAATGCAGTTGATTTCACTAGTTATTTAGCTAAAATATATTGTTCTAGTAACACTATTCCACTTGAATTTTTTATTTTAAATTATTCCACTTTGTCGTCGATCCCACTATGTTGCGTCCCCGATTTATCGCCCGGTTAAAATTTAGTAGACGTACGAACAACCAGGCATAAGAAATGAGAATTAACTAGTATGCTTGGAATATAAAACAAAATGAACGCAAATTGTACTTAATCTGGTAGTATAGTACAAAAGGATATATGAAGAATAAATGAATGAAGTTAATGAACCTAACCGAGCTAGTCTGGATGGCAGGGAAAGTTGTAATCAAGAAATTTTGGAAGCGTGGTTTCAGGACACTTTGTATAAGGAGGTCACTGCTCTGCCTCAAGTTTCAACTTTTAAACGAAATCTTACAACAACGAATTTGTAGGAATACTTCACTGAATGCCTACTGTGCCACCAAGAAAGCAGCCATAGTAACTCATATTTGCATCTCAACCCAATAAGAAGCATTAAAAGAAAAAAGTTAAAATGAGAAAAGTAAGCCGAATGTTGAAAAAACTCATGATCAATAATAATCGCCGATAGTCAGGCAATTTATAATGTTAATGGTGATTGTTGATAAAAGTTATAATGTTAATCTAATATTATAAGATTTTCTGAGTGAAAACAAACTTTCACCATGTTCCCTATCAAGGGATAATTGGTAATGTTGGTGAAGTGGAACAACCCTACTCGGGTCTCCCCACTATTAAAAGCCATACGCTGAATGAATAAATATTATAAGATTTTAAACTGGTAATAAATAAATGGATGAATAATAATTGATAATAATTATAATAGTCTCCTGTATCTTTCAGCTTTTTCGGAAAACTGAAGCTTAATTTTCTGAATCATTATTGAAATTCATATGGTTTTTCTTTTATTTATTTGAGAAGCGGTTGTTCCAGTCACCTATCACTAAAGCTGCCATATCTCAGTCAATATCGGTCCAATCTCAACAAATAAGGTTTCAATCGATTTGTAATTCAAGTAACTAGAAGAAGTTATTCTTGTAAAATTTTCGTAATATGAACGGTTTCCGAGTTATTCAAGAAACAAAATTTCAAATGGCCGCCATTTTGTTTTATGAATTTGAAAAATTGTCATAATTTTTTTGTAGCTTTGTCTAGTTGTCATAAATTTTGGTGCAAAGTTTCAATTTCATATGTTTCACCATTATTGAGAAAAAAATAATAAGTGAAAAAAACAAAATGGCAGCTGTGTGAGTAACTAAGGGCTTTCGGACAATTTAAATATGATATTTAGATATGGTTTCAACCCAGGAACAATGCCCTAGAATATTGGTAGGGAGTTCTGAAACACTCTGTATATCTATCTATCTAATTCCAAGCGTCAAATTAAATGAATATCACTGTGATGTCCAAACTGTTATTATATACTCTCTGTAGGTCAAGCTATTTCTCTCGAACTGCACCCAATTTTCTAGAACAATAAAGCTCAAAGTACAATAAATCTGTGTGAGGAAACACATTTCTGATTTTCCGTCTCTCTTCATCTCTCACAACCTCCAATCACTTCATCTCACTCCCACTCACTAATGAGGAATAATTGCTCTTCAAAAGGTCCAAAACAGACACTCCTCTAATTACAGACGACGTAATTAGATAATTCAGTTCCATGCAGTAGGGAAGAGAAGCCGGAAAAAAGGTATTTGGTGGAGTTTTTCCAAGCTTTCCAGAAAAGCACTCATCACAGCGGTTGCCAAAAAGATTTTGTTATTAGGATGCTTTTCTTTACAGAATGCTTGAGACGAAATTGAGTACCCAGTCTTCAAGTCTATTTTCTTCTTCACTCTTCGCACTCTATGTGGATAGAATATATGCAAAGACAATATTACTACATTTCAAAATATTATTTTATTAAATATCTATCAATAAAGTGAAGATTATCAATTTGAGATGAATGGATATATTATTTTCTAAATATTAATTAAGTATCAAGAATTGTACAGGTTGTTTCAAAAAGTAATTTACAACAGCTTTAAAATTGCATAGAAATTTTTAAATAGAGGTATAGAACTGGATTTGGTGTTGTTTTAGGCTAGGCGTACTTTTCTTGACCGGTTGGTCAAGAAAAGACAAGAGGAGATTAGTCACGTTTAGTCACAGTAATTCACATAGTTGCTTATGAAGCAGCACTGGAAAACAAGAGTTCTGTTTTCGTTTCTTCTTCAAGTTAAATTCAAAATCTACCTGATAAATTTCTCATTCTCCTCCATTAAATGACGTCAAATAAAACAGCTGAATTTTTCTACCTGCAGTAAGATATTCGTGTTAATTGCCTACGTTTTACAGAGTGGGGAGGGGGGAAGTAACAACTATCGATCATATTTTAACCGGTGTTAGCCTAGTGGACATCTTGACCTAAATATTAAAAACGAGGTTGAGTCTGACACGTTGCTAGAGAGTTGGACAAGATAATTGATAACTTCTGCAAATATCACTTTAAGTTGAATTAGTGGGTGGCATTTAACATTTTCCTAGAACACTTTTGATTTGTATTAGGTTGTAAAATATACAGGAACTCTGTATAATCACAGTTTGATGGAAGACTTATTTGATTTGTTAGCTCGGTCAAATTCACCATACTTCTGCCAATATCCAGAAGATTCAGGCTAGGCGTACACCGGTTAGTCAAGACAAGACGACATTAGTCACGTTTAGTCACCGTACTTTACATAGTTGCTTAAGAAGCAACACACACCAATTAGTCATTGCATCGGTGTGTGCTGCTTCATAAGCAACTATGTGTATTACTGTGACTCATCTTGTCTTGTCTTGACTAACCGGTGTACGCCTAGCCTTACATTGAGGAGATAGCGTAAGAGCATTGCTCAATTGAATTTGAAAAGGAAAAAATTAGTTTTTAAATCTTCTTCAATGTGAAATCTCCTATTAATTTTAGTTATAACTGTTCGTTCATTAGCCAAGTTTCTAGATTACAGTCAAAAATTATTTTTGAAAAAAAATTAAGTTTTTATCCTTAAAACTGCTATCAATCAATTGAGTTCAATAGCTTTCGAAACAATGCAAGCATTTACAAATAGTTTAGGAGTAATTAGCTCATTAATTTCCTAGGACAATTCCATCATCAATTATCAATGAAATTACTGTATTATGAATTCCAAGGTATCCTCCCATGTTTTCCAACTGTTAACCAATTTAGGGAAGGGTGAAAAAGTATGCCTAAATATGGAATGAATCAACTGCGTGACAAACACCATTCATTCTTTTAAATAGTTACTTCTTCTTCTTCTTCTCCTTTTTCTGCTTCTTATTCTTCTTCTTATTCTTCTTCTTCTTCTTCTTCTTCTTCTTCCTTTCTCTTCTTCTTCTTCTTCTTCTTCTTCTTCTTCTTCTTCTTCTTCTTCTTCTTCTTCTTCTTCTTCTTCTTCTTCTTATTCTTCTTCTTCTTTCTGTGCTCTGTTTTGTTATTCTACTTACTCTGTTATTCTCTTTTGGTATTTTTCTACTCTTCTCATGCATTTTTCTGTCATTCTGTTTATCGTTGTTCATATTTGATTTTGGCAACTTCACTTCTTTACTGTACTTTAGGTTGGGTATAAGTAGGTCGTGAATTTCATAGATAGAGCTAAAGCAGTTGGGTGGCATACCAATGAAGCTTTTCATTGGATAAAATCAAATATTTTAAACAAACATCTTATTCTATAAACAGCTTACTTTTGTTTTTGCATCTTGAAAACATTCATGTTCATTCTGTAAAAATTTAAAAACAATGCATCCGTCAGTAGATAGAATACTGTTTTTTTTTACATATTTATTTTTGTCTACTCTTTTATGTATTGACAGATAGGTTTACATGTCAGCATAGGCCTGCATACTAGCAAGAGACAATTTGTTTCTTACAGCAACCTATAGTAAAAAACGATCAATTCAACATAAAAAACCTACAATATGCCAAGCATTTACAACTATGTATTCTACTATAGTACAACTATATACAACTATGTATTTTATTGCGAAGCATCCAGCTTTTTTACTTTTAAGTATGACAGGCACAAATATATTACAAATATGAACATCTACGGAATAAATAAAATACGTCACTCTCAGAATATAATGGCGCGCACATGAATGTTCCCTATTTCGAGTATCTGCTCTCATATATTTGATGAATGGATGCAAATTATTGTTGTATGAGTCTGAGAGCGGTGATGTCTGATTGAGAATTTATTACAAACTTCATGAGCAGCAAATAAACTGGAGAGATGGATTGATAGAGAGAGAGAGAGAGAGAGAGTGAGAGACATTGATTATTGCTTAATTTATTGACAATAAATTGTGCTAGGTCTTCATAGACCTATCGCACATGAGAGAGAAGGAGAAAGAGAGAGATTGATTATTGCTTCACTCATTGACAATTGTGTTAGGTCTTGATTGATCTATTGCATAAGAGAGATAGAGAGACAGAGGAAGAAAGAGAGAGAGTGAGAAGAACATAGACACAGAGAATGCTGATAGGAATGGTGTTAGTGCGAGAGAGTAAACTAGTTATAAAAGAGAAGAGTTTGAGTGTTGTAGAGTGAATGTTGAATGTGTGAGTAAGATTCAATGATAGAGTATGGAAGAGAAAGTGAACTGTTTGAACGAGAGGACATAGTGAGTGTGTGTAAGAGAGAGAGAGAGAGAGTGGGAGTCTAAAAAGGGAAAGGAAAACGGAAAAGCTGGTGAGAGAATCTGGTAGTATATAGAGTGAATGTGTGAGTTGAATAGAGAGTTAGTAAGAGAAAATGGTTGGAAAAAAGACAGAGAGAGTAAGAAAGAGGAAGAGAGAGAGAGCGAGAGTGAGTTAGTGAGCAATTGAAGTAGTAAGTATGTCACAGTGTAACGTGAAACACTTTGATTGATCATTCTATTATTCATTTTCAATGTTCTATTTAAGCACACTATTGAACTCGCGTTGTACTGTTTGAGGCAGTGAGTAAGAGAAAGAGAGAGACAGAGACAGTGAGAGAGTAAGAGAGCAAGATTGAGAGTGAGAGAGAAAGAGGGGAAAAGAGATAAGTTCATAAGTTCATAAGTTTGGAAGAGTTTGGAATATTGAGAGTATTCTGACAAAGAGAGAGTGAGAGTGTTCTCACAAAGAGATAGTGCTTGAGAGAGAGAGTGAGAGAGTATTATGTATATTTGTTTGAATCCTTCAGGTAAATGGAGCTACTAAGTCCCGAATTCACCAAGAACTAAACGCTCCGTTAGAGGTATCATTACTCTAAATTGCATTGATTATTCCTTTTGACTTGATTCTACTGAAGCAAATGAGAAATTGAGGTGTATTGCTAGACTTTATGGAACTGTTCATTTATGATGTTGATATTCAGCAGTTATGAGTCCTGTATTCACCACCTTCATGACGCGTTTACTCGTTGCCAGTCGACTAGCGCCAGTTGAACAGTTGTGTCACTTTCATGACTTGCGCTAGTCAAACAGTTATCAGTTATACTGTTGGAATCATTAATAATTAAGATCATAAGAAGAAGAAGAAGAAGAAGAAGAAGAAGAAGAAGAAGAAGAAGAAGAAGAAAAGACGGAGATGAAGAAGAAGAAGAAGAAGAAGAAGAAGAAGAAGAAGAAGAAGAAGAAGAAGAAGAAGAATCTCTCCTGTCTCATCAACAGTTAGCAACGCAGCTGGTTCTGAATACGGCCAGTAGATAGCAGTAGCTGCTGGGTCAACGACAAGTTACTAAGCTACTCCCACCGACATGCCAGCAAGCTCCGCCCACTCCCCTCCTGGCTGGTCGACAGCTTGGAACGTAGTTAACTCTGTATCTGGCCAGTAGATAGCAGTAGCTGCTGGGTCATGTACTATTATAGGTGATCCCTCATCAAATGTCATTTCAAGGTTATTAATTTATAGATAGAATTTCATGAAAAGTTTAATATGGCTTAATACAGTACAGAAATCAGATAATCACTAAAAAAAGATCATTGCAGCAGTCGTTACCTTAGATCTCAGCAAAAGCTTACCCTTTTTTAAGCTAATAGGCTTAAGCCTATTTAGCTTACCCTTACCCCTTACCCTATTTAGTCGAATAACCTTTTGTGGTATTATTTAGTGGAGGAATTATTCGAGATTATCAACCTATTATTAACAATATTAATGGCCTTTTCTGCAAAAGAAATTACCCTTTTACACTCACAACACCTCACAGAATCGCTCTCTGCTATTTCTTAAATTGGGAAACGAGCTCATAGTTTGGCAAAAGACTGTTTAAAAGGATGAGAGTAAGGAAAGATCGTTTGAAATGGATCAGATGACGTGTAGCTTATGCCATGGAGGAGATTGAAAAGAAAGTTTTCAATGAGAAGCTGATCATAGAATGCCTGGGCTAGGAGTCAAATGGTTCGCTCTCAGTTCTTTGTTGATTATTACTACTATTATGATGATAATAATAATGGTGATGATGATGATGTGTACAAAGGAGTGTTAAAGAATGAAAGGGCTCGAAAATTCTCCTCCTTTCACCATGGTGCATCCAAAATTAATTTCTGTCTCCGCGCCTCAGGAAAGGGGTTTTTAACCCATCTCTTCCCCTTTCACTCAATCTCTCTCTCTCTCTCTCTCTCTCTCCCTCTCTCATCTAATCCATCGACCCACTTTGTGTGTACTCTGTGCCGTGGATAGCCGACTAACTTCTAGATTTTCCATAATATTCTTTTGCTCCATTTCGCGATGATTCATTCGAGAATTGCCATTTCGAGTAGTATAGCTGATGCTTTCAAGCGGTTCTCGTTCGAGTGGAGACTCTACTGCAGAAGTAACTTACTTTTTGTCGTGATATTTTTGATGTTTTAATGAATTTGTACTTTCCTCATTGTAAGCTCCCTTAACTTATCTTTTCTACTTAATTAATACTGTAATTACTTTTATTACACTAAATGATGTTCAATGAAATAACTACTGTATCTTGATATAAAATTTAAGCTGACACCATGTTGTATTCTACATGAATAAAGTAAATAATCTAATCTAATCTAATCTCTCTCTAACTACTGAATATAATCAGTTAACTTTGTTTTTGAGAAAAAAACATTACTATTATTAGAGTGATTTGATTATATCTTAGAAACGGTTTGACATATCGATGTGCGGTTTCCGACATTCATTTTCTCTTGAAATTCTGTATCGAAATCATGTATAACATGACTACCTTACCATTCGAAAAAATGAAGTTAGATTCAATATGGCGAATCCAAGACGGCGGACCAAATTTTTGAAGTCACAGTAAAGTAGTATTTTTAATTCTAGAACGTTCTCAATATCTAGTACGTCTCCTACCATCAAATTACCTTCGTATAGGAAATATTAAGCCGTTTCCATAATTTTCACCAATCCTGTTTATAAATGTTCATTCTTGGGTTTGGATGCCCAATGATATCATTTTCATCAACACTTGACCGTGAGAGAAAAGGTTGTAGAGAATGAGAGGTAGAGAGAGGCAGAGAGGGAAGAAGGGAGAGAGTGAGAGAGTGGGAAAGAGAAAGAGAGATATTATTGAGAAATTAGATGGGAAATAAGTGACAAGGAAAAGGAGATGCAAACAAGAACTCGTTGTTACAATTCAGGCAGAAGAGAGTCACTTGAAAATATCTCTGGTAACGACTCCACAGCCGATGACTGTAATGCTTCTGTCGCAATTCAACCTCGAATTTCTCCCAGGAGTCATTTGCAAGATGACCCAAGATGCAAGAAAATGCTGATCGCAGCAGATTTTGAGCAACCAAAAAGATGAACAAAAATTTCCATGGCAACTTTCGGTCGTCAACGATACATTTTCAAAGCAAAGATTACACTGAAACCTACGGATGGTAGGAGACACTGTAGGTTTGATGAGTAGGATATGCAGAAGTCTGCTGCGATTATGACGTATCTATTAAGCAGCTTCCAAGGGAACAATTGGAGACCCTGAACTGATCAGGAGTGACCTGAAAACTCTGACACTAGACCTGAGCCATCCAGGTTACACGGAATTATTATTATAATTAGGGAACTTTGAATAACAACGGTCATCCTATCTAATTGACTATTCGCAGTACTGCTGGTACTTACTATAGTTTCAAATTATATCATTGAATATGATTTAAGTAAAGTCTCTAGGTCTGCTCCTACATATCAGGTCAGTCTTAGTCACGCCACACTTCAGTCAGGCCCAGCGTTAGGCTAGGCGTACACCGGTTAGTCAAGACAAGACAAGATTGATCACGTTTAGTCACAGTACTTGACATAGTTGCTTATGAAACAACACACACCGATTAGTCATTGCATCTGTGTGTGCTGCTTCATAAACAACTATGTGAATTACTGTGACTAAACGTGACTAATCTCGTCTTGTCTTGTCTTGACTAACCGGTGTACGCGTTTCCTTAGTCAGGTCACAGTTCAGTCAGGCCCAGCATTAGTCTGTAATTAGTCTGTCAATGACGCATGCGCAGAATTCAATTCAAATCAAACCATATTATATTGCTACATGCACCAATCATCTTATATTATGAAGAGAAGTTCGTGGAGAAGATTGAGTGGACCGAGTTTGATGCTTTTTGCGCCAAAAGAAAGATAATCGAAGTTTTGCAGGCTCTATCTATTTTTCAAAAATTATTATTTTGATGGGAGATATTCGATAGAAAGATGCGTTGCCAGATGACTTTTGGCTGTTTTTCGTGTAATCGGGTAATCTAACCTATCAGCCAATGTCATCTGGCAACGCTGGGTTGCTGACTGAAGTCAGATAGCAGTAGCTCTGTGGGCACACGGCCTTACGCTGAATTGCAATAATTTCAATGGAAATTATTCATCGCATTCAATGTAGATGAAGATTTGGAATGATTGTCAGTGATTGATCCGGAGTCATGGACGCATGCTCAGAAAAATTATGTCACTGACGCTGGATCAATCACAGAGCCCTGAACTGAGACTCAACGGATATTGGTGTATTGAACTTTATTCTAATATATGTCGTTCAATTCCAATTCACTTTCAGTTCAATTTCAGTTTACTTCCAGTTCATTTTCAGTTCAGCTTTGGTTTAACTTCAGTTCAGAATAAGTTCTGTGTATTGATTCCCATGATCTCCCATGATATGCCCTCCTGCATATCAATCAGTTCAAGTCCATTTGACCTGCTCAACCCTTCAGTGAGCAACTACTAACAATATGCACCCTCAAGTTTCCCTATCACATGATTGGTGTTGACTATTGTAATTGTTGTATCTATTACTGTAGTAAGCCGTGCGTAGTGAGGTCTATTCAGTATTCATCAAAGAGTGATAGTATTGATAATTTCATTAAATTCAACATACAGTTGGTTCATTTTACTACGTTTCCTGGATTGACTATAAAGTATAATCAACTTCATTCGACGCTTGGAATTAGATAGATAGAGAGATATTATTCCTTGACGTTGCTGATGAACGTAGAGTACGATGGTGGAGAAAAAATATCTCTCTCTAAAACTAGGCGTACACTGGTTAGTCAGAAGACAAGATTAGTCACGTTTAGTTACAGTACTTCACATAGTTGCTTACGAAGGAACACGCACCGATTAGTCATTGCATCGGTGTGTGCTGCTCCATAAACAACTATTTGTATTACTGTGACTAAACGTGACTAATCTCGTCTTGTCTTGTCTTGACTAACCGGTGTACGCCTAGCCTAATTATTCATCCACTATGAAACAGTCAAGTTAATTATTAATTCATAATTTTATTCACTTATGAGTTTCAAGGTTCAAGCATTCAATTGAATTCTCCTAAATTTACGTTATAAAAACGTGTCAGAACAGAAGATTTCGGCATTTTATCACTCTCCCCATGCTGTGAAATGGGTACTCTCACTAACAGGCTTAGAAGCCCTATTCAAACGCTCCACAGAAGACCAATTGTCTATTCACTCGGAAACTATATATCCTTTCCATTTACCTACACCGTCTATCTAAGCTTTGTAACTATCCACTCTATGCATCTACTCTGTCTACTCTACAGTTTATGTGAAACCTTCGACCATGTATTGAATAGACGCGGTCTTTCCTATCTTCTCGCCAGAAGTCTGGGAAGCAAACTTCTTCAGGCTAGGCGTACACTGGTTAGTCAAGAAAAGACAAGTCGAGATTAGTCACGTTTAGTCACAGTACTTTACATAGTTGCTTAAGAAGCAACACACACCGGTTAGTCATTGCATCAGTGTGTGCTGCTTCATAAGCAACTATGTGAATTACTGTGACTAAACGTGACTAATCTCGTCTTGTCTTGTCTTGACTAACCGGTGTACGCCTAGCCTAACTGCTACAGGGCAGAACAAAAATCAACTGAGTGTGGGAGTGAGACTACATTATTTCAGCTGTTGAGATAATACATTTTAATCATCTGATCACATGTTAAATATGCACACAATCTGCGACTTCACTATAGCAGGATCAATATTTAACTTCAGAAAATATATGTTTCAGCCACCAGTATCCGAATACTTAACCTACAAATGCTGAATCTCGCAGATTATTGAAAAGGTCTTTTAAAAAGTTATTTTTGAAAGGTCTTCTTTGAGAAGGTCTTTTAAAGACTTTGAAGGTCTTTAAGACTCTTGAGCTTTTTGACTATTGTGTAATAATCACTGTTTACTTATTACCGAAACAGCTGTTTTCTGACAAGTTAAATTAATCCTGCTATAACTTCGTTGGTGAAATTAGCGTCTCCACCACCAAAATTGAGTTGAATATCGGAACACATCGGTTGCTATGATAATTTATAGTTTAATTTCATGCTTTTTCTTTACAATTTCCAATCCAGTGCCTTTGTACTTGCAGAGCAAGCTTTGTACGACCAGAGCTCGGTCCCCTGATATTTAGTGTATATAATACGAATGCAAGACCGTTTGTAGTATAGTTTTGATTTGCAGTCTTGCCCCAAAATGACGTCACTCAATCCAATTCACGTTGGCTCCAACGGCTGTAGCAACGAACTTGTCTATCCTATACATGGTCGAAGGAATCAACCATGAGAGAGTACGAGTATTCCTTCAGATCGCCCAAGTCGCCAACCCTGCTTGAGTTTCCGTCCCCATAGATCAAGCTGTTTCTCACAAACCGTGTGCCACTGATGTTTAATATTTATAGTGTTTGATTCGAATATGATACATATACTTGGTGGTTGATGGAATAGTTCAAAGGAGGCAAGAGTCCAGAGTCGTAACATAATGTGAAAAATTACATTATTCAAGATTCGAGGCATAGAGGGCGTACAATGGATGACCTTTCTTTGTTATCTCTGTGTGCAAAGCTGCCGGACGGACCAATGTATTCATCAAAAGTTACAGCCAATGCCAGCTATAAAGCCAGCCAAGTCCACGTTATTCACGATTCATTCCTTACCACTCCTTTTTTCATCTTCTTCTTCTTTTTACTTCTTCTTTCTCCTTCTTCTTCTTCTTCTTCTTCTTCTTCTTCTTCTTCTTCTTCTTCTTCTTCTTCTTCTTCTTCTTCTTCCTCTTCTTCGTCTTTTCTTTTTCTCTTTCTTCTTCTTCTTCTTCTTCTTCTTCTTCTTCTTCTTCTTCTTCTTCTTCTTCTTCTTCTTCTTCTTCTTCTTCCTCTTCTTCGTCTTTTCTTTTCTCTTTCTTCTCCTTCTTCTCCTTCTTCTTCTTCTTATACGTTTTTCTTATTATTATTCTTCTTTGTCTTTGTCTTTTGTATTTTCTGCTGCTGCACACCCCCCGCTACTCTTCATCTTCTTCTTCTTCTTTTCCTTCTTCTCCTTCTTCTTCTCCTACTCCTACTCCTTCAGCTCCTTCATCTCCTTCATCTCCTTTTCCTTCTTCTCCTTCTTCTCCTTCTTCTCCTTCTTCTCCTTCTTCTCCTTCTTCTTCTTCATCTTCTTCTTCTTCTCCTTCTCCTACTTCTTCTTCTCCTTCTTCTTCTTCTTCTTCTTCTTCTTCTTCTTCTTCTTCTTCTTCTTCTTTTCCCTTCGCCCTATTTTCCTTTTCTTCCCCTTTCTCTATTCATTATCCCTCTTTCCCTCTTCTTATTTTCTGCTGCTGGCCTCCCCTCACCCGCCCCACCCTCATCCGCCGTCGTTGTCAATCTTCGATGTTAGCTGTGACAATGTTTCCAAATCCAAAACCCAAAACGAGCCAAATGGCCCTATTCCAGAAAAATGAGTTTCCGAGAGAAAGTTCGAACAATTTTCTGATTTAACACGATGTAAAAGTTTCTGTCTCCATATAGCACGAAAATAATCTCTATTGTTTTCATCTCTTTTTGCTCCTCTGTTTCCTTGATCTGTCATTCCCTCTCTTCCTACTTCTTCTTCTTCTCCTTTTTCTTCTCAATCTTCTTCTTCTTCCTCTTTTCCTCCACCTCCTTCTTCTTCTTCTTTTTTTTTGTGATTATCTGATTTCTTTACTGTATTAAGCGATATTAAACTTTCCGTCAAATTCCATCTATAAATTAATAACCCTGAAATAACAGCTGATAAGGGATCACCTTTAGTATAGCAGGATTATTTTAAATTGTCAGAAAACAGCTGATTGATGTACGCTCGTTTACTGTCGTTAAATCAGCTGTTTACTGACAAGTTAAAATAATCCTGCTATACATAACCCAGCAGCTACTCTGGCTAATTGGCTAGATACAGAGTTAACTACGTTCCAAGCTGGTTCACTAACCAGGAGGGGAGAAGGCGGAGCTTGCTGGTATGTCGGTGGGAGTAGCTAAGTAACCCAGCAGCTACTTCTTCTTCTTCTTCTTCTTCTTCTTCTTCTTCTTCTTCTTCTTCTTCTTCTCTCCTCCTCCTCCTCCTCCTCCTCCTCCTCCTCCTCCTCCTCCTCCTCCTCCTCCTCCTCCTCCTTCTTCTTCACCTCCTCTACAAACTACAAACTTTCCCATTCCCATAATATTGGCATTGAAATGAATCGCAAATCATAATATAATACAAATATATATAATATAATACATAATATAATATAAACGTTATGTTCAGTGGTTCACTTCCTACCTACAATAATTTGCCTTTGCCAGAATTAGTTTCCTTCATTTTAAGCTTTTAACACAATACCAAGAGTAGACAGACAATTTACATTGTTAGTGAAGTTATTTTTGAAGCTATTTTTCTCAAAATACGTTGGAAAAATTAGTGAATGGGTTCTGTAATTATTAGTGAATGGGTTCTATAAGAATGAGTGAATGTTTGCCTGTAATTCCATTTCGGAATTTTAAAATCTGGCAATAGTATGGCGGTGGCGGGAATAAAAATTTTCCAACACTCTTTTATGGACCTTTTCACACCAATGACCACACTGTTATTCAGTTTCTGTAAATGCATTGACGTCATTTTAAGGTGGTCAAATCCAATATTGGATTCTCGTGCAACTGGAAATGCTTCTTTCATTCAATTATTGTTTTCAACTCATAAGGCCCACTTTTGTTCAGGGGTTCGCTCATTACCAGGAGACAACAATGTGTTGAACTGTTTGTGACATTTCGGATGATACGATTGTCGTCAGAGCGTACACATTATCACATTACCTAACACAGCTACAACTGTCAGATGCATCTCTGGTCGGTAACAAGTAATATCAGCACAATACAATACATAGGATGATTATTATGTCATACTTATTAAAACAAGGACATCCCTGGTCGCACAAAACTGCGATTATTGAACTACGTAAAATAGTTTTCAAACCTTCTCCTCCTCCTCTTCTCTCCTCTTAAGCCCCTCCTCCTCCTCTTCTCCTTTCCTCCCCTCTCCTCACCATTCCTCTCCTCTCATCTATTCTTTTTCCCTATCTTTTATTCTTCCTTTGTTTCTTTCACTCACCTCACTATTTTCTTCTCTCTGGATAAGAAAGGAGCCTGTACCCTGGATAAATTCTGATATTTTGGATGCTAGACGGGAAAGAGATAGAGCTAGGAGAAAATTCAAAAGAACAAGTGATGAAACTGATTTTAATTCCTTCAAAATATTGCGAAACAGAGTTAAATCCCTATGTCGCAATGCTAAGCTTCGTTACTTCCATGAACAATTCAATAGGAATAAGTCAGTGGTATCAATGTGGAATAATGTCCGTAGGCTTGGAGCACATCATACTAAACAGCATGATGCCACAATCAATCTTTCTCTTGATGCACTCAATAACTACTTTGCTACCTCTCTTAATCATATTGGAGCAGCTGATATTTCACAGGACCAGTTTGTGAACCAGTATCAACATGTCCTGCCTGATGAGACTTTCTTCTTTTCCTATATTTTTCCAGCAGAAATTTCTAAGAATATACTAGCTATCAGTAAGAACTCCATGGGAGTGGACAAAATTCCTATTGTATTTTATAAGAAGCTACTTCCTATCATATTGCCTACTATTACACATATATTTAATTTCTCTTTGCAGTCTAGTGTTGTCCCTGATCTATGGAAGCAATCAATTATAAAGCCTATTCCTAAGAATAAAAATCCTACTGTTCCTGCTGATTACAGGCCTATTAATATTCTATGTTCGATTTCTAAAGCTTATGAGCGTACAGTCCATAAGCAGGTTGTTAATTATTTGTCAAGCTTCAACTTTTTCGCAAGACAGCAGTCTGGCTTCCGACCCCACTTCAGTACTTGCACAGCACTTTTGAAAATGACTGATGATATTAGATCTGCAATGGATAGAAAGCAAGCTACCTTACTCGTCCAGTTTGACTTTAGTAAAGCTTTTGATAATGTTGATCACACAATTCTTCTTCATAAATTAAAAAAACAGTGTAATTTTTCAAACTCAGTTATTCAATGGTTCCATTCTTATCTTTCTGGTCGCTTCCAAGCTGTATTGGGAAACTCAAATACAACTTCTTCTTGGTGTCCAGTCACGCAGGGAGTCCCACAAGGATCAGTTTTGGGACCACTTCTTTTCTCCATATACATCAATAATGCTCCTATGATATTTTCCTACTCTAACTATCATCTTTTTGCTGATGATCTCATCATTTACCTCCATTTTCCTTCTGAAAGCTTTCATACTTCTGTGAATCACATGAATTTGGACATTGCTGAACTTGTTGATTGGTCAATTGCTCATGGGCTCAAACTAAATCCTACCAAAACTAAAAGTATCATCATAGGCTACCCCAGACTAGTTAATAACTTGCCATTGATCAATTCTCCATCAGTTGTTATAAATGGAAATGTAATAGCCTATTCTCAGTGTGTACGTATTCTTGGTGTACTGGTTGACAGTTCTCTCAGTTGGCGTGATCAGGCTACACATGTATGTAATAAGGTTTTTGGTGGTATGCACCAGCTCAAAAGGATTAGAAATTATTTGCCTAAATCCGTTAGAGTTACATTGGTAAATGCATTGATTGTCCCATTCCTTCATTATTGTTGCATTGTTTATAATGATATTTCTAACGAATTGAGTGACAAATTGCAGCGGTCTATGAACTTTGCTGTGCGTTTCATCTTTGATGCCAGAAGAGATTCACACATTACTCCTCTTTTCAACGATCTTGGCTGGCTCAAGTTGAGGGAGAGGCGAAAATTTTTCATTCTCTGTCTGACTTTCAGGGTGTTGGTTCTGGATGAGGGACCGGGCTATCTCCGTGAGTCTTTCACACTGATGACTAGTGTTAATCCTGGACGGAGAACTAGGGCGCATCGTTATAAGCTGCAAATACCTTTGCATCGTACAGGTATTTTCAACAATTCTTTTGTGGTTACAGCCTCAAGAGAATGGAATGAATTACCTGAAAATATTATTCTATCTGGCACCTTGAATAATTTTAAAAAAAGACTCTATCATCACCTCATCAACAGCCGAGCATGAAGCGTGGGATTCAGTATTGGCGTTTGTTCATTTATTTATTGATTTAAACAAAAATATATATTTAAATTTCAGTTTTACTTCTTTTAGTGTTGAAAATTTCAGTATTGCGAGCGAAATCTTGATTCCATTTAATTATTTATATTACTTGTGGGAATTTATCACATCTATTCCACAATCAGTTCCTCCTTCATTTCTTTTCTTCCTTCCCCTTCACCTTTCTTCTTTTTTTCTCTTGATTTACCTTTTTATTTGTTTATTATTTTATTTTATTAATTCTATTTGGCTAGTCTAGTAGTACACTTTTAGTTTTTTTTGTCTTACATTTCTAATTGTAATATAGTTAATTCATATTATTTCCATTGTATTATTAGAATAGTATATCTGAAATGTTTAATTTTAATTTTATTTCAATTTTGTAATCATGAATGAATTGTTATTTTGTTATGTATATTATTTACATGCAATAGGTCTACCAAGACCTGGCATAATAATAAAATCAATCAATCAATCAATCAATAAATCTCCACCTGACGTTTACTCTCTACCTCTCTCCTTATCACTCCCTTCTCCTCTCTCTTTCACTCTCTGTCTTTTCTCTCTTCCTCTCTCTCTCTCTCTCTCTCTCTCTCTCTCTTACTCTCTTTCCGTTCCTTTCTTTTTCCATAGTAATTATTGTTAGGAATCATCTGTATCAATTGTAATAGTTATCATTTCAAAATAAAACACTCAGGGCCGGTTTCTCCAACCAATTTTTAGTTTAAACTTAGGTTTTACCACTCACTAGAAACTTTTTTGTCAGAAAGTTCGATGTCCGAACAGCTGACCATTTGATTCAATGATGCTAACATTAAATCAAATGGTCAGCTGTTCGAACATAGGACTTTCTGACAAAAAAGTTTCTAGTGAGTGGTAAAACGTAAGTTTAAACTAAAAATTGGTTTAACTGTCGTTGGAGAAACCGGCCCTTAGAGAGCCGGTTCATGAGCTCGAGATTTACCAAAGTCCTAGACTAAAACGGGTTACTACCGTAACATTGACAAACGTTTGTCTCGACAGGTTGGTGGATTAGCAGCATAGAGAGCCCTTAGTACATAGTGTTAAGTTTGTTGATGCTACGCTGGCCACCCGTTTTAGTCTAGGACTTAGCTAATTCCCGAACTCATGAACTGGCCCTAAAATATATTGTCAATGAATATTCCACTATTTCATTATTCACAGCACTGGACCGCGGTTTCGTGGCTTATTCGCAATATGTTTCCAAAAGTAGTTACTGACAGTGACTCATGTGCTTTTATTCGAATCCTGGAAGGATTAATGTAGCCTAGACTATTTAATTCGAAAAGGAATACGTCTGAAAGGTTTTCTTGGAATGCATCAAGTGAATTAGAATTCCAAATCGACTTCGGAAGGCTTTTAGCCTGTCTTGTGCTGCTTGCAGATCCTGAGTAATTCATTTTGGTGACATGCTATTCAATGCCGGATTAAGAGCTCTGGAGCCGAATAGACGCCAGCTTTCAGTCGGGATTTTGTCATTTTTAACGCGTGTCACATTAACATTCTGTAAATTTGTTTGATTCTTAGGGTTCTTTTTCAGCAGTCAACACATACTGTTGACTACTGTTGTTTCATACTGTTGACTGAATTCCTCAGACGCCCGGTTGCTCAGTCGCTCTCAATACAATTATATTATTATGGGAAGAATATGAATTAGAATGAACTAGTTTACCCAGTGTAGCGCAAAGCGCTACATACTGGAGCTTACATACTCAGTACTGTATGATTTGGTAATACAATATCATTACAACAGACTTGTATCAGTGTGAGGTTCCTCTATAGTCCGATTCACGTCAAGAAGTCAGCTTTGTTTATATGAGGAGCATCGATGCCAAGTTTCATTGAGAGAGAAAGAGAAAACTGCACCAATCGTGTTTGTTGGGACTGTGTGCGACAACAATGCACAGTGCGGCAACTATGCACATTGCGAATAGGATAGTGACATCAGCAACTGCCTTGTGCTGAACAAGGATAGCAAACTCCCATTTAAGCAATGCTGACTTTTTGACGTTGTCACGATACAAATTCTGGCAACCAAATAAAGCCTCAATAAAATATTGTCAATGACCACTAAGTGCTGGTATTATAATAGATAGCATAATTAACGGTAAGCTGACCTAATTTAGCAGTACTCAATATTGATAAAATAATGATAACAAGGAAGCAAGCTCCGACTCACCACCAAAAGTCTCTGACTCATATCACATTGTATATTTATTTATATTCCTTGATGTTAATTTATGTAATTGAAAAATCCAAATCTTGAAGATGGCCATAACCTTCATCCAAAAATATCAAAACACACCACTGCCTATATGGATCATCTACTGAAAGATGTCAATGCCAATAAAATCATTGGAAAAATTATGATACATCAATTATTTATAAAATGTATAAATACTTAATCCACATATGTTAACTTGCTATTAAATAATGCATATTATTATTTGTACTCACCAAAAATATCATCCCAAGCCGGTGAAATAATGTATATACAGGTCTCATTACTTCGGTGGTTTCACGAACATAGCAATATATTTTGGAAATATTTGTTGTATATGAGATTATACTATTTTAGGAGTCAGTTATTTTTATAGCATAAAATATTTGGATGTATATTAATTTAGCAATAAACTTTCAGTTCACCTTTTGAATTTGGCAGTGGAGTTGAAAAGTAAAGAATATTTTTAAAGGCATCTTCCAAAAATAAAAATAAAAATTGAAAGGATTTTAACGTCCTATATGTTATTTTGTATTATATATAATATATCGCATATTATTTAAATGGTTATTGTAGCTAAATGTTGGAACTACTTTGTGCATTGTACTGACGTCAAAAAACACGATATTAAATTGACCAATCACAGCCCAGCATTTCATTAAAAATTCTAGAATGTTCTATTGAAAATTCTGTTTCCTTGAATTTTAGCAAGGGTAACTCTCTTCCGTTTGAGACTCCTTAGAGAGCAGTCACTTTTGAGCACATACGTGCAGTTTAACTGTTTTAAAATGTAATCAGTTTCATTTTCAATCTTAATGTTTTCAAGCTGTGATATATTAAGCTGTGGCAATGTATAATTGATTAAATTCATGTAAAGTCGCGGAAATGTTATAAACCATGGTCCAGAGCCAAGCAGTATCGTGAGATGACACACGGAATCAATCTACCCCTGAGATGGCTGCCTAAACCAGGATACGGTAACCAACGTCGAAGCATCGCCAATACTGTGGTGATCCGTTTTATTAATCCTTTGGCCAAAGGCGCGAAAAGCCTCTTTTAAAGTGAAATAGTGGGGAAAAATTATCATACTGCGTGAAGCATAGAAACATGAGCTCATGGTCTAGTATTTAAGACATTCATAATTTTAGAGATTTTGTACAATCTTATTTGCCAGGCAAAATACCCACACACCCGCTCTACCGAAAATATAAATTTTGTAACAAGCTATTTATTGTTATTAACAATTATTAACGAAATTTGTAAAATTCATTTAATTGTTCAAGTTGTGTGTTCTAAAGGAACAGGAGAATATACTCCAAGTTTTTCACCTAATTACTGGGTTTTCTAGTCGTTCTTGCACCTGTCTTGGCAATCCCAATTGATACATTAAATTTATTTAATTTATGAAAATATCAGTATCCTGGATGAGCCCTTGCAAGGCCAAATTTTGACATGCCCAGTCACGTAAGGAGTATGCTTAGCCAAGTGTGTTACGTAAGTGGATTGAGATCTTGTCTTTGATGCGTGACTATAGTCCATCACTTAGCTCTCCCTTATCTTGTGACACATTTGACTATATTTGTTTGATCCTGACGTCACGGGACATACAACATAAAAATAATAGCGTTACACACATGACCCACAACATAGTGCTGTTACACATGGCACCCAACATGGCGGCCTGACGGAGATGTACAAGATTTCTTTATTAAGAAAGCCAAAAATTTGAACTCAGAAATCACAGAGTTGATGGTTGAAAACTTTTTGAAATTGAAAATATACCTTATGGAATTGCCAAGCTTTAATAAAGTAATTAATTAATTTGAATATTGATTTCATTATTAAATTATTCCTGAGGAGACGTCGAGGAAGAGTATACTCAGATATATCGCCAACAATTTAAAGAGATATATGCACTTATTGCTTCGAATCACATTCCGTGATCATTCAAATAATTATTTTAGGTAGCCTATTAAGAAAGCTAGCTTATTTAACCTTGAAATTAAAGCTTTAAAGGTACCAAAATATTATTAGTTTACCAAGAGCATTAAGATCTTGGGGGCTTATTAATTTGTTAACCAATTTGTTAATTTAAGCAAAATCCCCAAAAAAGCGATATCATAGGCAAAATATTAAGAGTATTAACTGTTTATTTATTGTTTATATGTGATAGTTTGAAAATCGCCAGATTATTAATGAGCATTGAATATAGGGCTATTTATTAATGGTTACCATATATAAAAATTTATTTACTGGTAATTACCAGATATCTATTGATTTAACTATCATTGCATGTTTATTTTGTGCATGTTTATTTGTAATAAGTCTTGGAAAATTTATTGTCTCACTGTATATATCACTTATCACTTAATCCTTTTGGTCAACATTTCACTGCACTTGAGTCACTATCGCACTCGCGCCGCGCATTCATTTCCACGCCGCGCATACACCCTTCGTGCCGCGCATCTATTTCCACGCCGCGCCTACACCCTTCACGCCGCGTTCACACCATCGGACCGCGACATCCTTGGATTTCACCACTAGCCCAGCTGTCCAAATCCTAACTCACCATCATGGAGAACCTCTCAGCCAACTCATCTGTATCCTACATGGAGCTGGGAGACAACAACACTTTGCGAGAAGTGACCACACCTAACCCCGAGGCAACAAACAACACTGATGAGACAGCGCCCAGGGAGCGAGACGCAGGAAGTATCACTAGCGCCAACTTCGACCCTGAAAATCTTCGTCAGCTGTCTTCCACCCGCCTGGAACCAGAGGTCGTCCCGACAGAAGTGCCTCCACGTACACCGTCACATACCACTGTCAATCCCACTACACAACTCTCGCCAGATGAACTGAGTCCACTGACTTCCAGATTGATGAATGACACTCCAACCGATTTGGTCACCCTCATGCTCAAAATAAGTAGTGACATCCAAGATTCCTACGAGAAGCTGGGTAGTCGAATGGATAGTCGAATGGAGAAGATGGATAGGAAGTTGAGAGAGCACATGAAACGAATATGTAGTCGAATGGAAGAAATGAATAATCAAATAGGAAAAACGGACGGAAGATTGAGAGAAGAGACCAGAGACATCATGGGAGAAATGAAGGACAAGAGAAAGCAGTTAGATGACACTATTGTATGCCCCAACCAAGGAGTGGATGATATGCAGATGAATTTGAGGAAGGAACCTGAAAATCTTGAAAAACAAACCAAAACCGACATACAACAGGCAGTAGAGAAACCGAAGATAGAGTGTGTCACCACCTACAAGGATTCGGAAAAGCAAATTAGAGATTCCACCCAGCCACAAGAAAAATCTGTACAGGAAATTAACACTCAACTAAGCCTAACTAACACATCTCTAAATACCACTCAAATCCAAGTTGAAAGTCTAGTAACCGACATACAACAGGCAGTAGAGACACAGAAGACAGAGTGTGTCATCACCTACCAGAATTTGGAAAAGCTGATTAGAGATTCCACCCAGCCACTAGAAAAATCTGTACAGGAAGTTAACACTCAACTAAGTCTAACAGACACATCACCGAATACCGCTTCTAATACTGATAAAGATAATAATCCACCACCTTCTACTAATATACCATCAAAAACAAATGGAAAATCAAATAATCCATCAGGGAAAAATTCCAGCGGTAACCATCGCGTAAGACTAGGAGGAGAGAAAACTTATAAGACTCTGACGGTTCAAATTCCGGCAGCCCAGAGCAAAGTTAAACGGCAGTTGAGCAAGATAAACAGGAGAGCGTATCACAACTCAGGCTTTCATTGGAAGCATGCTCGATATAAAAAGCCGACAGCTTTCGAGCACTCTGCATGTTTTCATCGGCGGCACACTCGCTTCAAGCCCGCCATAAAGCCAAGAGATTGTAAAAAACATGCTCAATATAAAAAGTCGACAGCTTTCGAGCATTCTGCATGTTTTCATCCGCGGCATACTCGCTTCAAGCCCGCCATAAAGTCAGGAGATTGTAAAATTTGGACACCAAAACCTAACCTCTCTTGAGACGTTGATCAACTACCCACAACCAACCGGCCAACATAACCTAAATCGCCCACATCTGGTATACGAAAGGTTAATAAGAGCAGCTTCAGGACCCTGGAAATATTTCGTCTATTTGGTACGAGAACTTCGCCAACATTAAACCCTACTATAGAGAATGAACAATACCATTCCTAAGAACCACATGCTTCCGGTTTGGAGATGAACGAAAAAAGTGATTTTTCTACAACAGGATTCAAACTAACATGAGCCAGAGATCGTCCCAAGGATGTACTACGACGCCTGACCGTATTAATTACGCAAAATAAGTGATATTGAACTTTTTAGAAAAATACACAGTTATGTTAATAAAATAATGGATGGCCAACGATCGCCATATTTTCTAATCAAACCAAACGGAATCCTAACGGTAAATTATTACCAACTTCAAATATTAGTAAGAAATTACCTTCTTTTCCAAGACTTACTATGTTATTATATCATATATTTGTTAGTATTAGTAAATATCTGAATTTTTTGTTAGCTTCTGCGAAGTCATACGTTATGCACATAACCAAAAAACACATATGTTATGATGTCTACTTGTGTGCGTAGACGATATATTGTACACATACGATAGGCCAAGGCCACATAAATCGAACAGCATGTATATATTCCATACTTCACGGCTGTGAAAGTTTATAATCAAATTGTTATAATGTAGCCAGTATTATTAAGTAAATTTTGTTAAAACTAAGATTAACACATATTTTGATATTATTATTGAATGTTTATTTATTTGTAACCATAAGTGTTTGCATGGCAGTGAACATTGAGTCAAGTGGTGAAACCACAGATTACGATGTGAGCCCTAGGCTAATAACTTTGCCAATCGATAAAACAAGTCGGCACCCATTTAAGTTACCTGCTATTTCCTTCAGATCAGTTACCGGAGTTATTGTGAATCTATCTGTGTAAATTGTTTGAGAGCTTTATTTATGTCATTTATTGTCTAGCAGAACTTATGAGTTTGAATTGTATTGTATTTTCGAGTGTCATCTGAGATAACCTCACATACCTTTTGTGCATCAGCGCTTGTAGAGATTCCTTCGGCACCTGGCATACTCTTTGGTTCGACATGTCGTCATCATAGTATTGTTTTAGCCGCCAACTTTTGAATTCTCATATCGCTCTTTCAGATGTATTATCTTTGCTCTATTTTTTCTCAGCTAAATGCTTGATTTTTTGTGTAAATCACTGCCATGATTAGATGTTACGCTTCTGTAAATCTTATGAGTAGGTAACGTAGAATGTTTCCGTACCGAATTCGAGTCGGGAGGTAAGCTAACATGAGACAGTTGTGTTCACATATTTTTTAGAGCCTTCTTTATGTTATGTGAGATCTTAGAAAATTTGCCTCGTTTTCTTTGTATAGTTATACAAACTCGCTCTATCTGCAGCTTATTTAAAAGCTTATTTATTCGCTCATTTATATAACTATAGGGGGCTTCTGTCACGATACAAATTCTGGCAACCAAATAAAGCCTCAATAAAATATTGTCAATGACCACTAAGTGCTGGTATTATAATAGATAGCATAATTAACGGTAAGCTGACCTAATTTAGCAGTACTCAATATTGATAAAATAATGATAACAAGGAAGCAAGCTCCGACTCACCACCAAAAGTCTCTGACTCATATCACATTGTATATTTATTTATATTCCTTGATGTTAATTTATGTAATTGAAAAATCCAAATCTTGAAGATGGCCATAACCTTCATCCAAAAATATCAAAACACACCACTGCCTATATGGATCATCTACTGAAAGATGTCAATGCCAATAAAATCATTGGAAAAATTATGATACATCAATTATTTATAAAATGTATAAATACTTAATCCACATATGTTAACTTGCTATTAAATAATGCATATTATTATTTGTACTCACCAAAAATATCATCCCAAGCCGGTGAAATAATGTATATACAGGTCTCATTACTTCGGTGGTTTCTGAACATAGCAATATATTTTGGAAATATTTGTTGTATATGAGATTATACTATTTTAGGAGTCAGTTATTTTTATAGCATAAAATATTTGGATGTATATTAATTTAGCAATAAACTTTCAGTTCACCTTTTGAATTTGGCAGTGGAGTTGAAAAGTAAAGAATATTTTTAAAGGCATCTTCCAAAAATAAAAATAAAAATTGAAAGGATTTTAACGTCCTATATGTTATTTTGTATTATATATAATATATCGCATATTATTTAAATGGTTATTGTAGCTAAATGTTGGAACTACTTTGTGCATTGTACTGACGTCAAAAAACACGATATTAAATTGACCAATCACAGCCCAGCATTTCATTAAAAATTCTAGAATGTTCTATTGAAAATTCTGTTTCCTTGAATTTTAGCAAGGGTAACTCTCTTCCGTTTGAGACTCCTTAGAGAGCAGTCACTTTTGAGCACATACGTGCAGTTTAACTGTTTTAAAATGTAATCAGTTTCATTTTCAATCTTAATGTTTTCAAGCTGTGATATATTAAGCTGTGGCAATGTATAATTGATTAAATTCATGTAAAGTCGCGGAAATGTTATAAACCATGGTCCAGAGCCAAGCAGTATCGTGAGATGACACACGGAATCCAATCTACCCCTGAGATGGCTGCCTAAACCAGGATATGGTAACCAACGTCGAAGCATCGCCAATACTGTGAGTGATCCGTTTTATTAATCCTTTGGCCAAAGGCGCGAAAAGCCTCTTTTAAAGTGAAATAGTGGGGAAAAATTATCATACTGCGTGAAGCATAGAAACATGAGCTCATGGTCTAGTATTTAAGACATTCATAATTTTAGAGATTTTGTACAATCTTATTTGCCAGGCAAAATACCCACACCCACGCTCTACCGAAAATATAAATTTTGTAACAAGCTATTTATTGTTATTAACAATTATTAACGAAATTTGTAAAATTCATTTAATTGTTCAAGTTGTGTGTTCTAAAGGAACAGGAGAATATACTCCAAGTTTTTCACCTAATTACTGGGTTTTCTAGTCGTTCTTGCACCTGTCTTGGCAATCCCAATTGATACATTAAATTTATTTAATTTATGAAAATATCAGTATCCTGGATGAGCCCTTGCAAGGCCAAATTTTGACATGCCCAGTCACGTAAGGAGTATGCTTAGCCAAGTGTGTTACGTAAGTGGATTGAGATCTTGTCTTTGATGCGTGACTATAGTCCATCACTTAGCTCTCCCTTATCTTGTGACACATTTGACTATATTTGTTTGATCCTGACGTCACGGGACATACAACATAAAAATAATAGCGTTACACACATGACCCACAACATAGTAATGTTACAACGTGAATCGCACTATAGATTTCACATAAAATCTCGTAGTGGTAGAAGTAGGCTACAGTACAAAGGAATGGGCCAAACGTTTTATAATATACTATATATTCAAATAATATATTTTTTATAATATAATATATAATTCTGGTGAAAACAGCATTAATTCCCCTCAGTTGGAGTGAAAATTTCAAGAAGAATAATTATTTGAATCATCTAACGAGGAGAAGGAGGAGGAGGTAGAAGGGACAAAGGAGAAGAAGGTGATGGAAAGGTGGGAAAGAGAAAGGAAAAGGAGGAGTAGGAAGAGGAGGCGCAGAAGGAGGAGAAAGAGGAGGAGGAGGAAGATGTCGAAAGTGTGCGGATAAGAAGAATGAAAAAAGGAGGAGAAAACCAAGAGGTGGGGGTGGAGTGTGAGAAGCTTGAGGAGGTGGAGGAGGTGAAGGAGGAGGAGGAGGGAGGAGGAGGAGGAGGAGGTGGAGAAGGAGGAGGAGAAGGAGGAAGAAAGGAGGTACAATAGGAGGAGGAGAAGGGGAGGAGAAGTAGAAGGAGGAGTAGTAGAAGGAGGAGAAGGAGGAGGAGACGCCGTCAGCGTCTTGAAGAAGCGAATTCATGGCAATTCTCCGACTGTCCATAGCAGTTATTCTGCTGGTGAAGAAGTAGTTGAACTCTTGTCTCTCTAGCGTAATGGCATTTCAAGAGTGTCCGACAGGGGATCCTATCCCACTGGACGTCAATTCGAAGCATTCGCTGTTCCTGAAGGATATTCAGCACTTGAAATCAAAAAGCCTCGACCCTTTGTACTGAACCAACGTTTGAACCGCAGCTAAGACAAGCAGAGAAGACAAGAGATAAGAAGAGAGATATGATAAGGCAAAAGATATTTTTCATAATTAATGGTGTGATCCGTACAACATACAATACTTTACTAATACATACAATACAATACTAAGACAAGAAGAAAAAACAAGGTACAAGAGATAAGGCAATTGGGTGAGATGATAACGTTTCTAATTTTTATTGGTCATTTGAGATTAACAATTAAAATTGAATTATTAACAATAATGTTAGACCTTCCATTGAATTTCATCAATTGCAATTTATTGAATTCAATAAAAGTCAATAAATTGAAATTATTTCATTGATTAGATAATTCAGATCTTGTACGTATTCGAGCTAGAGTTGAACATTATCATCATAATAATACGTAATGGTAAATGAACTAAATAGATAATACATGATACACTGAAAATGCTTATTGTAATCAAATTTGATCAACAAAATTAATAAAGTAGACATCAAAATGTTATAAAAAGGTTACAATCTGTTTCAATTCATGAAATAAATTTTTACAGTTAATATTGTATACTTAGGATTATTTGTATGATAGATTCACTATAGTGCTTTTCATCCTTGAAGACATCTGGCCAGCTTGATGCATAATCCAATCAGATACAGATTGAGAGCGAGAGAAATTTAGTTATAACATGCCTTTGACTAGGTCACCCAGCTGTTTTTCGATACACGCACGCACACTAACTTTCTTTACTCGCACTGACTTGTTTCCGTGTACAGACTATAGACCTGTATTGACTTTTTTTATTCAATCGATCAACATTTATTTGTTTGCCGGTTTTTCTCTAGACCGGTATTGAATAATTCTTTTTTAGGCTAAATAGTTCACTATATTATATTATTATTACTTTAAATCTACTATTAAATCGATAGCTATACTTTTATCGTTATTATTAGACGGGGGTAAAAGGAGAGGCGATATATTATAAAGAGCATGGTTTTGTGGGCACGGCCTGGTTATCTGAATGGTGCAGAGAGAGCTTTGGCATCCCATGGGAGAGATGCAGCCTCTCTTGTTAGTGAGATTTACGTGTGGGATATTATTATTATTATCTGCTTTGCATTGGAGCGCCGCTTCTCCTCGGCTAAGTTCGCCTGTGGGAGAGCAGCCAGCTATTTCGTTAAAACTGTGGTGTAACGTGAGAGAGAGAGACAAGAATAGAGAGGTAAAAGAGAAGGGGAGAAATGAGAGAAGAGAGAGATAGACGGGAAGAGAGAAAGATAGATAGGAAAAGAGAGAGAGAGGAGAGAAAGAGAGGGAGAGGGGAGAAGATTCAGAGAGAAGAGAGAGGAAGTTGAAATTGAAATTCATTGGGAAACAGAAACAGAGTTCATTACATATCAAAAAACATAAATTTTTGAACATATTGAAACCATTGTTCTAAACCAATGATATGAGAAAGTTTTATACAATAATACCATAATTAAAACAAATGAAATCCCCGAGGGATTTTAAAAGTTAGGGTGATGAGAAAGATAGAGAGATGGGAAAAGAGAAACTGAAGGAAGATAGGGAGAGAAATATATAGAGGAGAGGAAAACAGAGATAAACAAGAAAACGGAGAGAGACAGAAAGAAATAGAGATAAAGAAAAAATATAAAGAAAGAAGAAGCAGATAAGAAAGAGAGTAATGCCCGGTTGTTAAGTCGTTCAATAAACTTATTGAATCAATAACTTTTTCGCATTTTAAAACACATGGTTATTGATTCAATAGTGCTATTGGTTCCATAAACTATCTATTGAGCGATTGAAAAACCGGGCATAAGAGAGATAGAGTGAGAGGGAAGTGAAATGAGGTAGAGAGAGAAGAGTGGTGAAGAGAGAGATAGTATAGAAGGAGAAAAGAGAGGGGACTCTATTAAATTTTAAAGGGAGGGGGAGAGGAATAGCGAGATAGATGGAGAGACAGCGAGAGCAAGAAAGAGAAGAAAGGGAAAAAGAGTTTAAGGTAGGAGAAATTGAGGGACTTGAAGAGTCTCAGGGGAACAACCTCTACCGTTGAAGAAAAAATGAATATGAAATGAGGAATGAAAGAGATATTTCCTGCATTGGGAGCCTGGCTAATCGTTAGTAAGGCTAGTCAGTCACTCTCTATATTTGGAGGCATATTACATTGTTGCATTGCACTATATAGCTGCTTAAAACACAATGTTACCCAGCAGTGCTTTGTTCTCATCACTGGGTTGCGAAGACTAGCTTATGGTTGAGATGTCAATGTGCTAACCACACGTTACATCTTCATCTTCTGGTTAATGATCATTCTCCTCTGCTGCTTCAGTCAAGTGGATGTGAAACTGGCAACCAGCTGGTGGGCCTAAGCCCACATAGGGCTGTTGGGTCATTGCCAAACAAAAATAAAATGAAAGAGATATGTGAAAATTGTATCATATCAAGAGAGAGAGAGAGATAGAGAGAGAAAAGGAGTTGTAAATAGTTAATACTGGAGAATAGGAGGAAAATGAATACACTATAAGAGTGGAGAGTAAAAAGAAAGATGAAAATTCTATGTAAAGTTAGAATAACTTTTTGGAGTCTATGGTGAGAGAGAGAGGAAGATAGAGATAAAGGAAGAAAGAAATAGAGACAGTAAGAAAGAAGAGAGAGACAGATCCAAACAGTGAGAGAGAGATAGAGAGAGAACGAGTAAGAGGTAGAGCGAATAAGAGGATCCAGTAAAAGAGAAAGCAATACAAGAGAAAGGAGTGAAGATAGTAATTGATTTCAAGAGAGAGAAGGGTTGAGAGAGTAAAAAGGTGGAGAGAGGGAGAAAGAGAAGGGAGTAAGCGAAAATGTAGATGAGAGAGAACATGGCCGTGGTTATAATTTAGAGCCCTATCTTGCCATTATCTGTGTTGGGATTATCTGTGGTGTGTTTCGGCGTATAAATAACTGAGCCCCGGTACAAAAGATACAAGCCCTGTGTTACGCTAACTAGTGCCACACTTTAGTGTAACCCACTTCATTGTTACACTATAAGTACTCAGTTAACATAGTGTCAGACTAGTGACAAACTATCAGTGCTACTCTTCAGTGTAACCTGATTGTTGAACTATTGTTAAACTGGTCATTATGTTTAAAGTGATCTGTTAAGTATGTCTGCAGCGGAAGGCGTGTAATATAGTTTCATGGTACATGTTAAATCATGGTGTTTTCAGTCAGAGTTAATCGTTCCAGAAGGAACTGACTGCATGTTTCCGTGACTTATCTATATTATTAAAAGGCGAACATGTTTTTTGTGACCTCAACTCCTCCGTTGTTTTTCAACCATTTTTGTTCGTTCAGGTCTCATTTGAAAGATCTCATTGAGTAGATGATTGATAAGGTCTTACATTTTGAAAAAGTTATCGTGGAGATGAGAAATGAGCGTACAATTTTTGACATTGCTTCAACATAGGGATAGGTGAGCCGAACGTTTTCACATTTCAACTTATGATTTGATGATCAGCTGTTTTGAAACGAAAATTTATTTTTCATTGTTTATTGTATCGGTGAGGGCATTATTGTGCAGAGAGAAAAAGAGAAAGATGGCGAGTGAGAACGAAAAGAAGAAGAAAAGGCAGAAGAAGAAGAAAAGGGAGAAGAAGAAAAATGAGATGAACAAGAAAAAGGAGGAGAAGAAGAAAAAGGAGAGGAAGAAAAAGGAGGAGAAGAAGGAAAAAATTATTCATTTATACCTATATGTAGTGCAATAAATTTTGTTTTATTCAAAATTTGTTTCTCTTTTCCGTTTCTTTGACATTTCACGGTGTCATCAAAGCCAACATAACATCAAAAAACTATAATCTATTTAATAAGAAAATTTTAAATAAATAGAATTTAAATTTAAATACACTTTAAAACTATTTTAATGAGACTGAGTCTGAGAAGAGAATTGATGTGATCAGACTTCTCTGGAAATGCACCTCTCCTATTCTATTGGTGAATACCAGTTTCAATGTCAGTTGGACAGAGCCCCTCCATCACACTCTGTCGACCAATCACGTGCCAGTACAAGTCCACGCCCACAACGCGCTCCCATTGGCCGATGCCTTACGTCATCATATGTACCCCATTTTGTTCATTACTTCCAAATTGATACGATGTTGACTTTGAACTTCAAATCTGTGAGGATCATTGGTGTAGGGATTGAGATCAGCATTTTTCAATACTTTTCGAATAATACCATTGATTTTAGATAGATTAATTCTATTTTAGATAGAATATCATCGATTTCTATCTAAATCAATGATAATACTCAATAATCTTACGTAATAGAGTACCTATGAAGTAAATTTGAAACAAATGATATTGCTTTTATAATCTCAATTGATGGAAAGATGAATGATATAGTGATTAGTATGTATTGTAATAATAATTATTATTATTAATAATGAATCATTGATAATAGTGATTCAGTTATAAGCATTCATCACAATATTATTGAATTAAAAATGAGAGGTGAGTTTGAAGCGACCAAGAGAAAGATTCTGTCCACATTTAAACCTATTTAAAGAATATGATATCGTATTTGACTTTATGAGGATTTTTTACAATTTTGTACTTCTTCGTATTATGTATCACCAAACTATAAAACTTTTTGTACCTCTAATATACTAAAATATTTGTATTAGCAAAATGAACTGCTCGCTACAGGTGGAAAATCTAGCAAGATTTTAATCACACAAATCAGTTATTTTCTGAATGGCATCATTTTTAATAACAAAATATTTCATGTGACCAATTCTCCTTAAGTTATTGTATTCCTTAGGCTAGGCGTACACCGGTTAGTCAAGACAAGACAAGACAAGATTAGTCACGTTTAGTCACAGTAATTCACATAGTTGCTTATGAAGCAGCACACACTGATGCAATGACTAATCGGTGTCTGTTGCTTCATTGGCAACTGTGAAGTACTGTGACTAAACGTGACCAATGTCTTGACCAACCGGTGTACGCTTAGCCTAATACAAACTATTTGTATTAGCAAAATTGAGTGCTCGCTGCAGTTGGAAAATTCCAGCAAGATTTTTTTCACACTAATCAATTATTTTCTGAATGGAATTATTTTTTAAAACACAATGTTACACGTGGCCAATAATTCTCCTGAAGTTATTGTATTCCTTAATTTTTTTGAATTTCATGTGTCTTATATCTAATATATTATCTATCAACAATTGAAATTGTGAATTATATTGATGATGTTTGTCTTTTTCAGGCATCATTCTACTCGACATCATTGAAAACCCTCATATCAGTGTCCACAGTCATACTTCTCGGCCTTATCGTTGCCTATCACGCTCTTGAGGTTCAGGTAAGGATTCTTCTCAATTATTGAATAGTCTCTTAATTTACTGAATCTGTACATGATTGATATACAATCAATCAATTCAGGAATAGACTGATTTAAGCTGCTTCATGTAAAATCGATATTGAATATTTGGACTGGCCGTTTAGCCGAGATAGCTTATCAATTAATGAATAGTCTCTTGATTTTTTGAATCTGTACATGATTGATATACAATCAATCAATTCAGGAATAGATTTCAGCTGCTTCATTCAAAATAAATATTGAATAATTGGACTGGCCGTTTAGCCGAAGTAGCTTATCGCCGGTTTGATAACACAAAGGTTCCCGGTTTGATCCATGTTGACCATAACAGATTTTGACCACAGACTCCCACCCCCTTCTTTCGGAGGAGACGTTAAGCCGTCGGTCCCTCCTGCCTAAAGAGTAGCCATTATCTTTCATCTTCACACTTCCATTAGATTGTGAAACAGGACACTTAACTCTTGTTTCAGTCCATTTGGTTTGTCATGGTTTCTGAGATGAGAAGGCAAGTAACAATATTATTACTGTTTAGTGTTTGACTCTTAAAATCAGGCGAGCTATAGAGACTCTATAATTACAGTGTGGCCGTTTGTGTGAAACACTCCATAACAGTATGTGAAGATCATTTATTTTCCGCCTCCGCCTTACTTTTGTCAAAATTTTCAATTTTATATGGGATTACAGGCGAACATTAACCTATTCACTCATTTTTTAAACTCATTTAGAAAGAAACAACATCGGAAATAATTATAACTTGTCTCTCTACTCTTGGTAGTGCGTTGAAAGCTTGAAATGGTGAAAACTAAGGCTAGGCGTACACCGGTTAGTCAAGACAAGACAAGACGAGATTAGCCACGTTTAGTCACAGTTCTTCACATAGTTGCTTATGAAGCAACACACACAAATTAGTCATTGCATCAGTTTGTAATGCTTCATAAGCAACTATGTGACTAAACGTGACTAATCTCGTCTTGTCTTGTCTTGACTAACCGGTGTACGCCTAGCCTTACACTGACAAAGCAACCTGTAGGTGAGAAGTGAATTACTTAACATAACATATGATTTGCGTATCATTTCAATGCAAATCTTACGGTTATTGGCAAAAGTATGGTGGATTTGTCGGAACTAACCAATCAAAAGTGTGACATGAAATGGTCTCACTGTTATTATGCAGTAATAGTCTTTGTTTTAGTAGTTAATAGTCTCTGATCTGTTCATTAGTTAAATCTTAGGCTAGGCGTACACCAGTTAGTCAAGACAAGACAAGACGAGATTGGTCACGTCTAGTCAAAATAATTCAGATAGTTGCTTATGAAACATCACACACCGATGCAATGACTAATTGGTGTGTGTTGCTTCTTAACCAACTATATAAAGTACTGTGACTAAACGTGACTAATCTCGTCTTGTCTTGTCTTGACTAACCGGTGTACGCCTAGCCTTACGGGAATTGGCAAAAGTGAAGTGGATTTGTCCAAACTAACCATTCAAAAGTGTGACATCAAATGGCCACACTGTTATAATATACAGTAATAGTCTTTGTTTTAATAGTTTTCTCTGTTCTGTTTATTAGTGTTAACTCTTGAAATCAGGAAAGCCCTGAATGTTGAAAGTGAAGTGGCAAGTTGCTTGCGAATTGCACCAAACATCATTCTGTCCAGTTGCTAGTCCAGATTACGTTCGTTTTTTGAGTGTAGCACGCTCATCAGAATCACATTATCGAGACCAAGACAAGATTCTCGACAAGTTTTTCAGACGTCGCGTTAATCTCGGGACGGATTTAGAGTTGAGAGAAAGAGAGAGAGCAAAGAAAACTTGGAAAATCTTCTGCAATGGGCATCGTTTCTTTCGTGAAGTTGTTTCTTCAATCAAAGTTTTTCCACGGTTCCTTTACGAATTTTTTATAGCGTCGCCGTCATCTTTGTTTTTTTCTTATTTTATCATCTTATACCTCTGTTCTTTATCATTTTCAGTCCATTGCACCTTCTTCTGCTTTTTCTCTTCATTATTAATAATCCTCTTCTCAATCTCCTTCATCTTTCCCTTCATCTTCCCATTCTTCTTCTTTTTCTTTTACTTTTTTCATTTTCTTCTTCTTCTTCTTCTCGTACTCTTTTTCTTTCTGTTTCTCCTTCTCCTCCCCTCTTCTTCTCCTCCTCCTCCTTCTTCTTTTCACCTTTCTTCTTTTCAATTATTCGCTTTTGCCACAATATACTGGAACTTGGCATATCAATATAAAGTGATTGAATTGAATGACAAGAGTGTAATTTTGAAATAGAGTGTTCAATATTACATCTACATAATTATAGCAGGATCAATTTAACTTGTCAGAAAACAGCTGTTTCGACAATCAATATCACAATACTTAACCTGCAAATTCTGAATCTCGCAGATTATTGAAAAGGTATTTTTGAAAGGTATTCTTCGAAAGGTCTTCTTTAAAAAGGTATTTTAAAGACTTTAGACTCTTTAGAGGTCTTCAAGACGTTTGAGCCTTTGGATTATTGTGTCAAAATCACTGTTTACTTATTGCCGAAACAGCTGTTTTCTGATTAGTTAAATTAATCCTGCTATATATAATTATATAGAAGCGAAATGGCTCTGACTCGTTCATCCAGTAGAACTAAAAATCTACTGAGCCGAATGTGTTAAAATTTGGCATGCATGTTCACTTGAACCTTTAGACACGCCCTAGGTACGGATTTTGAAATTATATCAAAGGAAAAGGAAAAGGAAAAGATGATGACGATGATGAAGATGAAGATGAAGATGAAGATTGAGATGAAGATGAAGATGAAGATGAAGAAGGAGTAGGATGAAGAGAAGAAGAAGAAGAAGTGAAAGAAATTGTGCGGATACAAAATTTTGAGAAAATATAAGAAGATTTCCCTTACGACAGAGTGAGAAGCAATCCAGGAGCAAAACCTGCAAAAGCATTGACACAACATTTATAACCAGGACAGACTGTGTATAACGTATACAATGCAAAACGTCTGAATAGCATTGTTGCTAGAATGGAAACGAAACGCGAAAAGTGGAAAACGAATGAAGTGGGATAAGCACCGAAAATGGGATCAGGAACGGAATAAAGGAACGGAATACGGGAACAGTACCGAGATAAAACATCTGGTATTATGTAGTACTCTAGAACACCGTTTTTCCTGAATTTATCTCTTCAGGTTCGACTGCTTCTATTTTGTTTGCATTACTTCATGGTTTTTCCATCATTGCATTTCCAAGAGTCTGTTTCTTATTTCTTTTCTCATTCTTTCAACTTATTCTCTATCTTCGCCCTATTATACTCTGATCTTCAGGTGTTTGTTTACATCAATTCCATCACTGAAAGAGATTGATTTAAATTGAACAGATTAATTATATGTTCATTGGATAAATTGTTGATGATTATGGATATATACAGGGCCATGGCGAAGCGTGGTATACTTATTAATTATATGTTCATTGGATAAATTGTTGATGATCATGGATATATACAGGGCCATGGCAAAGCGTGGTACACTTATTTGGTCATAGTCGGGTATATTTCCTATTGGAATTATACCCGGCGTTGACCAAATAAGTATATCACGCTTCGCCATGGTGCTGAATTGAACATAAGAAATCATACTAGTGCCAATCATTGACACTGGCGCCAATTTTTCTGCTTAGTATGCTTCGATGAAGTCGGACTAATCACAGAGCACTAAGAGCACTTCCATAATTCTCTAGTTAAATATTACTTGTTTTTCTATCTTTTTAAGAAAAAACTATATGCATTTTTGAAGTTCTAAAGTAAACGCTCGAGTCCAATAAAGACTGTCCTCTTCAACGTAATTGGCGATAGCACTTGATAGGGAGAGATTCTACACTCCCATAATATATTAATCTAAACTTGAAGTGTTTTCATTCAAAACAAAACCAAATCAAGCTTTTTATCTTTTTAAGAATTCTATGCATTTTCAAAATTGTAAAGTCCTTTTTGAAACATATCCTTTGATATTTTCTCTAAATAAAATATTAGAATGATAGAGATTATCAAAAAAGGCCTAATGACTTATTGGAACCTGACAGGAATTTTTTTTATTAAAACAAAATGATAACAATGTATATAAATGCACTTCTTTTTAAAACTTACAGATTGTAAAATCTTGGAGTATACGCCTACTTCAAAACGCAAATAGCAGATAGGCCTACTATATATGAATATCTTGCTATACTATGTATATATTTATATTTGACAGGGTTAACACCTGCTTTTTCTCTCCAATAAGATTGTATTGCTTGATCCAATAAATGATAAATAAATAAATGGATGTCTAGTGTGCGTCTGATGTATCCCTGTATTACAGGACTACTAAATTTCCATGAAACCACAACCCATTGCTTTCGGTTGAGCAAAAATCACCAGATATTTGCAGCTCGAATTTTTCTCTGGCCCTTATTACTGTGGGTGTAGGCCCACAGAGATAACAGCACAACATAACTCCAGAAAAGAGAAACCACAGAGTCCCCTTTTATGAACTCTGTGGTCAGCTGTCATAGAAAAATCCACCTCCATCCTTTATTTTGTCTCTCACTGGCGAAAAAACCCAGAAAATGTTGAAGATCAGAGCTTCATGTAACCAGCTTTGCTGTGAGATCAAACAAAATTTTGCAGTTTAAAGTTGGTATAATCTGAGGATTCTCACTTTAAACAATACATTCATATCTTGAATCATGTTAGAACTACATTTTCAGACTGAGGCTAGGCGTACACCGGTTAGTCAAGACAAGACAAGACGAGATTAGTCACGTTTAGTCACATTAATTCGCATAGTTGCTTATGAAGGAACACACACCGATTAGTCATGGCATGGGCGTACACCGGTTAGTCGAGACAAGACGAGACGAGATTGGTCACGTTTAGTCACAGTACTTCACATAGTTGCTTATGAAGCAACACACACCGATTAGTCATTGCATCGGTGTGTGCTGCTTCATAAGCAGCCATGTGAATTACTGTGACTAAACGTGACTAATGTCGTCTTGATTTGTCTTGACTAACCGGTGTACGCCTAGCCTTAGTTTACCTAAACAATAGTCATCACCCCTCTCATTACCCACGCACAAGCCTAGAGCTTATCCGCAGAAAAGAAAGAAAGAAACATTGCCTTAGGAATTCTTAGCCTTCAGAAAGGCTTAGTTAGGCACTATATTATCATAATTGAAACCAAGTTTCACAAATCAATGTTAAAACTTTTTTTAAATTGTGTCAACAAAACAATATTTTAAGCTTGGTTTGAACTCGAAAATTATCTTTAGAGCCATCTCAGCGCGATCAGTCCGTCTTGCGTTATTAAAGAACTACTACTACTACCAAAATGCTCTCAATATTATTTTCAATTAGTTTTTCGATCATAAAGCCGGTTCAGGGGTTTCCGTAGCACTGAATAGAAGACGTGAGCCACTGGGTCTTACGTAGCTCCATTGACCACTCACTCTTCCACCCCTTTCTTTCTCACTCACTCACTCTCTCACACTCTGACTCTCTCTGCTTTGCGCTCTTACTTTCTTATTTGCACTCTCTCACACCATTCCCGTATCACACCTACACAGGCTCATTCTCTCTCTCTCACCCTCACTCACTCTCTCTTTTTCTCCACTTCTAATCGGTCCAATCCCAATCTCACACTTTTTCCACATGAAGCACCGGTCTCCCATTAATGTTTTATTGTTCCTCATTTCTTTCCTTCTTCTTCTTCTTCTTCTTCTTCTTCTTCTTCTTCTTCTTCTTCTTCTTCTTCTTCTTCTTCTTCTTCTTCTTCTTCTTTTCTTCATTTTCTTCTTCTTCCTCTTTTTCTTCTTCTTATTCTTCTTCTTCTTCTTTTTCGTTTTCTTCTTCTTCTTCTTCTTCTTCTTCTTCTTCTTCTTCTTCTTCTTCTTCTTCTCCGCCTCCTCTTCATCTTCTTCTTCTTCTTGTTGTTCTTCTCCTCCTCCGACTTCTTCTTCTCCTCCTACTTCTTTTTCTCCTCCTACCTCTTCTTCTACTTCTGCTTCTTCTGATGCTTCTTCTTCTTCTTCTTCTCCTACTTTTTCTTCTTCGTCGTCTTCTTTCTATTTTTCCAATGTTCCCCTCGAATAGAAGAGAATCCACTGGGAATTCCTCCACTAAAGTTTTCCACTCAAGTTTTGTTCCATTCTTCTGATTCATTAGATTTTCATCTCCTGACTTTTTTTTTTATTCAATTCTATTTCCAAGTTTCCACTCACCTCATTTCCTCATAGTTTACAGTTTTCTCTCTCTCTCTTACATTGAATTTGTAAATTAATCTATGAAATTTGAGCAAGAAAAAACCGCATCTACTATTGAGACTATTCTCAATCTACTATTCCCGCATTCCCTCAACTTTTGAGAGAGATTACAGAAATGCCAATTCTCAATGTACTATTCCCGCATTCCCTCAACTTTTGAGAGAGATTACAGTAGGGGAAGGTCGGGTGATATCGGCCACCTTAGCTTTTTCTTAAGTACCCAGTTAAAGGATTATGATAGATGCCAACTTTATGCGTAAAATAATACTACAGTATATCATCAATAACTGGAGTAAATTATATAAAATAATATCAATAGCAACATACTTTTTTTTCCAAAAATCCAACTATCTACAAAACGCACTTTTCAATTTATGGCGGGTGGTATCGGACAGACATAAAATAGTACTGAAATTATGTTTGAGGGATATTAAATCACATAAATGAATACATTTTTGGTCAGTCTTGCTACTAAAGTTGGTTGTACTGACAGTATGAACAGTGCTGCCAATTGCAGTACTTTAAGAACTGGCTTTGTCCGATGCCAGCCGCTGTCCGGTAGTACCCGACCTTCCCTAGTCATTACATTACATAACAATTTTTCAATAGCCGATTTCAGTGATTCTTCTGTCCAATTTCCTCTTTTCTATTCCATTATCCCTGAAAAAACCAGAGAATCTATTAAAATCTGTGAATTTAAGTGGTCATTACATTGTCCGATACCGCCCGATTGCACTTTGTCCGATACCTGCCGCCAGACAACCTAGGTGAGAATGGCTGTCAAGCCATAATCAGTCATGTGACTGGAGCTAAACGTCGTATTCACTTGATATAAAGTACACTAAGTATTTTAAGACCAACTATGACTAATATTACTTACTTCAATTGATGCAGCAGCTATTTAAAACTATCTCCGTGCACTTGTCAACCGTAAAAAATACATAAAACTGGAGCCACTACGAAAACGTGCTACGTCAAATGCGCAATACTGCTGTGGGCAGTCTTGCTACTTAAGTTGGTTGTACTGACAGCATAAAAAGTGCTGCCAATTGCGGCACTTTTTAAGAACTGGCTTTGTCCGATATCAGCCGCTGTCCGGTAGTGCCCGACTTTCCCCTAATGCTAATTCATCAACAGAATTTGGTGTTTGCGTTGTAATTGAATTTGATAAACTCAGAGACCAAACTTCTAATCTGTACCCTAGATAATCACGGGAATCTCTTCTGAATTGATACAGCTCAAAAGTTACATCGGTATCTACTGAACTGTGAGTCATGGATACTCTTAAAACTTAAAGCTACACGGGACTTCCCGAACTAGAAGTACTGGAACCAACTAATCCACTTAGATTCAGAAACTAGAAACCACATAGAATTTTTGTTCCCTCCAGCAACTTTACCAGCAACGTTTCCTAGAAGAAATAACTTCTGGGATCGTTCTAGGATGTCAAATGAACAAACCGTATAGGGATGGAGATTTAGTTGGAGATTAAGGCTAGGCGTACACCGGTTAGTCAAGACAAGACAAGACGACATTAGTCACGTTCAGTCATAGTAATTCACATAGTTGCTTATGAAGCAGCACACACCGATGCAATGACTTATCGGTGTGTGTTGCTTCATAAGCAACTATGTGAAGTACTGTGACTAAACGTGTACGCCTAGCCTAAGGCACTCTGAGTCGTGGAATTACAAGTCCTCGTGATACCTTAAATGACAATAACATAATGTCTTGTGCCCACATGTGACAATATAAAATAGCATTCTAAAGACCCGTCTTTATAGAGCATTGAGGGGAGGCACCGACAAACAACAACCTTTAAATGAGAAAAAACATCAATGTTTACGCTCAATACACTACCGTGATTGAGTGCTAGAGTGAACATTAGGCTAGGCGTACACCAGTTAGTCAAGACAAGACAAGACGAGATTAGTCACGTTTCGTCACAGTACTTCACATAGTTGCTTATGAAGCAACACACACCGATGCAATGACTTATCGGTGTGTGTTGCTTCATAAGCAACTATGTAAAGAATTGTGACTAAACGTGACTAATCTCGTCTTGTCTTGTCTTGACTAACCGGTATACGTCTAGCCTTACAGTCCAAACTTTGCCACATCAGAAAATAAATGAGTAGTTCTATTTTATTTTATTGTATTCGTTACATTGATGTATCAAAACTCAAATATTTACTACTCAATACATGATGTATCAAAACATTAATTTCTACTGTTCAATACATTGATGAATCAAAACATCAATTTTTACTGCTTGATTCATCGAAGTATCAAATCTCCAATTTTTTGTAAACGATTTATCGATTCTTACCGCTCGATACATCGATTTTCTTGAATCGTTTTGCCTTGTTGTGGCAATCCTGTCACAAGAATCACTCGCTTGCTGCGAAACTCGTTGTGAAAGAAATAGCAGCTAATTTAGAGAGCTACTGAAGCCTATGAAAAGATTCAACGCTGTCGCTCTAAGCCAACTGAAGGATCAATGCGCGTCCCACAGATCATATTTCACTGCCGCAGAATATTCGAGACGTCATATTTCGCGAAAAAGAGGGGAGAATTGAGTGGGTGTGAGAGAAAGTGAGATGAAAATGTTGTGGGTGCAGTGAGAGGAAGGAAGAAGAAGAAGAGAAAGGAGAAGCAGAAGAAGGAGAAGGAGAAGAAAAAGAAGAAGAAGGAGGTGAAGAAGAAGAAGGAGGTGGAGGTGGAGCAGAAGAGAGGAAAAGGAGAAGAAGAAGAGAAGAATGAAGTGGGTGGGAGAGAGACAGATAGATTCGATTATGTGCTTTTATTTGTGTACTTTTGATTATTAATTTTGAATTGATTATTGTGATGAAGAAGAAGGAGGAGAAGAAGAAGAAGAAGAAGAAGAAGAAGAAGAAGAAGAAGAAGAAGAAGAAGAAGAAGAAGAAGAAGAAGAAGAAGAAGAAGAAGAAGGAAGAAGAAGAAGAAGAAGAAGAACAAGAAGAAGGAGGAGAAGCAGAAGAAGGGGGAGAAGAAGAAGAAGGAGAAGAAGAGAGAAGAATGAAGTGGGTGGGAGAGAGACAGATAGATTCGATTATGTGCTTTTATTTGTGTACTTTTGATTATTGACTTTGAATTGATTATTAAGAAGAAGAAGAAGTAGGAGGAGAAGCAGAAGAAGAAGAAGAAGGAGAAGAAGAAGAAGAAAAATAAGAAGAAGAAGAAGGAAGAAAAAGAAGCAGAAGAAGAAGGAGAAAAAAAAAGAAGGAGAGGAAGAATAAGAAGAAGAAGAATGAAGTGGGTGTGAGAGAGACAGATAGATTCGATTATGTGCTTATTTATTTGTCTACTTTCGATTATTTACTTTCATACAATCGGCTTACAATCACAATAAATCAAAAAAATACTTTATCATTTACTATAACTTCAATGGACTTATAAATGTCCATTCTTGCAGAAAGATATGCAAGGACATCCTTCCTATCAACACTCAAACTTAGAGAGAGAGTGAGCGGAGGAGGAGGGAAAGAGAGTGAGTGAAGGGAAAATACAGATTGAGAGAGAGTAAAGGTGAGAGAGATAGAGATAGAGTGAATGAGAGGGAAGTGAGAGGGGATGCGAGAGCGCACATTGTCATCATTGAAATAAATTTCAGTCATCCCACTGACAGCGTATCTGAAGCCTCCAGGTTTATTACAGCCAACAACAGCTACAAAAGAAAATATAAGTGACATAAATTGATTCCTGGAGGGGTTTGTGGCAACAAAAGAAAGCTTTGATAGATGAAATGGTGCTCTGTGCTGGTTTACGCGATCACAGTGCTCTTTATTGTGTGGGAATGTTGGCAACACTTCCGTTGCAGCACAACGAATTGCGATTGTTTTGTTGGTAGTATGACACGGAAATCAGAGAAAATAAGGATAGAAAATCGGACCTCCTTCTAAAAGGGTGAGACTGAAATAATGATCCGTAGGACCGAAACTTATGATTCTACAGAAATTTACTAAGAGAACAGCTTTCGTCAAGAAAGGGTCATAAATATGTTTTTTGAATTGCTGTATTGATTCATTTGTTTCCAAAACATACAAATACATAGACTGTATTATCACAGAGTGGTTATTGGATGCCACAAATTTTATTGGATAGCTCGGTCAAATCCACCATACTTTTGTCAATTCACATAAGACTTGAATTAGAATGATTCGCAAATCATATGTTATGTTCAGAAGTTCAGTGACCTTCTTAACAGTGATATTTATTTGATTTTTTTTTTCCTGAGGATGATGCCCACATGAGCTCTAGGCTTGTGCGTGGGTAATGAGTGGGGTGATGATGAGATATGACGACTACTTTTTAGGCAGTCGGGACCGACGGCTTAACGTCTCCTCCGAAAGACGGGTGATTTGACGCTTGGAATTAGATAGATAGATAGATAGACGGATTGATAGTGATGGATAATATATATGTTATTCATATACATATTCATGTGGACATCACCCTCAAAAAAATAACGATGTTATCTGTTACAAATTCAAAGTGACGTATTTTTATGCAAATACAACAAGTCATATCAAATACGTATTAGTAAAGAATTGGTATCTTATTCTAAACGAAAAAAGACCCAGCAGCTACTGCTATCTACTGGCCAGATACAGAGTTAACTACGTTCCAAGCAGCTGTCGACCAGCCAGGAGGGGAGTAGGCGGAGCTTGCTGGCATGTCGGTGGGAGTAGCTTAGTAACTTGTTGTTAACCCAGCAGCTACTGCAATCTACTGGCCACATTCAGAACCAGCGGCGTTGCTAACTGTTGACTAATCACGAGAGAGAAGCCGAGCATGTACTGAAGGCCCGATATAAACCAGATTTCTGCTTTTTGTGCCTAGTTGGAATTGTATTTTATTAATTATCCCTTTTTTCATATTCATAAATTGACATAATAATTAATGAATTATTTTATTATTCACTTTATCAGAATTTTTAATTGTCATAGTAATAGTTTAATCATAATATTATAGCCTATCATTAGATTCTAGATTAAAAACGTTATGTGTACAAGTATTATTATTCTATTATTTTAACGTATTATAAGCTTAATAATACTCTTTAATAATATGTGTACTAAATACAATATGATAACGTTAATATGATTGATATTCATCCACATAAACCGGCGAAGCTTGAACACATAAATGTCCATTCTTGAATGAGGATGTAAAAGGACATCCTTTCAATCAACACTTGGCCGTGGAATTGGATTAGATTATTAATTTACTTCATTCATGTAGATTACAAAATATACTGTTTTAAACTCTAGATTATGAAAGCTAAAAATTATAGAAATTTCAGTATTTAATGAATTGAACAAAGCATCATTTCTTCAACAACTTATTTGTTTACATAGATATAATATTTTATGTAACGATTGTGATCTATCTACATGAAACGGCGGAGTTTGAACATATAAATGTCCATTCTTGGAGAAGGATATGCACGGACATACTTCACATAAATAGTTTACTCACCGTAAAAGAGAGTGGTTAGATTATATCAGATTAGATTAGAGAGAGAGATTTAGATGAGAGACAGAGACAAAAAGTGATAAAAAAAGAGAAAGACAGATAAAGGAAAATGATATTGTGGCGAAGAAGAATTTCGAATTAATAGCTGCTTGATATATTCACCTTCACCTTTCTTCAATAACATAGTGTTGATGCCAGTGGTTTTGAGCAGAACAATAAACCCTTAACTTGTATCATTAATGTTTTTGGAATTTGTTGAAGGTGCTAGAAAGTGAAGGATAGTTGAATTTCAAGTGAAAAAGAGACGGAGAGAGAGAGAATGGAGAGAGAGTTGAGAAACAGCGAGAAAGCGGAGGAAAGATAAATTATAAGAGAGCAAGAGACTGGGGGAAAATGAAGTTCAAATAATGGATAAAAGGAATATATAGCTACTATAAAACATTATATAATACCGTCCTGGGTGTGAAAGTGTTATGGAAAAGAAGAAATGAAGAGGAAGAAGAAGAAAGAGAAAAGGAACAAAGAGAGAAGAAAGGAAGCAGACAGGGAGAGGAAGAAAAAGATTTATTATTCTCTAGTACACTGGTCAGGCTAATTTGACACTAATTTGCTGGCAATATGTCTTGTGTGCTCAGGGGGAGAATTTTATACGTGAAATAATTTATTTCCCACTTAGAGCAAAATGTTTGTTCTTTGTGCGGTCGAAATAAAGGCACGTTTAGAAACCTCTTGCTTGCACGCTCTCTTTTACACTATTTCTTTCTCTTTCTCTCACACACTCGCTCTCTCTTGCACCCTCTTTCTTCCCTTTCAATCTTTCATCCCTTCATAAATCCTCTTCATAGTTATATGAAGTATTCTATTCCAAAATAGTTTTATTTTCCCACTGTAAATAATTCACTATTAAAATATATTAGTTTCAAGTATTATTTTTCAATCAGTGTACATTATAATTTTTAATAAATTCCATTACCATTTCACATTACTCTTGTTCTTATCATTTCCATCATTTATGTATAGAAAATCATTCATCTTATATGTACATCATCTCACATGCTATTACTGTATGAAGTTTCCAATTCATTCTGTAGTCCGATTCATGTCAAGAAGTCAGCATTCTTAATATGAGGAGCATTGATGCCAAGTTTCATTGAGAGAGAAGGAGAAAACTGCACCAAACGTGTTTGTTGGGACTGTGTGCGACAACAATGCACAGTGCGGCAACTATGCACAGTGCGAATAGGATAGAGACATCAGCAACTGCCTTGTGCTGAACAAGGATAGCAAACTCCCATCTAAGCAATGCTGACTTCTTGACGTTAATCGCACTATAGTTGAATCTGTCAGAAAAATATAGGCTGACTGTTGAGTGTAGATGAGATAGATGAACTTGTATATCTATTTCTATAAATAGCCATTTATATGCTTAAACTTCGCCGTTTAATGTACATTAAAAACCATATAGTTAGCATACTGAACTGAATCTCATATCCATAACATCAAGTAAGCTTTCATAGTTAATTCTTTCTTTAGTCAATCGAATATTGCAATTACAGTTATTTTCAATGACGTTCATTATTTAAGTAACATACTCTAGAATTCAAGTCGTACATAACAGTCTAGCATTAGAGCTTATATTATATCATTACATAAAGAGTGTCAGTCTCTCCACCCATAAAAAGCCATACGAAAAAAAAATTTCATAAAGACAATACTCCGTTGCAGTTAAATAGATTTTGTAATATTTCGAACGTTTATTCTGTAATTATTTTGTGTTGATGTAAATAAACATTTTCGATTCGATTATAATTTTATTTAATAAGCTCCCTTAACTATTTTTTCTACTTAATGAATCGAATACTCTAATAACTTTTATAATCTAATTTCTCTTTTTCTTCAACTTCGAGTTTTTCTTATAAATGCTAGCGTTTATCTATGAATTTGCAAAAGTTATCTCCATTACTCCTTCATTTCGCACTTTAGCTCTTTCATCCCCTCCAACCAACTCAGTCTCACACTCATTCCTTCTCTCTCTTTTCCCCTCTCACTCACTTTCTTTATCTTTCTCTCTCACTCTCCCCAACCTTCTCTCACAAATCCTGTCGTTTATCTACGAATTTGCAAAGGCTCTACATCTATTACTACTTCATTTCTCACTTGTCCTCCACCCACCACCTCACTCACTCTCTCAACCTCTCTTTCTCTCTCACCCTCCCCCCTCCACAACCATCCACCCAGCTGCAGCACAAAACGTCTGTCGTCGCGATTAATCGTGTGTCGTGTCCGGTCGGAACATTTATATTGTCTACAGCTTATAACGCCGCCTTTCACACTGGGCGACAGATGATACCCTCAGCCTCTCTCTCTCTCACTCGCAACCACAATCATCGATCTTATTCTTGCGGCTAACACCTTCACTATCGCTTCCGCTCTTCCACGTTATCTTCTCACCAAGATAGGAAAAAAGAGTCACAGAATGAAGCTGGACACTTCCACTATGTATTATCAATTTTTTTTGTTCATTTTTGGTCTCTTTTTTATTTAATCTTAATCCTCTACTCATTTCATTTCATGTTAATCTTTTCTCTGTTTTCCTCCTCATTCGGTTTCTTCTATCTCAACCTTCCCTTTCCTCACCTTTCTGTTCCCCTCCCGATTTCTCTGTTCATGCTTTTTCTTCTTCTTCTTTTCCTCCTTCTTCAAAAGATAAAGGTTAAAAATAGAGGCAGTCATTCAATTCAATTCTTCTTCTTCTTCTCCTATTATTCTTCTTGTCCTTCTCCTTCTTCTTCCTCCTCTTCTTCTTCTCTTTTTCTTTTTATTCTTCTTCTTTTCCTCTTCACCTTCTACCTCTTCTTGTTCTTGTTCTTCTTGTTCTTCTTGTTCTTCTTTTCCTTTTCTTCTTCTTCTTCTTCTTCTTCTTCTTCTTCTTCTTCTTCTTCTTCTTCTTCTTCTTCTTCTTCTTCTTCTTCTTCTGCTGCTGCTGCTGCTGCTGCTGCTTCTGCTGGTCAATCACGATAAAGTAGGCGGAGTTTGGAGGCTACATGATTTACAAATTAGGCTACGATTCATGGAAGAATTTTAGACATAAGCAAAAGCAGCAGCAGCAGTAGCAGAAGCATAAGCAGCAGCAGAAGAAGTGACCCAGTAACAGCTGCCATTTTAGGACAGAATTCAGAACTAGCTGCCTTGTGCATTGCCGACCAATCAGGGGAGAGAGGCGGAGCCTAGAGGCGTGTCTGTAAAAATTGAAGCTGTACATCACCTAGTAACTGCAGCCATCTACCGGTCGAATTCGGAACTAGCTGAGTCATTCATTGCTCCTCTTCTCCCTCTACTTCTTCTTCTTCTGCTGCACCTTATTCTTCTTCTTACATTTTATTCAACCTCCAAATCCACTAATCGCTGTGAGCATCTACGGTGTTGCGCTCTGGCGGATAATCTTATGAATCTTTCCTGGTAGATTAACATGGGAAAGGGTAGGCTTAAGTACGTAGAATACTTAAAAAATCAGTAGAGTGGCCTCAGCTTAAAGATGGATGCTCAGAATGAAGAAAAAGAAATTAAGTTCTCCATCAGTGAAAGTTGGCACCGTAACCAGCTTGTAACTCGATAACGTTATCTTTTGCGGAAAGTTGGTTTGTGGAGAGGCTGCATGCCAGTTATATTGAATTATCACAAGATCGATGTCGCTTGGTCCCCGGCAAGGCCAGTCACTTGTCACCATCATGGAACTCGTCAAACTGACAAGATAGGCCTATCAGTCTGATGACAAAGTTTTGTCACCATAAGGCTAGGCATACACCGGTTAGTGAAGACTAGACAAGACGAGATTAGTCACGTTTAGTCACAGTAATTCACATAGTTGCTTATGAAGCAACTCACACCGATTAGTCATTGCATCTGTGTGTGTGCTGCTTCATAAGCAGCTATGTGAAGTACTGTGACTAAACGTGACTAATTTAGTCTTGTCTTGTCTTGACTAACCGGTGTACGCCTAGCCTTAGTCATCGATATTCACAGATAAATACATGTACATCATCAGGTACATTACTCTTACTATATTATACTATAGTGCTTTTCATACTTGAAGTCTCCTGAGCACAGAGTTAAGCTGTGTTTATACCGGAGGTAGTGACAAAAGTTATTAACAAAAGTTATTAGAGGCCATGTGCCCACGGTGAAAATTGCTATCTGACTTCAGTCAGCAACCGAGCGTTGCCAGATGACATTTGTCTGTTTTTCGGGTAATCCAACCTATCAGCCAATGTCATGTGGCAACGCTGGGCTGCTGACTGAAGTCAGATAGCATTTTGCTCCGTGGGCACACGGCCTCTGATAAATTTTGTTAAAAAGTTTTGTTATTAACTCCGGTGACAACGCAGCTTAAGTAAAATAGCGGATGTAGTGTTCTATAAAAATTAAAATGTCGAGTTGGTTAGGGCATCGGCAAAGCTCTGTTTTTCTGAATGTTTTTCTCAATTCTTCTTCTTCTTTTCTTCTCCCTCTTCCTCCTCCTCCTCCTCATCCTCCTCCTCCTCCTCCTCCTCCTCCTCCTCCTCCTCCTCCTCCTCCTCCTCCTCCTCCTCCTTCTCCACCTCCTCATCGTCCTCCACCTCATCCTCTTCCTCCTCCTCCTCCACCTCTTCCTCTTAGTGTTTGCTCTATTTTTCTGAATATTTTTTCAATTCTTCTTCTTCTTCTCCTTCTTATCTTTCCCCTCCTCTCAGTCCTCCTCTTCCTCCTCCTCCTCCTCCTCCCCTCCTCCTCCTCCACCTCCTCCTCCCCTCCTACTCCTTCGCCATCCCTTCATCCTTCTCCACTACTACCACCTCCTCCTCCTCCTCCTCCTCCACCTCCTCCTCCTCCTCCTACTCCTCACCCTCCTCCTCCTCCTCCTCCTCCTCCTCCTCCCGCATCACCACCTCCTCCTCCTAGTGTTGCTTTTAGCGTACACCAACAACAACTACAGTAGAACTTACAGCATTTTATTCGAGACAAAATTGGACGAGAAATGCTCGTCGCTATACAATATAGCTGCTACAACATAATATATAGATATATGTATAGTGTTGCTGGTGTGCAGTACTAATGAAAAAGGCAGAGGCCCGCAGCTAAGATACCCGCCAGCCGTGAAATCCTCACAGTTTTCCATGCATATCAGAGCGACATGCCACACTGCACGTTTAATAAACTGCTGTATTCTCTATTGCTAACGTTTGCAGTGGAAAATCTTGGGTTGTCTTGCAATCTGGGTGGAAATCCTTACAGTAAAACTTCTGAATTAAACAGAATACCAGGGAAAATGTCGTTATGACTATAAGAATAATTCTACAGTATATTCTTCTAATTGGTCTTTTTTGATTTTGTTGGACATCTTTAGGCTAGGCGTACACCGGTTAGTCAAGACAACACGAGACGAGATTAGTCACGTTTAGTCACAGTACTTCACAATGTTCACATAGTTGCTTATGGAGCAACACACACTGATTAGTCATTGCATCGGTGTGTGCTGCTTCATATGCAACTATGTGAATTATTGTGAATAATTTCGTCTTGTCTTGTCTTGACTAACCGCTGTACGTCTAGCCTTATAGTTCTCTATTCTAACTTTGATTCTGCCAAATTATGATGTAAAGATCTCTAAATAAAGCCTATTATGCAACGGTTGTATTGAAAGAGCCTTCCAACTACGAGTGAGATGTAAGCTTGGATTTAGCGTGTATTTTCAGTGTCTCACAAGCGGTTTAAAGGCCGAATACAACCTTTGCATACAGCATTGTGACTGCAAACGGCTAAAATAAACAAAGAAATATGAACATTATTAACCTTGTTTAGTAATTTAGGTCAGAAAAAAAGTTGCTCATTAGTCTCAAGACTAGATAGCAATCCATCGTTGGAAAAAAAATTATTAACCAAAACTAGAGCGGTTCGTAGCCGAGGGCGATAAGCGCCAGTCTGATAATCCAAAGTCTGGGATCAATCTCAGTTGACAAGACGGATTTTGACCGGCCTTTGATCTGACCGGCTCCTCTAAATACAATTTATGGGCTCCAAAATCGCTTCCAGGTGGTTCGGAATACACCTAGAGTTGTGAGTCCATTCAGCTCTCATCATCATCCTTCCCATTACCCACGCACAAGCCTAGAGCTTATGTGGGCATCATCCCCAGCAAAAAAACTGAATAATATTGTCTCGAGAATGACTGCGCAATTATTTATATGAATGGTTCAATATCAACTAAACAAAAATAGCAAGACTGAATTTTCCCTTTCATCTGGGAATACTTTTTTGTCAATCGATTAATTTAGCAATTACTCCCGATAGAATAGAGGTCAAGATTGAAATAAACACAGGTTTCCAATTATAGAAAGGTCAGCAGATTTTCATGAAACAAATCGGACTCACCATTCGAGAATCGAGAAATGAGAGTTGCCGTTCTGAATAACCTTCAATCAAATTGTTTCGTCTGAGAGAGTGTAACAGAGAGAGTGGAAATAAAAGAGAGAGAGAGAAATCGTTCGAGTTGACGCATGCGCACAAAGGTTCTAGGAGGAAATTGATGTCGCTGGAATGGATGCATAATTTATTGCTCTCGATCTAGCCTTCTATGCTATGCTGATATTATAGTGGAGCGTTTAGTTGCAAGACTGAAGTCTTTCTTTCAGACTTCGTTCTCGTTTTTCTTCTCCTCCTTCTTCTTCTCCTTCTCCTCCTTCCTCTTCTTCTTCTTCTTCTTCTTCTTCTTCTTCTTCTTCTTCTTCTTCTTCTTCTTCTTCTTCTTCTTCTTCTTCTTCTTCTTCTTCTTCTTCATCTTCTTCTTCATCTTCTTCTTCTTCTTCTTCTTCTTCTTCTTCTTCTCCTTCTTCTTCTTCTTCTTCTTCTTCTTCTTCTTCTTCTTCTTCTTCTTCTTCTTCTTCTTCTTCTTCTTCTTCTTCTTCTTCTTCTCCTCCTCCTCCTCCTCCTCCTCCTCCTCCTCCTTCTTCTTCTTCTTCTTCTTCTTCTTCTTCTTCTTCTTCTTCTTCTTCTTCTTATTCTTCTTCTCCTCCTCCTCCTCCTTCTTCTTCTTCTTCTTCTTCTTCTTCTTCTTCTTCTTCTTCTTCTTCTTCTTCTTCTTCTTCTTCTTCTTCTCCTTCTTCTTCTTCTTCTCCTCCTTCTTCTTCTTCTACTGCTACTGCTTCTGCTAGCTAATCACGAAATAGTAGGTGGAGTTAGGAGGCTACATGATTTACAAATTAGTCTAAGATTCATGGAAGAATTTTAGACATAAGCAGAAGCAGCAGCAGCAGAACAGGAAGTGACCCAGTAACTGCTGCCATCTTACAACAGAATTCAGAACTAGCTGCGTTGTTGTGCATTGCCGACCAATCAGGGAAGAGAGGCGGAGCCTAGAGGCGTGTCTGTAAAAATTGAAGCTGTACACCCAGTATCACCCAGTAACTGCAGCCATCTACCGGTCGAGTTCGGAACTAGCTGAGTCATTCATTGACAAATGATCTTCTTCTTCTTCTTCTTTTCTTCTTCTTCTTCTTCTTCTTCTTCATTTCACACAGTTTCATGTCCTTTCTAATATAAATTTTGTTCTTTCTTCTCCTCCCTCTTCTCCTTTTCCACCTCTACTTCCCATTTTCCTTTCTTTCTTCTTGACTTCCATGTCTACTTTCATTTCCAAAATGAATAGGTAAATAAATAAATATGTTCATTTCCTGAAATACATTGTTTCAGAATTATAACTTTCTACAATGTATTTACTCTTTTCCAGCTCACTTTCTAGTTTTCTTCACTCTTTTACTATGTTCAATATTAAATTATTATGGTCTCCCCACACACACGTAATTTTCTCCGGGCTCCTAAGCTTTGTTCAACAGGATACTGTTAATTTTATTTATGATATTCGAACAAATAGTTTCAAGTGTAAAGCAATTTTATGTTTGTGAACGTTCAATGAAAATATTTGAATTTGAGATAAAGAATTCAATTGACCAAATTCATTACAATTTCTATTCCCAAAATTTTTCACTCAATACAATGAATTAGAGTTGAAGTATTATAGAAAAAAAATCATTTTTTTTTTCAGTTTTAATATCCCAAACTTTTCAATCCATTCAGTTACAATAAATTTATTAGTATATAATCATCAATGTATCAATTTCTATTTTTATTTTGAAAACTGTCCTCTCCAATAATAATAATTACAATTATTCGTGTCCAGTGAGTTTCAAGAGGATCTAAAACAATGTAAGTGCGTTCGAGGAGTGGTCGTTAGTTGGAAAACCGGCTGGAAAAGCGGAGGCGGGAAATTTTAGAATTCAGTCGGCGAATTTCCACAGCGCACGTAGGTCCGTTAATGCGAAATGCTTGCAGTCGTGTTGAAAGCTCTGAAAACTGGCGACGACAAGTGAGAGAGAACGATGAGGGTGTGTGAGAGAGAGAGAGGAAAGAGAGTGAGAGAGGGTGGGGGTAGAGAGAGAAAGAGAGTTCAAGATGGATAAGTAAGTAGACAGAGAGTGGAAAGAGAGAGTGGAAGCTTGGGAGATAGGAAGGGTGAGAAAAAGGTAGATGATAGACATATAGAGAGAGAGAGAGGGGGGTTTGAGAGAGAGAGGGAGAGAGAAGGAGAAAGATAGTGAGTGGAAGAGGGTGAATGTGTGAGAAAAAGAAAATAGGAGAAATGACAGGAATACAAAGAAGTAGGAGAATCTTTCTTTAAGTGCCATGAAGTAATATGAAGTACCATTGGACACCTGTTCTTTGTTGAAGTGTCTAGAAGAATTTTTGACAATTTCTTTCTAAATCGCTTGTCGCATTGAGTGATTCATTTTTCACAAAAAAATAAAGTTTTGGCCATTTATTTTTATACAATGAACAAAACGTTTCATATCGACTAAAAAGTATATTATTGTTTTCCAATAATCAACAATCGGCATCCTATTGTCAAATAAGCACTCTGCGACTTGCATGAAAGCCAATTAAGCCAATAAGGTATTCATAGTTACCTAGTCGCCGGTATTCTTCTATCTGGATCTCTCTCTCTCTCGCTCTCGCTCTCTCTTCACAGTTGAGTGTTAATGGTAAGGATGTCCGTCAACATTCTTCTTCAAGAATGGACATAAATATATCAAAATTTCACTGTTTCATTTAGATAAATCTCAATTATATTAACATTATTATCATATTGTATTTTATATGATGAAAATTATCAGATTATAATTCATGAAATCAATAGAATAACATTATTTATACTTACAACCTTTGTAATCTAGAATCTATGCAGTTATAATTATTGAAATTTTGAATTTTGGGACTGCTATCTGACTTCAGTTAGCAACTTAGCGTTGCTAGATGACATTGGCTGATAGCATAGAGTAACTATACCGTACTGTATTTGAATTCAGAGCCTTTATGTTAGTTTCAATTTTATTTCAATTTTTTATTTTATTTTTTAAACCTAAACTAACTCAACTTTCATTTTCATAAAGACTTTCAAAAGTTTATGGTATCTTTTGCGGTATAAATCAAAACTGTTGAGAGAATATGGTTAATATTTACGGCAACATATAACATTTTTGTTAGATTCTTTGTTTTTTAGGTTGGTTTGAGTAGAAGTAGGTGTGATTCTCTACTACAGGTTAGAATGGTTATTCACTAATTCACTAATAATGGTTAACTTCTAATATCGTTACGCGTGTATCAAACTTTCGGATTATTCTTCAATATCATTGATCTAATATCGTTATGCGTGTATCAAGCTTTCCAACCATCCGCTATTCAATCAGAATCAGCTGTAATTATTATCAATTTACGATGTTTTCAAATACACCGCTAAAAGTACGTCCACAAAATGGCCTACTCCCCTTATTTCTCTTACTTCCAGTCCCCTAGATGTCAGGTCCCTGGGGCACTCGGCCTCTAATAATTTTTTGTTAAAACTCCTGTTATTTACTCCGGTGTAATCGCGGCTTATGCGATAGTATTAATCGAATCAAAATGTTCAAAATCATCATTGAATTTCATCTCATACCTTCTCACCTTATATAGCAGGAGCCAATTAACTTGTCATAAATCAGCTGATCCAGTAATAATTAAACAGTGATTTCGACACAATAATCAAAAGGCTTGAAAGTCTTAAAGACCTTTAAAGTCTTTAAAAGACCTTTTTAAAGAAGACCTTTCAAAGAATAACTTTTTAAAAGACCTTTCAATAATCTGTGAGATTCAGCATTTGTAGGTTAAGTATTGTGATATTGCTCTTTGAAACAGCTGATTTCTGACAAGTTGAACGGATCCTGCTATATCAAGCTTTTGAACCATCCGCTATTCAATCAGAATCAGCTGTAATAATTATTATCAATTTACGATGTTTTCAAATACACCGCTAAAAGTACGTCCACAAAATGGCCTACTCCCCTTATTTCTCTTACTTCCAGTCCCCTAGATGTCAGGTCCCCGGGGCACTCGGCCTCTAATAATTTTTTGTTAAAACTCCTGTTATTTACTCCGGTGTAATCGCGGCTTATGCGATAGTATTAATCGAATCAAGACGTCCAAAATCACCAAAAATTTCCATCTTATTTCTTTCTAACCTTATACGTGACTGTTGTGTGTTGCCAGCTGTTCATGATCGACAACTGCGCAGACGACTGGCGCATCGCGATGACGTGGCAGCGGATCTCGCAGATCAGCATGGAGCTGGCCATCTGCGCCGTGCACCCCATCCCGGGCCAGTACTACTTTCTGTGGACGACCAAGCTGGCCAACAAGGGCGGCGACATCGGCTCGCGCTGGGTGCCCTATGACGTGGCGCTCTCGCTGCCCATGTTCCTGCGGCTCTACCTCATCTGCCGTGTCATGCTGCTGCACAGCAAACTGTTCACCGACGCCTCGTCGCGCAGCATCGGCGCGCTCAATCGCATCAACTTCAATACACGGTCGGTGCGGCTTTCATAGATTAAGATAGTAACAATACAAACTATCCGACTTCCTTGAGAGATGAATAATAAATAAATAAATAGAATTTTATTGCCGTTCAACAGTAACAGTTATGGACAACGTCAAATAGATCATCTTAGATACAGTCAGAATACAGTCATAAAACATATAATATATTTAAAATATACAGACAATATATTTTTAATTTCTTTTAACATCTAAGGAATAAAGAGTCGATACTAGTATCAGAATCAAAGAACACTTTTATAGAATACATTGGTGTTCTCACTAACCAGTTGAAAAGTTTCATTTTAAATCTATCTACAGTCTCATTCATCAAACTTTGAGGTAACTTATTATACAGTTTCAATCCAATAATATTGTAACTTCTCATTGACTTTGATAGCCTTTAGAATGGTATATTCAGACTATTTTTATTCCTTGTTGCATAAGAATGTATGGTATGTCTTGGTATTTTGTGAACTTTCGTTTTTACATGTATTAGATGGTAACAACACATGATTAAGATAGTAACAACCCAATTTTAAAATATTCATCCATTTATTTTTTACAGTCATTTCAAAAATGCAAGTTGGACTAGTACACACTTTAGGCTAGGTGTACACCGGTTAGTCAAGACAAGACAAGACGAGATTTGTCACTTTTAGTCACAATAATTCACATAGTTGCTTATGAAGCAGCACACACTGATGCAATGACTATCGGTGTGTGTTGCTTCATAAGCAACTATGTGAAGTACCGTGACTAATATCGTCTTGTCTTGTCTTGACTAACCGGTGTACGCCTAGCCTTAGGCTAGGGCCACACGAGCGCACAAAGTGCGTCCGTTGCAACGTACTTTTTGACGTTCGTTGTAGAAATACATAGAAGTGAATTGGTGACAACACACGAACATCTGTGTTGTCACCAATTCACTTCTATGTATTTCACCTATAGTCAAGACAAGTTTTGACTAGATTAGTTTAGCGTACACCGGTTAGTCAAGACAAGACAAGACGAGATTAGTCACAGTAATTCACATAGTTGCTTACGAAGCAACACACACCGATTAGTCATAGAAGTGAATTGGTGACAACAAACGAACATCTGTGTTGTCACCAATTCACTTCTATGTATTTCTACAACGGACGTCAAAAGTACGTTGCAACGGACGCACTTTGTGCGCTCGTGTAGCTCTAGCCTAAGGCTAGGCATACACCGGTTAGTCAAGACAAGACAAGACGACATTTGTCACAGTACTTCACATAGTTGCTCAACAAGCAAAACACACCGATTAAACATTGCATCAGTGTGTGCTGCTTCATAAGCAACTATGTGAATTACTGTGACTAATCTTGTCTTGTCTTGTCTTGTACTTCACGTAGTTGCTTAATGAGCAACACACAGATAAGTCATTGCATCTGTGTGCTGCTTCATAAGCAACTATGTGAAGTACTGTGTCTAAACGTGACTAATCTCGTCTTGTCTTGTCTTGATTAACCTGTGTACGCCAAGCCTAAGATAGTAACAACACAATTTTGAAATATTCATCCGTTTTTTTACAGTCATTAAAAAATGCAAGTTTAACTGGTACACCCTTTAGGCTAGTCAGCAACCCAGCGTTGCCAGATGAGATTGGCTCATAGATTATATTACCCGAAAAACAGCCAAATGTCATCTGGAAATGCTGGGTTGCTGACTGAAGTCAGATAGAAATTTGCTCCGTGGGCACACGGCCTCTAATAACTTTTGTTAATAACTATTGTCATTAACTCCGGTGCAAACACAGCTTAACTCTGTGCTCAGGAGTCTTCAAATATGAAAAGCACTATAGTATAATATATTAAGGGCCGGTTCATGAGCTCGGGATTTAGCTGAGCCCTAGACCACAGACAACAGTATAGTTACTCTATGCCTAGACTAAAACGGGTGGCCACCGTAGCATCGACAAACGTTAGCCTCGAAACTATGTACTAAGGGCTCTCTATGCTGCTAACCCACTAACCTGTTGAGACAAACGTTTGTACGATAGCCACCCGTTTTAGTTCAGGACTTGGCTAAATCCCGAGCTCATGAACCGGCCCTAAGACTTTTAAGCCTTTGGATTATTGTTTCAAAGTTGCGTAAAATCACTGTCTACTGATTTCCAAAACAGTTGTTTTCTGACAAGCTAAATTAATCCTGCTATACTTGCTCATAAGTAATCTTTGCTTATAATTGACTTGCTTGTAAGTTACTCATTGAGGATTGTCGAGAGAGTTCATGGCGATTCGAACAAAGAAAATAATTATTGATACTATCAAATAGTATCTGACTAGTTAAATTAATCCTGCTATACTGTACCTCTTTCATTTCAATTTTTGAATTTTCACGTGTAGGTTTGCATTGGTTGAAAATTTAAAACATTTTATGAGAATTTGAAGGAGATTTTTATGGAAATTTTAACTTTTTGTGTAGGTTTGTGCTGAAGACGTTAATGACCATTTGTCCGGGGACAGTGCTTCTGGTGTTTATGGTGTCTTTATGGATAATTGCTTCATGGACGTTACGGCAGTGTGAAAGGTAGGATTCATCATAACAAAATTTCTATCAAACCTATTCTCAGTCACTTTATGGGATTGGTTCTAATGATATATTGAATAGATTCAAAACATTGAAATAAAGAAAATACACCAGTCTTTGTTTCCTTGTCAATTACATTAATTTGTACAAGACATTCATTCATACTACAATTGAACAAGACTCTTGGGTTGCTAATACACCATCACATATTTGCATGCATGAATCGTGTGGACGACTTTTACTATTCAAATCAACAGCAAATGTCGTTCCCACGAAGCATTTGTGCATGCAAATAAGCATAGTGTATTTGTAACCTTAGGCTAGGCGTAAATCGGTTAGTCAAGACAAGACAAGACGAGATTCGTAACTTTTAGTCACATAGTTGCTTATGAAGCAGCACACACTGATGCAATGACTAATCGGTGTGTGTTGCTTCATAAGCAACTATGTGAATCACTGTGACTAAACGTGACTAATCTCGTCTTGTCTTGTCTTGACTAACCGGTGTACGCCTAGCCTTACTGTGTTAGTCTGGTTGATGGATGAGACAAGTTGGTTTCTACCCTTCCAGCAAAATAATGACACTTTGTAGTGAACAAGAAGATTTGGAAAAATGTCAAGATTCAGTAATAATGAAGCGTAAATCGGAATTTAAGTGCTAGAGTTTAATTCCTTCGATTTTTGTTGTATAAATAGAATAAATAGCCTTCTGATAAACAGATGTGAATAAAATAGATTAAAATGAATATTGTTGATTACTGGTAATTTGATAATGATTGCTTGAAAAAAACAGGAATTTCGTTGACAATAATTATTTGGAGTAATGTTATTATAACTGAAGTTTTGAAATTTGAAAGTTGAAATTTTAAATCAATCCACTTGAATTTTTCTCAAAAATGTGCGTTCAATTCGATTAGTTTCAATTATTCGATGTTCATTCATGTTTGAATTGATGAAAAGGAGTAATATAAAGAAGAAGGCCCATACTAACGTTGAAACATTAAAATAATTGATACGTGAATTAGAAATCGTTGTTTTTCTTATCAATCTTAAAATTGTGTCAGCTAAATTGATCAGCAGTTGCTGTCAAATTCGATCAAATCTTTTATTAAAATTTATTTGAATTAAATTGATACTCGTTAAATAAAAAATTGTCAACAAATTTATCTTGATCAAAAAAATTAACTTATTGGACTTCATTAAAAATTGGTTTATGAATCAGTTCAAACAAAACACTCTATGTTATTATTGTAAAGTTACTAAACTCTCAACCAAGTACTGAGTACTTAATACTCAACTTAACTAAGTTACTAACTCTTAATTGCCCATTGTAGATTGATCACAGTAAAATACCGTTTAGTATTCTCTTCATTGTGTTGTATTGATTACAGCATAAAGTTGTAATAGTTATAATTATCTATTTATTTCACGTTAACTACAATTAATGTTTAATTCTCCCTGTGTATCCTACAAAATAATCATTGTTCATCATTTGTGTTTAGAATCATTTTCCTATTCATGTACCACAGTCTTGATCATCATTCATCATATCAGAACCATATCAATAGAATCAAACAAAACTATCGATTCAAATCATCGATATCAATATTATCGAGTTCAAATCGAAACTATCGATACCTTCCTGTATCCTTTCTCTTCTCTTTCACTTTTGTCCTCATCTTTTCCTTATATTGTTCACTATATTATATTATTTTTCTTTATTCACTGCTATTTCATGCTCTTGTAAAACCTTAAAAATCATATTTTTTGTATCCTCATGTTTACTTGTCATTTCTTGCTTGTAATTATTGTGACTAAATCTTCTACGAAACAATCCCTGCTTCATTATACTTTTCCCATACATAGTAGAAAACGGATTACCTTTCGTTAATCTAGGAACAGCTACATTTTTTCAATTTGCATTTTTCTTCTGAAAAAAAAAGCAGGTCCAAAGAAAGCATTCAAACACCGATTTCATAACAAATTTTGTTAACAAAAAATCATCAGTCGTGTAAGGCTAGGCGTACACCGGTTAGTCGAGACAAGACGACATTAGTCACGTTTAGTCACAATAATTCACATAGGTGCAGCTTATGATGCAGCACATACCGATGCAATGACTAATCGGTGTGTGTTGCTTCATAATAAGCAACTATGTGAAGTACTGTGACTAAACGTGACTAATCTCGTCTTGTCTTGTCTTGACAAACCGGTGTACGCCTAGTCTTAAACAATCGGAGTGAATCATTGTATTCCATTGGTCTCAAGATCGAATACAGAATACAGTTGTAATCTTCAGAAATAAATTTTCTCATGTTATTTAGTAGTGCTAAACATAAATATATTAAACATACACAAGTATATTAGGCGAAATATTAAACGATAATATTGACGATATATTAGACGAAACATACATACATTCCTAAATATTTATTTGTAGAAATCTGTAAATTTCTTTGTAGAAATTTATTTCATTCCTAAATAATATTTCAGCCAAAGTTGAATATTTGATACCAGAACATAGAAGCTAGAAATTGTAGACCTCTATTTAATTCACTTAAATACAATTTTAAACGACGTAGCACTCAATGTACTGCTCGAGTCTAAGCTCCGTGCCCCTGACGGCTGAAGAGAAGAGACGAAGAGTGCTATAAAATACACTACAATCGGTTTTTGATGACGTATTGCATTCCTGCAAGGGACACGGAGCTTAGACTTAGGCAGTATTCGGACTTTCAAAAGTCCGAAAGCGCTCCACCAAGTGAGTAATAGTTTTAACTATGATTTCACAAATATTATTGACTGCTATGTCGTTTAAAATATTGTATTCAAGTGAATCATCAATATTAGCAGTCGTGATGGAAAGTGGGATAGAAGAGTACTCTATTTATAGCAGGATTAATTTAACTTGTCAGAAAACAGCTGTTTCGACGATCAATATCACAATACTTAACCTACAAATGCTGAATCTCGCAGATTATTGAAAAGGTCTTTTAAAAAGGTATTCTTTGAAAGGTCTTCTTTAAAAAGGTCTTTTAAAGACTTTTAAAAGGTCTTTGAGACTTTAAAGCCTTTCGATTATTGTGTCAAAGCTCAGTAAAATCACTGTTTACTGATTGTCGAAACAGATGTTTTCTGACAAGTTAAATTAATCATATAGTTAAATTAATCCTATAGTAATCTTTGCTTATAATTGACTTGCTTGTAAGTTACTCATTGAGGATTGTATAGAGAATTTATGGCGATTCGAACAAAGACAAAAATTATTGATACTATTAAATAGTATTAAACCTACTAATAGTAATATAATTATTATTAATTATTACTATTAGGCTGGGCGTACACCGGTTAGTCAAGACAAGACTAGATTAGACACGTTTAGTCACAGTAATTCACACAGTTGCTTATGAAGCAGCACACACCGATGCAATGACTAATCGGTGTGTGTTGCTTCATTAGTAACCAAGTGAAGTGCTGTGACTAAACGTGACTAATCTCGTCTTGTCTTGTCTTGACTAACCGGTGTACGCCTAGCCTAAGTCGATGAACATGGAGAAAATTTCACTTATTTTAACCTTCAATCAAAAAATGTTGATAAGTGATAATAAGATTTCAAGGTACAGTAACAATTGTAGCCATTATTTATTCAATAATTAAAGCAATTATTACAATTGAAGTGTATCTTCAATTTGAAACCATCAACATATTTCTAGCTTCAACAATAGTGACCGAAATAGTAAACTGCGGAGTGCCTGTTCTCATGTTTTTTTTTTTATTTTTTTTTTAGAATGGAATGAAGGGCTCATAGTAATTGGATTGTGTGCATCTACGATTTAAAGCATCACTGAAACAAAGCAGTGCGTTCACACATGCTGTAAACAGGCTGAAGTACTAACCACTCCGCAAACATCGTTTAATGCTTTTGCAGTTGGACCGTCAGCTGCAATTAACGTGTACACGCTTCTTGAAGCACGAAATGACCGTTCAATGGGACTGCAATTGGGTTTTCAAGTCTATCAAATTCTCTGCAACATGTTTTGTTATCACGCAGCTACACGCTTTTGAACAGATCAGGGCGTTAAGGTTGACTGATTTTGAGTACCATGGTCAAATCTCTCATTTCAATAGTAGTTTATGCAATGGTTGTATCATGAGAGCCTTTAAACGACGTTTAAAAGCTAAAATACAACGTAAAATACAACGCTAAAGGCTAAAACTTCGTTTAAAGGCTCTCATAATACAATCATTGCATACGCCATTTCATCTACAACCAACAAAAAACAATAATATCTACATTATCGATCTTTTAACTAACCTTGATTTAAACGACCATGTTCTATTTCATTGTTTGCCTTATAGGTTAGGAACTGTTCCGTTACAGTGTTTTAAAACTGGATCAGATTGGAATGAGGAACGTTTCATAATATAGACTCCGTTTCTTAAAGCCGTCAGTATGATACAAATTTCAAATGGGATCAGCTGATTCAAAATAGTTGATCCCGGTTGGTGCAACCCTACATAAGGTTGATTGAGGTTGAGGTTGAGCTCGTTTGATTCAGGCGCCATCCTAGAGAAATCCATTTCCACGTGAATGAGAAACCTCAGACTGGAATGACGTCATTTGACATTTCCATTGGAGGACTTCCGAAATCCCGAACCCTTTTCAATCTGAGCTTATCTAAGGAAATGTTCATGATTCTAATCCATTGTAGAACCACCTCCGCGCCCCTGCCCGTCACTTAAGAGCCTCCAAGCAGGAATCTCGGGCTCTCGAGTGTCTTATTTTATTATCAGAGTCGTGATAAAACTGTACGACAAACCTCGAGTTTGCAGCTGCAAAAAAGTCGTATCTATCTGTTTGGCTTTTTATGCTCTCCGCCAATTCTCTAACCATCGAGTTTATCTTGGAGAAACACGTGCAACTGTGCTAAATAAATTCCTTTTTCAGCACGCACACGTCTCTCCTTCACACTTATCCTACCTACTTTCAACTTCTTTTGAGTGTGGTGGAATACCGAGAAAAGAATAGAGATAGAAGAGAAAGAATAAAGATAACGAGAAAAGAATGAAGATAAGATGAAGAAATTATCTTTTATATTCTCTCCTTATCCTAAATTGCTCACTCATTTCATCATCATTCGTTCTGGTAACTTTAAAAAAAAAAAGATCTCACTATAAAGAATACGATCCCTATGTCCACACATGGTCGATTTTCTCAGCTGTAATTTTCATTGCTTAAGCATTATTATGACTCCTATTCCTCCTCCTCCTCCTCCTCCTCCTTTTCTTCTTCTTCTTCTTCTTCTTCTTCTTCTTCTTCTTCTTCTTCTCCTCTTTCTTCTGCTTTTCTTCTTCTTCTTCTTCTTCTTCTTCTTCTTCTTCTTCTTCTCCTCCTCCTTCTTCTTCTTCCTCCTTCTTCTTCTTCTTCTTCTTCTTCTCCTTCTTTTTAGTGATTATCTCATTTTTGTACTGTATTAAGCCATATATGTTGCTGAGCTTGCTGGTATGTTAGAGGGAGTAGCTTAGTTACTTGCCATTGACCCAGCAGCTACTGCTATCTACTGGCCAGATACAGAGTTGACTACGTTCCGAGAAAGGAGGGGAGTGGGCGGAGCTTGCTGGTATGTCGGTGGGAGTAGCTAAGCAACTTGTCGTCGACCCAGCAGCTACTGCTATTTGCTGGCCACATTCAGAACCAGCTGCGTTGCGAACTGTTGACCTATCAGGAGAGATTCTTCTTCTTCCTCTTTCTTCTTCTTTCAGTGATTATCTCTAATTATGACATAATTAGTTTCTCGAAAAATCAACTTTTGAGAAAAATAACGAATTCTCAATTTAATTGAAAATTAAGTAATTTTTTTAAGTAATTATTTTCGAAAATATTTTTTCTTCAAATTGTTTATTTTGATAAACTAATTATGTCAAGTGATAGACAATACCGTCAAGCACGTATGCTCAAAATTTCATGATTGTATTTGCAACCAATTTTGAGATGACCTGCTCCAAAAATTTCTACTTTAGGCGCCCATATCTCAAAAACGAATGAACAGAAAAAATTGTTTTCCTCTAAAAAGTATTTTATTTTGATAGCTTGATAGTATCCAAATCGTAAAACTTTGAAAAATATCACCATAAAAAGTTTTTTTTAAGCTGATGCTCAGCCTTAACATAACTCAAGCTTTCTCATGAACAGCTATCATGTGCTTGTGAACGGGTTTATAGAAAATAAAAACGCCAAATATATATTCATATAAGCAAGCAAATATATAAGCAAGGACATCATTTTAGATTGCCGGGATAAATGAAAGGGTGCGGTATGAGAGTACATAATTTTTCCTCTGACATTTCCCGATTTCCCTCTGATTTTTCCAAGGTTATCCAACGTTCTGCGTTCAATAAATCAGTTTTTCACGTTCCTGACATAGCTCAGGGGGAGAATATTTATATGTGATTGCTCACATTTCTTACATAAGAATATATATTATGATTACATTTATTATATATATTTCATTTTTATATTATTATTATTAATATTCATATACATGATTATAGATCACATTGCTCAGACATTGTTCAAGCGTCGCAGACTGTGAATTTTCATGTTTTCAATATTATGACAATAATAATTGTCATCTTATTGCCAACCTTAGGCTAGGCGTACACCGGTTAGTCAAGACAAGACAAGACGAGATTAGTAACTTTTAATCACAGTACTTTACATAGTTGCTTATGAAGCAACACACAACGATTAGTCATTGCATTGGTGTGTGCTGCTTCATAAGCAACTATGTGAATCACTGTGACTAAACGTGACTAATGTCGTCTAGTCTTGTCTTGACTAACCGGTGTATGCCCAGCCTTACCATACAATATTTTGCCTTTGCCGATGTTTTCATCATTTTAAGCACAATATCAAGAGTAGACAGACAATTTTAAATGTTGGAAAAGTTATTTTTCATATCTTGTTTCTCTTGAAATAAGTAAGAAAAATGAGTGAATGGATTCATGTTTGCCTGTAATCCCATATCGAATTCTGAAATTTATCAAAAGTATAGCGGTGGCGGGAATGAAAAATGTTCCAATACAATGTAATGCACCCATTCACACCAATGACCACACTGTTATTAGACAGTTTCTGTAGGTTAGGCTATTCCTCAGGACTGGAGTACTCACTCACCGTAAAGTATGGAGCAGCGTTGGAATATTCTAGACGTTATTCTGGAGGCAGGTTGATTCATGTTATGTAGCAAACACCAGCACCACCATTCTTTCTACTATGCATGCACAGACATTTGCATAGCATAGACACAACGCGCTCATGTTTAAAACAAGGCGGCTGCGAAGAAGTGTTTCAAGAGCCTGTAGGCAACTCACGCCTGCCGAAAGAATCATGATAAGCGAGAAGATGAATGAGGAAGAGAAGGAGGTGGAGGAGGAGGAGGAGGAGGAGGAGGAGGAGGAGGAGGAGGAGGAGGAGGTGGTGGAGGAGCAGGAGGAGGAGGAGGAGAGGAGGAGGAGGGGGGAGGAGGAGGAGGAGGAGGAGGAGAAGGAGGAGGAGGGTGGAGAGGAGGACTAAAAAGAGGAAAAGGAAGAGGAGGAAAAGAAGAAGAAGAAAAGGTGGAGGAGGAGGAGTAGAAGAAGGAGGAGAAAGAGTAGAAGAAGGAGAAGAGGAAGAAGAAGAAAAATAAGAAGAAGAAGAAGAAGAAGAAGACGGAGGAGGAGAAGGAGAAGAGGAAGGTGAAGGAGGAGGAGGGGAGGATAAGAGGAAGAAGAAGGTGGATGGAAGGAGAGGAAAAGAAGGTGGAGAAGAAGAACAAGAAAGTGGAGTGGGAGGGAAGGTGATAGAGGAAAAGAAGGAGGTGGAGAAGGAGAACAAGAAGAAGAAATAATATTTGTTTATTTATTTCTTAATTGATCGAGAATAAAAATAACTTATAGGATGAAAACAGACAAAACAGAGTCCATAGTTAATTTATTATTATTTGATTTTAAGAAGAAGAAGAAGAAGAAGAAGAAGAAGAAGAAGAAGAAGAAGAAGAAGAAGAAGAAGAAGAAGAAGAAGAAGAAGAAGAAGAAGAAGAAGAAGAAGAAGAAGAAGAAGAAGAAGAAGAAGAAGAAGAAGAAGAAGAAGAAGAAGAAGAAGAAGAAGAAGAAGAAGAAGAAGAAGAAAAGAAGAAGAAGAAAAGAAAAAGAAGAAGAAGAAGAAGAAGAAGAAGGAGAAGAGGAAGAGGAAGAAGAAGAGGAAGAAGAGGTAGAAGGATTAGAGGAGGAGATAAAGAAGAAGAAGAGTAGGAGGAAGAAGAAGAAGAAAAAGACGATGAAAAGGAAAAAAAGAGAAAATAGAAGTGGAATATGTATGAATTACGAGCTACGTGCCGCGCCACCTTTACAGGTATTTTTGAAGGAGACTACAATAAAGAATAGACATTACGCTATTGCAGATATGGAGAGAGAAAGAGAGATATTGAGAGGGATAGAGAGAGAGCGATTGAGTGAGAGAGGATGATGCAGCAGGAATATAGCCTACATTATTATACTACGAGTTGAAATGTTTTGCAATGCTTCTGCATTGTCTAATAGGGTGGTTAAGAGAAGAGCTCGAAGTTGATCCAGAGAGAGAGAGAATGAGAGTTAGAGGGAGGAAGAGTGAGAAAAGGTGGTAGAGAGAGACATTAACTTGTCGCAGCATCAAAGAATTTGAAAGACGTTCTCGAAAATTATGTAGAAATATTCTAATCTTTTTTTGTAGAAGTATTTCAAGTAGTCTATTGTAATTTTTTCAAAGTTAGCTATTAATTCTAACAGTACAGAAAAGTGAGGTTAGGTCATATTATTTATGTACGACGATCCGCGAAAACAAATTATTGATTTGCTTTCAAAAAATTAGTGTTTCATCATTCTGTTTCTCATTAGCCCACTTCAACTTAAAAAATATCGAAAGTAGATTTTAAAGTTTTCAAAATATTCAATCATTGAGAATATTAATTGTAAACAGCAGATTCGTTTTTTACTTTCAATATGGACGATTCAACCCTAAAACGAGGGTTTTAGGTTTTAAATCTCGTCTTACGTGTGAGATGATAGTTCTATGAAAAGGAAATTTCTGTATTTATTTTTGTTTTCATCACATACAAAGGCAAATTTCTAATTCTAGGCATCCCCAGCAAAAAGATGACTCTTACAACCAGACTATCCCCCACAAGTGGTTTTGCCAATAAATCGCCTAGATCGTGCGTGTTTCGTGAATCAGATCGCAGTGATTCTGTTTCCTGATTGGCTAGCACGACAGGATCTTGCCGGCGATCAAACCGGAAGTACGGAAATCCTTACCGGAAGTAGGAGGATGCTTTACGGAAGGTTTGAAACCCTTCTGAATCAGCCCCACACCCCTCATCTATGGGTGAGGATTCGAGGCGGTAAATTTGAATCACGAATAAGATTTAGTCCAGTTGCTTTATCAAGGCACAAGGGAGCTTGAGAATTGACATTGATTAAGGAATCAATGAAAAGAGAATTGATAATGAATATTGAGAATAATTGATAACTGAATATCTATGTCCACACTTGGTCGATTTTGTGAGCTGCAGAGCTTGCTACCCGTGGCGAAGCGTGGTATACTTATTTGGTCATCGCCGGGTATATTTTCCTGTAGGAAATATACCCGGCGATGACCAAATAAGTATATCACGCTTCGCCACTACTTGCTAAATTATGTCCCCTAGAACGCTTTACCTTGCCGATACTGAAGTTAAATCTATTCAAAGACTATTACCCTCTCCAACTTGGCTGGAATATTGTCATCCATATAGATTTCTCCAAAACAATTTTGACGAAAAATATTGATATATGATTGGACATCAACAACATTATATTTCACATTATCTTAAAATTGAAATAAATTAATTTTGATTTATGTTCTCGAATGAAATCTACCTCTTCCCTTTCTTTTCCTTCTTTTTATTTTTCTTCTTCATCTTTTCATTTTCCTTTTTTCTTCTTCCTCTGCTTTTCCTTCTTCTTCCAATTCGTTTGGCTGATCTACCATTCTAATCTCCCTTGTAAATAATTTCCATTGGAATAATATTCCTATCATCTTTTCCCTAGTACTTCACATTTGCTTAGCCTCATGAATAAATAATACACTCATGGATAATTCATCGAAATAAATTCGAAAAAATCGTATTCACTCAGTGTTAATCAATTCTGTCAATCCGCAAATTGACTTCAATTATTCACGTTTCTATTATTTCCTTCCATGAATATCGTGTAATTCAATCGAATTTTTCATTCATGGTTTCTGTATCATATCCCCTTATCATTTACCAATACTGTGATCATACTCTCAAACATAAAATCAATTTTAATTGATTATTTTAATGAATGAAACACTAAAAGTTATTGTCAATTCCACTGTTTCATTTCATTACGGAGTTTCACAACATCAATAGGATTTCTACAAAAAAGTTTAAATTCAAAAAAGGTTTTTGGCGAAAATTACAAAAATCTTGTGGTTAAAATTAATACATTTAACCCATATAAATACTGTAATAAACAATATTTTAATCCAAAAATAACACTACATCCATTTCTTGTCACAAATTTTAAAAATCAGTTCAAATTTAAATGTTTCCAATAATATATTATTGAAAATAGTTCATCCAATCTTTAGTTGGACAAAAATATCTTAATAGATTATTCTTAGAGAACATATATTATTTTTAGATTAATATTGATAATTGAACATGCATATTATAATAATATTTATATATCAATAATTATATACACTTATACAGTATATAATTAGAATAATTATTATTCTAATTATAAAATTCCATCATCATATTGTATAGGGTGTATTGGAGAGGAGATTCCTACTAGAATAATAGATTAGAAAATTGAAACAAATGTTTCTTTGATACTTTTTAATTAACTGCATTACATTTTAAACTGTAAAAGTTGTGAATATCACCGCAATGTTCATTATTTTTTAAAATGTGGAAATGTGCTTCAATCTAAAATAAATATGGCGAGTATTTCAGCCCCCTCTTGAATTCCAAATTTTTTTTAACTATTTCTAGTTCTGAGTGGAGAAATTTGGATCAAATCTTTCTTTAATACTCAGGAAGTTTTCACAAAGAGTTTTAGAAGTCATTGGAGTGTTCATAATGTTTAGAATTGTGCGTCATTTCAGAATTATTCGGAATATTCCAGCCTTCTCTTGGATTTCAAACTCCTTATACAGTAGTATTTCCTAGTATACTATATAATTTAATTATTGTAAATATTTTTACAATCAAAGTTTTTTTATTATTTTATAATTTAAATATCAAATATTTGGTAATTACTCCTCCGAAATGCGTCAAATTGTCAAATATTGTGTGCATCAGCATAAAATAAGACTTTTTTAATGTGATATTCTCTACATAATTCATCAGGTAATAATATTGAACTCAAATATTGAGGGATTCAAGACCAAACGATTGATTAATTATGTACCCTAGATTTATGTACCCAA